>CAIGQW010053631.1:18778261-18805973 GCA_903798125.1 Danio choprae
AGAAAGTTCAAGCAGACAATTTGTACTTGTCTTAATTGTCACGTGGACCATTTTACAACACCATTTTTAAATAAAATTATTAATTTCCTTTTTAAAATGGCATCATTGTTAAGCAGAATAGACTTAAAAACAGCAAAAATGTATATATAAATATTTACACCCTTTTATTTAACTTAAAATAAAATGATAATGCATAAACTTAATCCTAATTTTATGGGGGAGGTTTAATAATAATGAAACAGATAGCAATGCCATCATTTTAACTGCTTGTATTTTCATGTAAATTATAAATTATATAAATTGATCAGGTTGTGGTTTTTAGATTTATCCAAACACCTTTCTGTCAAAGTTTGAGAACATTTCATATAAATCATATCTCACCAGTCTCAGGAGGGCACTGTCTTTTGCACCTCTCCTTGCAGCGTCTGTAGAAGGGAAAGCACTGGAGCATTTTTACACCCATATCGGCAGAGGGCGCTAAAAGACAAGAGAAACACCTGTTAGACGAGCTGACTCTGCATCTATTTTATACTATCTGTGGTCTGGGCGGAAGTATCGATTTTTCGCTTCTGGTGCTGGTCATGAAGGTAAACCCGCAGAGCTGTTTATTAAACTTAATAGTTCGCCCTAAATTTCCAAGCAACACTGGGTTTCGTGGTGTACTGTATAATGTCAGCTGTGTATGTGTGTGCGTCATGTTAGAACCAAATGCACTTGTGAGGTCATTTTTGGGCCCCCACGAGGGAAAGGTCTCAAAAATAAAACAGGAAAGACGTATTTTGAAAATGTAAATCTGCAAAATCTTTCCTGTGCAATTTATTTAAGAGTAGAGTTGGAGTATACAGTTGTGCAATATATATAAACAATTATAAAACATGAAAACCCAAGGTCTCTCTCTCTATCTCTCTGTTGTGTATGTACGTATGTATGTGTTTATGCAGACCTCTGCTCTGCTGTCTAATCCCATACAGCGACGTCAGTGGAGAGACTGAACGGAGTCATCCGATCTAATAAATCCTTGATTGGCTTTTACACGCCAGGTCAAGTTCCATGATGTAGATGGCCAGTTTTGCCATGCTTGCTGTATTTGCCAATGCACCTGGCCTCTAAATCACTTTTGACAGTGGCTGCCAAGCATATTATTCATAATTCGCTTATAAACTCGTGTTCTTAGTGATTCATGCACTGCAGTTGTTAAATATGATGTGCTCACTATAGTGTAGTCAATGACTCGTTAATGAATTCTTATCAGAAATCTATCAAAAAGACAAGACAAAAAAGAAGAAGAAAAAAACAGTGTAGTTTCTTAGGAATTGTGTATGCGTGTGTATCTGAGTGGCCAATGTTTCTCTTATCAGTTTTTCCCAGGTTTTGCTGGCCTTTGGTTTGTAGTATGCATGGTTAATGATTAATTCTTAATGACTTGGCTTTTACACTGCTGCTCATCAGATATGCTGAATCCAGACTGCCCCAGAAACTAAAGTGATATTTATTGCATGTGTATTCTTGGTTGCCAGTTTGCACATTAATTAAAAAAACATGGAGAAAGGGATGTGGGATCGCACGCTTGTGTAATAGCTCATGAGATCATTGTCAGACTTGCAATGCAAAGCAAAATGTAAAAAAAAAAAAAAATTGGGACATGCTGCAAGGATGGCCCTTGCATGTCTCAAATAGAAACACACAAATATTGTTTTCCAGCAGAACCATGTCACCACACGCCACAGATATATGGACGTTTACTTTCATAGATAAAACTCGTTCCACACCCATTTCTCCTTTTTATTTCTGTGGTGAACTCTCATAAATCAGAGGAATTTGTTCATATTTTTCTTAGCTTGCTTAATTTGACGGTGCATGTGAAGATAGATCATGCAAAATTCGTATTATTCATTTTTGAAAATGAAAAATTCTGCTGATGTTTGAGAAGATGATGAAATATGTTCTGTAAATAAATAGCGTTGACTGTTGAGAATTGTGTACGTTTCGGAACAGCTCATTATTTGGCGTACAGCACAAATACGTGCTTTCCTGTTTTGAATTTTCATAAGAACAAATGCAGTGTACTGTGATGGGTATGGCATTTTCAAAAAAGCAAGTGCCATTTTAATACTGTAGATAGAATAATTTATACTGCAGATGGTTTCAATCATACATTGCATCAGACTACAAGACCCTTCAAGCTTTTGGGGAGAACATTCTGTGCAAAACATTTTTTACTGAAATGTTTTTCTTATTAGCTTTCCCTTGGTTAGCTTTCCCTTGGTTCTAGTAAATGCACACACCCATGTGAGCATTTCCATCACTTCTTGTGCCAGTCATATGCTGTGCATTTATCTGTATCATCTCTCTCTCTCTCTCTCTCTCTCTTTTCTTTTCCTGTTTTCACCCATTTTCATAACTCAAGCAACATGGAAGAGGAATTTTATGTTCTGATTTTTTTGTGTTTTCAGTTTTTGGCGAAACACATGAATCAAGTCCCAGAAAAAAAGTGGGTGAGGAGGCATAGGAGTGGAGAAAATTCAGCCTTTCCTCTTGGGTTTTAAAGCATCTTTGCCTTCAGTCTGAGAAGTTACGTAGGAAGTGTACAATTTTATGTTGTTTGCTATAGTGACGCGGACATACACTTCTACTTATTCTTGTAGTCACAAACACATACAAACAAATCCTTATAGGGTGTTTGATCTAGACTGGTGACCTACCATGATGGCTTGCTCCATGTCATTTCCTAAACATTGTGAGCTCTGTGTTTGTGAATGTGTATGTCTGTGTTTTGTCTCTTATAGGTTAAGTACACTCTGGAGGACTGCTGCTTAGTTGAGTAATCTATAGTTACGACACTTCCCTTTACCTCCTACATCTTAGCCTCTTTTCTCAGAATAAGACTCAGACTATGCATATATTCACCTCCACACCCTCTAAAATAAACTACGGCTGTCAGTCTCCTCTCTTGTGGATTGAAAGCAATGCATTTTTTAAATGGCAAAGTATGCTTGGAATTGCATGGAATTCCAGAGGTTTGAATGCCTTTCCTCTCATTTCAACCGCACTGTCTTTCTCTCAACAAGCTTGTGCGTGCTTTAAAGTCTTCTTCTTCCTCATGCAATGACAATTCTTCTCTCATGACATATTTACTTGGACAAAATGACATTTACACCTGTAGCAAATGACAACAATCCAGCCAATTCCTGAAAGATAACATCAAGCCCTGCACTATGCGTTTTCATGTTCATGAAGCAATTTCAAATGAATATGTCACGATGAAAAAGTATGAATATTCCAGCTTCTGTTTTATGCTGATTTGGTTGGACGAGATGGGAGCTTTGTTCCATCCCTATGCCCTAATCCCTTCAAAGGGTTTCTTCTTCACAGTGAGAACTAAAACTGCACTCAGCCTCACAAATCAAATATGTGCAAAGAACCATGGGAAAAAATGTCCATTGTTTGTACTCTTCAGAATCTGAAGGGCTCTATGAAGTGGGCAGTTTTGGGCATGTATGCATTTCAGAGGTTGGGTTTTTCCATTTTAATTGCAATGATGGACAGCCTGTGAATACTTTTTAATTGTCTAAAACAAGCTTTAAGTAAGTGTTAATATGATATATTTTCAGTATATTTGTATAAGGATCTATAAAACAACAATAATGTTGGCTATATAAAGACTTATTTAATACATAAATCTAATTATAAAACGCTGCTGGCTTGTTTTAGCCTATAATTAATTAAAACAATATATAGGCTTTTGAGGCTTAATTGAATGTAACATTACCAATATTAAAGATTACATTTTTTGTGTGGATTGTTTGAAAGAATGTTACTAATGATATCTTTTTTTATTATTTAGATTTTGCCTCAAACCCCCCACCCCCCACGTGCCCGTCTGCCTGCGCGCGCTCACGCGCTTTCCCATTGAGGTTTGTTTTGTGCGGATGTGCAGTACGTGACGTTCTGGCGCGCGGTGGTCCACTTGGGCTACAGGGGAGAGGGGGGCTGGACTGTGTACAACAAATGCATTTAAATGATTAATCATGGAAGGTTGTTTACAGACTCTAATTTCTATATGCATGTATCAGAGTTATTTGTGGTCCAGACGCCTCGTTCGCAGAAAAGTACGTTACATAAAATCTTAAGAGTAGAGATCAGCCAGAGTTCAGAAGAAAGGTAAATCTCTTTACACCAACAGAGAAAGAGCCTACCTGAGCAGCTAAGCTTAACAATACCTTTATTACTGTTTAGCAGTCTGCCAAAGTGCCAAGTGATGAACTAAGGAGAAGATTATGATCGTTGATAAAGTGCATGTGGATTGATTTATTGCTTTAATAATGCATTTACACCCTTAGGGTAACCTATATATCAGATTCAATGATTAAAAACATTCCAGGCATTTTTATTGTGGTATATTTTGTATATATCCTTTAAGTCGCAAATGCTTCTTACTATAAACCGAAAATGCTTCTATTACATACAATGTCGCAAAACCATAAGCAGCTCACATTGTTTATATATATGTAAAAACATGTAAAACCTTACATGTAAAAACATGTATTACATGTAAAAACTTAGTCTATAACAAAAACGCTTCAGTAAAACGTTCAATTAATATTGATCCAGTAAACGTTTATATTAAATATGTTCTAAACGAACAAATTTCACTGCAAAATTATATATATATTATTTTGTTATAGACTGTAAGTTTTTACACGTTTTTTGTCTTTAACAGGAACAATGTTTAACAACAGCCTCCGCCGACACACCTCTCACCTTGACAGATCTCCAATGCGTTTAATATTATTTACGACTGCGAATATTCTAGAATTTACTTCAAAATGTGCACAAGCCAATTCAATGTGTAATATTACAACTATGTAACATTTTTAAGATTAATGTGATGAACTCACCGGTTGTTCTCTTGAGACGCGCGTACTTTGGCACTGTATAGAGCAGGGGATTTTCAAATTCCTTCAAGTGTCCTGCGAGTGATGAACCTCACTGACCGTTCAAGAATGATGCAGAGACCCGTTCAGCAATGGTAAGATGCAAAAGCTTCAGGTCTGAGCGCACGGACGTTCGGCTTTAAATAGCTTATCTGAGCAGCACGCCCTCTTTCTCGCCCTCCTTCTCCTCTTTCACACAGGAGCTTGGCAGTGTGTTCAATAAAGTATGAGGACAACATTCTCACTATTCGTGTTCATAAAAAGCAAGGCGATAGATTCTCCCTTCTATGTAATTCAATAACTACATTGAGACGAAAAGTGTTATTCTAGGCTGGGTAATTGCAAATGTAATTTTTTTTTTATTGACGACCACAGCATGAATGATTAATTTAATCAGTGGGCATTTAAAGAAGTGATTGAAACACCCAAATTATAGATGGGATTATAGCTCTTTTTGTAAACGCATCGCGTGCTTTTAGACTTCAGCATTCATGCATTTGCACCAGAAGAATGCATATGTGTGCGTGCATGTACTTGAAATTGCAGGATGTGTCCAGAAGACCGTTAAGGGTTTTTTTTAAAGAGATAGTTCACCTAAAATGAAAATCTCTCTTACTCTCTCATTCAAGTTGTTCCATACCTTTAAGAGTTCTGTTATTTTGAAGAAAGCTGGAAACCTGTACCCACTGACATCCTTAAAATAACAATATTGAAATCAATGGTTTCCAGTTTTCTTCAAAATATCTTCTTTTGTGTTCAAGTGAACAACAAAAAAACTGTTGGGACGTGGTTTGGAACATGTGAATGGCGAGTGATTGTCTTTTTGGGGTAAACTATCCCTTTAATGCTTTGGATTCATTACATCATTTCACATAATCAGAGTTTTATAGGGCTTAATTTTCCTGTATTCTGAGATCATACTGTGGGCCATTTTGGTTTGCTTAATATAACTACTCTTTTAGGCATTGGGCCAATTGCCACAGGTCCCCATGTGCTATGGTTTGAATTCAGACCTCCAGCACCAACTGAACAGTTTAGAGGCTGAATTTGAATATATGTAAACTTCTTGAGAGTAAAAAAACGATCAAAGAACAAAATTTACGGTTCTGAGAAACATACCATTAACACCATCAGATTACAAGGGAATGTGTATTTAGACCCTTGTTCGTTTTTATTTCCTATACAGCTAACAGTCCACTTGCTGCTTTCTCCAGTGGAAATTTACAGAGGCAAATACCAAAGAGGAAAGAGATTAGAATTCAGAACAGCAAACCCGCTTCACAATCTGGGTTGAAGGCCAAGGCCCCCCATTGCTGCTAATTAGTATTGTGTGACTTACCAATAGTGGCTGCCACTGATCAGAGAGCAGCCTCAAGTTAGTCCCAGTCCAGGGCCTCCAACTGAAGGCTGATTTAGAAACAGTGTAAATAGACAAATAAGCCCTGAGATGTTCTTTGAATTCCCATTGTGTAAAAGCATTTATTTGGGACAGCAGGAAATAGTTTTACTACTTGTGGTGGGATTTCTGTCCAGTTCATTAACTGAGGTCTGACGTGCACTCTGAACTCAAACTATTCTTGTCCAGTTTATGAAACAAGCCATAAAAAATGTCACTTCGAATTTTTGAATGAAGCCAGTGTAAAGCTTTCGTTTTCATTCCTCGTCTCACCTGTTTCTCCTGTTTTGCTCGTCTCTTTTTTCAGATTTTGACATCTACTGCAAGAAGTGGATGAATTGAGCTGTTTGTAACTGGAGCACATTCAGTGAGTGACACACATAAGGAAACAGTGAATTGTAGCACCATGTCTCAATGGTTTTGATGAGCAGAAAAGCTCTTCTTTTATTTTTTATTTAACCGTTAGTATGTATAATATTTAGAAAAATATGTTCAGACCACACTGAAAGGTTTCAGCAAACTCTGTTTTTCCCATTTTTTAAAGCAAAATCCTTTTACAAGTTGACAGTTTTCCAGTTTAAAAAGTATTAAAATTCAAGTGCATTCTAAACCCTCTATGAATGTTTGTCAAGTGTATTTGATGGGATCATGGGATCGGATACCTCATGTAGAGTAAATCTTTGGCCTTTAGTCCACAATGAAATGCCGTTGTTGAGGTCAGATATCTCAAACCAAGAATAGCAACTGTGCAAACTATCACAGCAGCGAGATGACACACACAGAAACACCCTATTCATGCAAACAAGTGATCAAATACAGCTTTTGACATATTTGCATTCTTATGATCAGATTCATCATTAGCTGAAAGAATCTTTGTTTTAATCATTAACTGATTAGTTTTTTTTTGTATAATTCAAATAGTTTATTATTAAGTTCAAGGTATTCCTCACTTTTTGTGCTATGGTAGAGTACTGTGTGTATTAATGCACTGTGAATTGTTTTTGTGCTATTTAACTTGTCCACAACACTCTGTGCTAGATCATTGCTAAATTTGGGTGAAATCCTAAAAACTAGGTTGAATTTTTTTCAACTTTAATTTACAACCCACCTAAAAGTAACCCAACCTAAAAGTATACAAATTTACCCAAATGTGTGTTGAAATAATCCAGCATTTTTTAGAGTAAAGGTTTCAAGAACAACAAACCACTGATGATGCCAAAAACAATCCCCTTGTCCACGAAATCAACAAACAGTGCTAATACGCTTGCAAGATATAAATACTGTGAAATCTTGACCTATAAGCTTCAATCTTAATGCGCAAACACTGCAATGTATATTCTGCGTTTTTAGAAATTGGGTTAAATGTGTGATTTTCCTAAAAAGTACTCTCAATTGACTGTTGAGATTGTATTTTTGGTTCAAACAAGTGGCTGAAAATAATACTTATGCCATGACTTAAAGAAATGGTTCACCCAAAAATGAAATTTACTAACCCTCAAGTGGTTATAAACCTTGATAATAAATCTTTTTATTATGTTGAACACAAAAGAAGATCTTTTAAATAAAACTAAAAACCTAGCCATTGACGTACTAGGAAAATCAAATACCATGGAAGTCAATGGTTACAAGTTTCCAGCTTTCTTCAAAATACCTTCTTCTGTGTTTAACAGAAGAAAGGAAGTCCAGCAGGTTTGGAACAAATCAAGGGTGGGTAAATGCTGACAGATTTTTTAGGTTTGAGTGAACTATCCCTTTAACCAGAATCACATGTGTGAGTCGAGTAAACTTAAATAAATATACTTTCAGAGATATAAAGTACACACTGGACAAGTATGAATCTTTCAACCTATATGACTCTATAGGTGTTCTGTCATTTTCCTGAAGTGCAACCCATAGAAGTGTTTGATAAAATACTCCCCCATAGCAGCCCTACCATACGTAAACATTTAGGGTTCATGTAGTGGTAGAACATGTATTAAACATAGTTGGATAAAGGATTACATAATATGTACTATTTGACGAATACACTGCATTTTTGTTCTTTCATCAGATATTTCTGAACGCTTCTACAAGCTGTTTTGTCTGTTGCCTAGATAGTACTAAACATAAAAAGAGTGGCCTGTTTAATCAGCCATCAGGTGATGTATAAAGATTTTTTTGTACAATCCAACTTTATAGATGTTTCATGATGTTTCTCTTTTTACTTTTTTTGCAGCTTAGCCAAATCCAGTCAACTCTCTCCTGCAGAGAGAAGAATAATTACTTACACCTTCAACTACAATAGAAAACAGAGCGGATGTGTCTTTATTCGGTGCACACTATAGGAAAGATATATTCCACCATTTAAAATGTTGGACATGTTAAAGAAAAATTATTTGTTGAAAGAGGAAGGTGTGATTAAGTTTCGTATAATAAATCAAGATATGTCATATGAAAGCTCAATAACTAAGTTTTTCAATTATGTATGGTTTGCTAGGATGGGGCATTTGTCCAAGATATAACTATTTGAAAATCTGGAATCTAAAATCTAAATATTGGGAAAATATCCAAATTAGATTCTTAAGTCCATTTTACTAATCAAAAATTTCGTTTTTATATGTTTATGGAATAAAAAATTGACAAAATGTTTTCATGAAACATTATCTTTATTAGGCAGCATGGTGGTGCAGTGGGTAGCGCTCTCGCCTCACAGCAAGAAGGTCGCTGGTTCGAGCCTCGGCTGGGTCAGTTGGCATTTCTGTGTGGAGTTTGCATGTTCTCCCCGTGTTCGCGCAGGTTTCCTCCGGGTGCTCCGTTTTCCCCCACAAGTCCAAAGACATATAGTATAGGTGAATTGGGTAAGCTAAATTGTCCGTACTGTATGTGTGTGAATGGAAGTGTATGGGTGTTTCCCAGTGATGGGTTGCAGCTGGAAGGGCACCCGCTGTGTAAAACATATGCTGGATAAATTGGCGGTTTATTCCGCTGTGGCGACCCCAGATTAATAAAGGGACTAAGCCGAAAAGAAAATGAATGAATGAATTATCTTTATTAAATATTTTAATGCTTTTTGTAATGAAATACAAAGTGTTAATTTTGACTGTATTTTTGGCTATTGCCACAAATATACCCATGCAACTGATGACTGATTTTGTGGTACAGGGTCACATATTATTTGCATTATTCTGCCAGTTTGAATGAGAAAAACCACTGTAGAAAGCAGAAAATAAATAATCCGTCTGTCTGTTGTATTTAATCTGGCACATGCAGTCACTCTCAGAGGAAGATGAGTGATTTAATGAGTGTTTACTCTGTCACGCCGCAGAGCTTTACTCGCATGCTGTTGCTTGGCTCCAGTGCACTGAATATCTGCTCTAGTCCGCTTTTAGCCAGTTTTCCCTCCCTGTTCTCATACAAAATACCCCCTACCCCAAAATTGCACCCCCTCCCTCCAATTTTTGTCCCCGTCAACAATCCACCTTCTCTCAACACGTTTCCCCCGGGGTGCGTACGAACTCACAAGTCAGTGTCAAATACCTACATACGCATGTTCAGTAATGCCTGTGATTTTAAACGTAATGAGTCACGTTGAAAAAGACAAGCAGAGGCATGAATCTGTTGCATTGTTCAGCTATGGGAAAAAAATTCTATGTGATTCACAGGATCATGATATGAATATGAACTGAATTTTACTGTAGGACAGTTATGCAGTATGTTACTGTATTTTAAAGTTGCATTGTGATAATTACTGTACATTTTACAGTAAAGATATACAATACTGTAAATACATACACAGCAGGGTAAATCTGGCTGTAAATGTAAACAGTATTTTTGCTGTAATTGATTCACAGTAAGTTACTGGTGAACTGAACTGTAATATAAACTGTATTTGACTGTAGGGCAGTTATGCAGTATGTCACTATTTAAAAGTGGCATTGTGAAAATTACTGCATTTTTACTATACAGACATAAAATAGCCTACTGTAAGTACATATACAGCAATGTAAATACAGTATTTTTGCTGTAATTGATTTACAGTAAGTTACTGTAAATTCTACAGGAAATTCTTAACAGTGCATAAGCAAAAAAACAAAAACAAAATGTATGCTGCATTCTTAGACACACACAAATACAAATCCTCCTTAATGCGTCAGATATAACAGACTTAGTTATTAAAATGCAAGATTTCAATGAACATTCAAACAGAATGCTTAATATAGCTTAATCCCATAACATCCGTTCACATGCTCCGTCCAGCGCGCTTCTGCTCTGCTTCTCTCTGCTTTTGTCTGGAGCCATTGTGGAAGCTGATGATTGTATTGTGTCGGTTCTCTCTGTCTAATTGGCAACTGAACATTGAATTAGTCTGGTCGGATCCATGCGAAGCCTTTCATACAGCCGGCTTGCTCTCTTTCTTGCTTAATTACAATTACAATGTCTGAATGTTGTGCGCCTGTTTACATGTTGCATGTCTGTGCCAATAAGAACAGAACATCCTTTCCTAATGCACTGGTTTGAACCAGATGTCTATACATTAAGCTGACGTCATCATGTGTACTGGGACATGCTGTTGCTTTTCTCCCCTTGTGGCTGAGGCATGTATGGTATGTTTACAGCAATGAGGTGGTTTGGTCCTGGGTATCAAATCTGTAAGCTTGTTTGAGATTCTCCAGACGTTTATCCTGCTTTGGGCTTCAAATAGGTGTTTGTGTGCAGGATTAAGCAGCAATAGAGTGGAGGGCTGCTCTGGCCACAGAGATTATGGGCTTAAATATTGGTTTACAGATTGTGTGCTATACTCATTAAAATTAATAATAATAAAGAGTTGTATTTTTTTGCTCTCCAAGGCTGCATTTATTTATTCAGAAATACAGATAAAACAGTAATGCTGTGAAATATTTCATTTTAAATGACTGTTTTCTGTTTTAAATGACTGTATACATTATTTTAAAATGTATTTTTTCCCAGTGTAATTTCAGCAGACGTTAGATCTTAATATTCAAATGTCATCCTAATATGATAATTTGCTGCCCTATTATTACAATTATTATTGGCGCTCAATCATTAATGATGTTATTTATCACTATCAGCGCTGACATTTTTTCTGCTTCATATTTTTGTGGAAATTTTTTTTTTTTTTAATGTGTCAACAGAAGTTCAAAATTCACTTTTGATTAATCTGTCATTGATAAATAAAGGTCTTTTTTTTAAGAGCAAAACACATTGAAAATGATCAGAAATCTTTCTTGAGCAGCAAATTAGCATAATAATGAAATGATTTATGGTGTTGAAAATTAAGCCACACAGGAATAAATTATATTTTAAAATATATTCACGCATGATGGTTGTGAAATAATATTTTACAATATTAGTTTGTATTGTAATTTTTATCAAATAAGCGTAGACTGAATGAGCAAAAGGGACTACTTTTGAAAGTATAAAACTTGACAGTGTGCATTAATATGCATGACGGTGTTCAGAGGTCTGTAACAGTATAACTGAAAACTGTAATGAAAACAATCCGATGTTCTTTTTTATTATATTATTTTATTTTTTTATGAAAATACCTTCATTCACCCCACAGGTGTCAAACTCAGTTCCTGGAGGGCCACAGCTCTGCACAGTTAAGTTCCAACCCTTATCAAACACACCTGATCAAACTAATTGAGTGCTGTAAGCTTGTTTGATACCTTCAGAAAGGTGTGTTGAAGCAGGCCTGGATTTAAACTCTGCAGGGCTGCGGCCCTCCAGGAATTGAGTTTGACACCCTGATTCACCCTCTGAATTCACTGCATGAATGTTTTGACAGCTGCAAGTCTGCCTTTCGCCACCAGGAGCTTTGCCTATGTTTAGTGCTGCAAGATCTGGTTTATTCCGGTGTCAGAGTTACAATAGTGAAGGCAGTGATTACAGAGGAAATAGTGAATGGCACAGGTGTCAAAAAGAACATAGTGGCTTTATCATTTAAAAAGCCACTAGAAAACTCAGTCACTGGGTTCAGAGTCTTACCCCAAATGTAATGGAAACTAGAAAAGCAAAGAAAAAAAAACTTGATTCCTCCTGCCAAGAAAAGGAAAACACTCTGGGGTATTTTTGTAACCTGTAGAGGAAATATCCTTCTCAGGCAAACTGATGCCAGCTCTAAAAATAGACATTGCTTACTTTAAGTTAATAATTCAGCCCATCAAACTATTTTTATAACTCATGAGAAACACAAAATACATTTCAGCAAAATTAGTTTATTGTGAAAGAAAGATGTATTGGGATCCTTAGGATATGGCGATTTATTACTCTAAAATGCATTCAAACTTTAACCCTTGTATTACATTCAGTTGTTTATATTGCAGGTCAAATTGACTGTATGAACTTGAATTTGTGCAGCTTCATTAGACAATTATGACCCATGAACATCAAAAACATAACAATTCAGTACACTCATTTCATGATCTATGCATGTTTATGAATCTAAACAAGAAAAAGACACACACTCATAAAAATATCATTGCAAGTATTTCTGACAGCTCAAAAATCAAAACAAGAATTTCAACACTTTTTTTTCTTCACTTGAAAATAAAGTAGTTACAGAGCTTGATATGTTATTATATTTGCTGTCAGTTCTAGAATAGCACATAATACAGCTCAAATAAAGTTACATTTACACAAAACATCCCTTTTTTTAGTGATGGATTGGATTGCATCATTTATAAGCAGTCTGTGTGAAGACTCTTGTATAAGGATTCCAGATCAAATCAGTGTTGTTTGGTTTGTCGTTGGTGGTGTTTTTCTCCTCACACTCACAGACCTCCTTCATCCTGTCGTTCAGAGAAGAGAGAAATCATTCGCAATGGATGAAGAAGGCGTGACAATTAATTTCAGCATTGATATATCTGAATGCTTAGACAGTTTGTATTTGTTTTTGTTTGTAAACGTTTGACAAAAATTGCAACTGGTTTTAAGTCATACAGTCTAGTTGAAAGTAAAAAGTCATACTACACTGTAAAAAAGATCTGTTAATTAACAGTTTGCGTATTTTGTTATTCATAAGTGTTTTCCATTTATTTTTTATAGTTGTGAATTGCATTATGGGACCTTGATCTCTGCTCTGCCGACTTTTGATGTTGAACATTCAACTCTATAGTTTTAAAAAAAGTCACTTTTATTGACATTTTAGTAGTTTGAAATTATATAATGTAAAAGAAACTATATAGAGAGAGAAATAAGTCTGTAAAATAACAGAAAATGTACTGGCAGTTTATTACAAAGTTTTTGTACCATAATATACAACACCAACTCAGACAACATATCACTTTAAAACTATTAAGATGTTAATAAAAGTCCCTTTTCCGAACTTTTCAAGGTTAAAAGTTGTTGGAAGAAAGATCAAGGTAATGGAATTCAAAAGCATAAATAAACTATTATTTATGGATAAAATGTATGGATATTTTTGACAGTGTGAGTAATGCGTCAGATTATACATGCTTTGCACAACGTATTTCACAATTTACCGATTTTCTTTTCCGGCAGTCTCCACAGAGGCATCCCACACATCCATTCACCACCTGAATGACGCAGAGAACCGCCTGGAGGGCAGAAAGTGCCAGAAGTATGGAGAACAGCACAATGTGCCAGAGGACCATATTCTCAGGGAAGATGCATTCAGACCAGCTAGACTTGTCCACCAGGTAACTGCTGTTCCTGTTACAGCAAGGCAGAAAGAAGAGGAAAGTGCGCATCACTGGCTTCATCTAGTGGCCATACAGTGAACTGCAATTATTTTCTTATTACTCAAGAATTTCTTATTCTTGCCATTGAAGGTACAGTACAGCCAATAATGGTTAATTTACTCAGTATTTATACACACATAAAGGATTCCAAACCTGTTTGAGCTTCTTCAGTTGAAGATATTTACACACAATTTAAACTTTTGCTTAAAAAAATGCTCAATGCCAAGGAAATGCAGGAAAGGTGCACATAAATAATGGAAATTTGCTTGAAAAAATGTATGCGCACAACTGGTTAAAGATTTTATCCAGTTGTACAGTGAATTGTTTTGGTTGCTGCTTGGTGGTGTCTAGTGCAAATAAGAAACAATGTGCATAAACTACGATGGAAACACATTTACCGAATAAACTCTAGAATGCGAATAAAAAACAAATCATGTGATTTTATTTTAATAGATCATGTGATAACAAAAATGGCATAAAGTGATATATGGGTTGACAAAGAGGTCCAAACATTTTTAAATGTAATATATGAGAAAGAATAATGATAATTCGTGCTTCATCAAAGTGGTTTGTTGTTATTACCTTCCACAATTGCACAATCATTGCTACATTCGTTGCATTTTGTCTTTGTCTTCTGAGGCGCATATAATTTATTATATAAGGAAAAAAGCCCATGGTCTTCTTCTTCAGTTTTTCATTTTGATGTTGGTGCAAGTGACAATTTTGTCCTCTTTGACTCATTGATGATAAATGTTTAATGCAATATTCCAGTTCTGCACATAAGTCTATTTCATATATTTGGATGAAAACTCATAGTGTAAAAAACTATGGTAGTCACTTTTCAAAACATTTTTCAAAACATCTTCTTTTGTGTTCAACTGAAGAAAGAAACTAATCGATTTGTAACAAGTGGAGGGGAGCAAACGATGACAGAATTCCATTTGTGGGTGAATTATCCTTTTAAGTTGCCTGTATCACAATTGTCCATATTAACAAGTTATTTAATTTTAATGGTTTAAAGTGTTCTTACCCTAACCTGTCCTCAAAGGGATATTTCCAGTCTTCACCTTCAACTTGGCATTTTGGCCCAACAGCCAATGCTGCAATGGCTACACAGGCACAGTAGACCGATCCAATAACGCCAAACAAAGATGAGAAAACAGAATTCAGCATCTGCAAAAAACAAAAAGAGCATTAATGCTGAACAAACAAAGTATGTGATATACTTTCTATAGGCTGCATGTAGACTTTTCTTTATATTTTGTTTGTTTACACTTTATCGTCCCCAATGGGGAAATTTGCCTTTTTGTCACATTTGCATACACTGAACAAAAACACAAATCAACACAAACATTCAATCATCAACACAAACATTACATATTTAACAGTCTAATTGCTGTAGGTAAAACAAAAAAGAAGTGTGTGTATATTATATGTACAATTGAGAGTTAGAAAATTTTCCAGTGTCAGATTTACTCACCCGACAACGGTTTCCGCAGCAACCTGCCCCACAGCAGCCTTTGCCCCCGGCTCTGATGGCTGAGCAGCTTGGGCACATCATCTGATGAACAAAAGTCAGTGAAAACAGACTTATCATCAATTGAGAGAAGATGTAAACCATTTTAAATATGAAATAATCAATTAAACATGTATCATATGTAAGTTACGGCTATATGTAAATGTATACTGGGGTCATCAAAGCAAACCATTGTCTTATTATGTAAATCAGCATTGTCCAAAAGTACAGAAAGTTTGTAATGTAATTCATCACGCTGAAATAAGTATATATATATATTGTTATAAATAGCATCTACATGACAATTTATTATGTGATTGTATAGGCTACAACAATATTTCTGCTTTCATCTTTTCAACCATCTATGTGTGATTACTGGTTATTTTTTAGAGAGGTTCTTACACCTTATAAAAAAAAGGTTGTTCAGGTCATGAGTAAAAGTCTTCTAATGACAATGGAAAAGTAATTCACAAAGTCAGTGAAAACAGACTTATCATCAATTGAGGGACGATATAAACCATTTTAAATATGAAATAATCAATTAAACATGTATCATATGTAAGTTACGGCTATATGTAAATGTATACTGGGGTCATCAAAGCAAACCATTGTCTTATTATGTAAATCAGCATTGTCCAAAAGTACAGAAAGTTTGTAATGTAATTCATCACGCTGAAATAAGTATTAAATATGTATTAATATGTTTACATGGCTTTTCAGTCTTTTAGGACCCCTAAATATGATTCTAACATGTAAAAGACTTCTTTATGGGTTCCTGTATAAAGACCCAGTAACTGAATGTTTAATGTAATAAGTTCAAAATTAAATTATTATTATTATTAGCTTCAGATAAATCATATTTTTCAATTATTATTACATTTTCTCCTACTTGCAGCACTGAATTTATTTATTTTTATTTTCCTATTTTAATCTAATTGATATTTAGTGGTTTGTTTTGATGTCATTCCTTTAACTTATTCTAATTTTACACTAGTTTATTCATACTCTTTGCAATTATTATTTTATAATTATTGGATTAATAAAAAATAGATATTTAGCTTCTGCTTAATTATGTTATTTATTTATTATTACACTTTGCCCTGCTTGTAGCACTGTATTTATTCATTCATTTTATTCTAATTGATATTTAGTGGTTTAATAAAAAAAAAAGGTTGGATAATTTATTTATACAAAACTAGTTTATTCATATTCTTTGCAATGATTATTTTATAATTATTGAATTAATTGAAAAACGGGTCGTTTTTAATACTAATGTGTGTAAATTTCCCTTTTTAAAAGGTTTGATTGTTGAATTATTTTAACTGTATGTTTAATCATATGTACCCCAGTGTGAAAAACCCTGGATATGCTTTTCAAAATAAAGATTCTCTATTTCAATTTATGTTTTTTTTAGAAAAACGTGCTTTAAATGATTAAACTATTCTTAACACTGTTGAAAATGTGTTTACTAAATGTTTCTGATGTGAATTTGAGCTCAAGATTGATCCATCCTGATAATATCAAGGATGTTCCATAGTACAATATCAATTTAAGACAGGGTGTGAGCAGCAAAGCTCTGTGTAATGAACCATTGATTCACATCATTTTATTGCTCATCACATTTAAAGTTCCTTATTTAAACACTGTTTGAAATTTTTTCTTACAACGAACTGACCAACAATGCTAATGTAACCATTGTAATAAAGTAAAAATAAAAAAAACACATTTTAAAACAATTTTAACATTATAAAATTTTGATCTAGTAACCAGAATGTTGGATGTATCTAATCGGCTTTGTGCGATCTAAAACACAAGTCAGGCCATAAAACCTTTAAAACCATAAAACCTTTAAAGCATCTCACAATAACACACTTATTATCTCATGAAAAAGCCAAGTTAGGACAAACACATGAATGATAACTGACTGAATACTCACAAATACTCCTCCACCAAGAATACCTCCCATGAGCCAGACCTGAAGTGAAATATTTTTGGTCTCCAACTGCTCTCCATTAGGGAAGAATAAAAGTAAATTGGCAATTATACACAAAAAGGCTGATGGTAAAAGCATCAGCCCCACTAACCGTGCACACTTTCCGGTACACATTGCGATGGATCTGTATTAAAATCGCTATAAATCGAGAGAAATCGTCAAAGGCTGTGTTTTTCTCAGCGGAGCACAGGCACTGACTGATACGACAGAATGCCCTTTGAGACCTGACAATATTTACAGTCCTTTTATCAGTGCCATTTATGGTGTGTTAACATGACAGTGGGCAGTGGATGGAGTTTCAGTTCTGGATAATAACTGTCAAATGTGATAAGTTGCTTGAGTCTGATTGATCAGTGTAAGGTGCGGGTGTGCAAAAGTTACTGTAAAGCCATATTATTTTATAGCCAATTTCATAATATATTTTGTTATAAATAGCATCTATGTCACAATTTATTGTGCGATTGTATAGGCTATAGCAATACTTCTGCTTTCATCTTTGATCTTCATTTCGTTTGCCATTTACATGTGATTACTGGTTATTTTTAGAGAGGTTCTTATAGCCTTAAAAAAAAGGCTGTTTAAGTCATGAGTAAAAGGATTCAAATGACAATGGAAAAGTAATGCAAATTTCATAGGAGTTGCATAATAAGATGAATTTAACAAAATCACACAGTTATGTCTAAACAGGACTGGTTATTATACTGTATTTTAAAACTAAAGGGGACATTTTGACAATAAATAAATAAAATAAATAATAAATACTTTGGAGGTCAAAATTTATTTATTAGGAGTTAAAATTGTATTTTATTAATATTAATTAGGGCCTCACGGTGGCGCAGTGGGTAGCACGGTCGCCTCACAGCAAGAAGGTCGCTGGTTCGAGCCTCAGCTGGGTCAGTTGGCATTTCTGTGTGGAGTTTGCATGTTCTCCCCGAGTTGGCGTGGGTTTCCTCCGGGTGCTCCGGTTTCCCCCACAAGTCCAAAGACATGAGGTACAGGTGAATTGGGTAAGCTAAATTGTTCGTAGTGTATGTGTGTGAATGGAAGTGTATGGATGTTTCCCAGTGATGGGTTGCAGCTGGAAGGGCATCCGCTGCGTAAAACATATGCTGGATAAGTTGGCGGTTCATTCCGCTGTGGTGACCCCAGGTTAATAAAGGGACTAAGCCAAAAAGAAAATGAATGAATGAATAATATTAACTATGGCGGCACGGTGGATAAGTGGGTAGCACTGTTGCCACACAGCAAGAAGGTCGCTGGTTCGAGTCCCGGCTGGGTCAGTTGGCATTTCTGTGTGGAGTTTGCATGTTCTCCCCATGTTGGTGTGGGTTTCCTCCGGGTGCTCCGGTTTCCCCCACAGTCCAAAGACATGTGGTATAGGTGAATTAAATAAGTTAAATTGGCAGTAGTGTATGTGTGTGAATGTGAGAGTGTATAGATGTTTCCCAGTACTGGGTTGCAGCTGGAAGGGCATCCGCTATGGAATAGTTGGCGGTTCATTCCGCTGTGGCGACCCCTGATTAATAAATTGATTAAACCGAAAAGAAAATTAATGAATAATATTTATGATGATAATAATTAATACCTAGGTGTTTGCCTAACTTTTTGACTTTTTTAATGACTATTCAACCCTCAAAAACATTATAGATTGGTAAACGTATTTTTAAAGGTGCTGTATGTATGTTTATGACTCTTCTAAAGCAGAAAAATACCATAATATGTTTGCAGAACATGCTAAATGAGCATACTTATTTATCTGAAAAACAATGCTAAAGTCAGTTATTCTCATTTGAAAATGTGCGTTCCGTGCTGGAATGTGAGTCTTTGTTTTGGCATCTATAACCCGCCCACTGCCCGTTTACAAAATTATATTTTAGCACTCTGGGTTGTCTTGCCTTAGCCGTAGTCATGTAGGCTGCCTCAGTGTATGCGGCTGAAATGCGACCTCTGGAAGACAGTAGCATCCTCCAAAATTAGGCAAATAATATAAATATTCCAAATGCCAATGTTAGCTGAGCAGCTTATGTTGTAAAATTGTGTCCTAACAACATACTATGTGACAAGGAATTTGGCTGTCTGCACCAGATGCAACACAACATTTAAATAACAGCCATTCAGAAGAGCAGAATAATGCACTACACACTAACGAAGTGGTATGTTTTATAATCTAATCAATACATATTAAATCTCTTTAACGTTATTAAAAGTATGTGCTGAGTGATTGATATTTTATATAAAATGGGCTTTTCATCATAGATCTTCAGGCAATAGGAAGACAAAGTTATGTCACCAGAGTGATTTCTTCCAAAATAATAGATTTTTGTTTTACATAAATAATTAAAACACAATAATTGCCACCTCGGTGACTCAAAAGGGTGTCATTTTTCAAATAACATATTGTTTCATTTTAAAATACAAAGAAATTGTAAACCTAAAGATTATTTCAAGTCTAATATTGCTGACAGAACAATACACATTTCTGTAGAATAATCCATTTGCTGGTTAAAACTTTCATTTTCATAATTCATGTTTGCTAGCTATTTTATTTTGATCTGAGGTAAACTATTTGCTGCAGCTTTTAGTATGGTAATAAAAAGGTATTCAAATTCACACAAACACATAATCTGTTCCTGAGGTGATCATATAATGTTAGTAGCCTAGCTAGTTTATGCTGTTGTTCAGTCCCGATGATGCAGAAAAAACTAAAATAGAAATTTTGGGTGTGCATTAAGACAAAACTCTTTTTCATATAGAAAATATTATTTTTTATCACGTGTAGTTAGGACGCGCTGTACCCAGGCACGTTCGTTTCTGTTGGTGTCGTCAATCTGGCAACCTAAGCGGTGTCATTGGAAGAGGAGGGGCCAGGTGAAAAAAATCTCCATTGTTTTGAATTTGAACTGCAATGACTAGTTCAACCACCAGATGTCAACCTACATGCTGTACCTTTAAATATCACCTGAGATCAAAATCTAAAGGACGTGGAAAAAATATTTGACCTTACTTGTTGCTTTACAAGGCACGTGCGCAAATTTAGCACGACATCGTATGGCGTACTTGAGTTTGCGGACGTGAGTTTTTCGATGGACGGTGAAAAACTACAGCTCGTGCTCCCAGGTGAGTAATTTAAAATATTTTATGTAATATTAATCGAGAATCAAATGTTTTTAAGAGGTTTCGTCGAAGTTGTCGACAGTTTGTTGCTGTTTTGTGGCGTTGCTAATTTAACGGACCTACGTATGACACTGGAATGGTTTATCGAATGTTGCATTTGTAACGTTAACGTTTGGGATGCGTTGGTGTACTTGAGATGTCATGTTAATTACTTTGTCACGGAGATTACTATTTTTCATTACTTTTATTTGTGTCACGGAGATGAATATTTTTAGGCCCGTAAATATTACGCTAGCTGAGCGAGGCAGACATGCGCATCTATGGCGAATTTTCTGATTGGAGTGTGCCAACGTTGTTATATGTGATATTTAGTGTATTAAAAGAGATGTTTTTGATATGCTGTAGCCTAAGTTACTCTCCAAACAATTGCGAGATGATACATGTGCCTACAGGTGTTCTTTCATCAGAAAACATACGATATTATCTCTTGACATTAAACGTGTCCGCGATTTATCTTTTTAGGCATGGAATATTTATTATGTGGTTTTTATTGTACCTGTGCCGCCTTGTTTGTAGATTTTACGAGTTGTTTGTTTGTGCTGTTTATTCGTTGTAAGGGGACACAGAGGCGCCTACGAATAAAACTGAAGTTCTGTTGTGCATTTTATGCAACGACATTAAGCTTTTAATCATTATTAGTGTTTATTTTAAGTTGTTATACACTTAATCCAAAACACGTTTCTGGAGCACCTCAACACTGTCTTTTGTATGATCTCCCAACACGGTGTGGTTGTGTCAGACATTAGGAAGGGGGGAGGGGTGCTCCAGGAGCGTGTTTGGGAATCACTGTCAATGTTACACGCGGCAGTGTTTGTGCTGGTAAGATGTTTCCTTTTTGCAATTCCGCTTTTATCCTCTGGGGGGCAGACCCTTACCGTGTTTAAAAGCGTATTTTACGTATTCTACGTTGATTCCATGAATTTACCTCTGCGGTCGTGTTGTGTGTGTTTCCATTTCATCACAGTTTAAAACATTTTGTGATTTTTATAAAAGCTTCACCTTTAAATGCTTCAAAGTAGAATCCATGTTTTTGATTGGAGGACGAGTAACCGTCATTATAAAGCCACTCCTCCAGTCAGTTTTCGTTTTAAAAACTGTTTTTATTTTAAAACGGGTAATCTGAGCCTCTGGCCATTTGACTGTGTAGACTTTATAAGAGCAAATACAGATGATTCTGTGTTTTTTAAAAGGTGTACAAATAGCTAGCCGACAACTTCTTTATGGTTTCACGGAATGCGGTCCCTCCTCCTGACAGTTTGTAGGTATCGCTTCTCGGCCTTTTGGCTAAGATCAAGTGTAGTATCTGTTCTTATCAGTTTAATATCTGATACGTGCCCTACCCGGGCACCATATATTAAATTGATTTTTGGAATAGGGAGATGGAATAGGGGCTTGCTCCGTCCACTCCACGCATCGACCCGGTATTGCAGTACCTCCGGGAACGGTGCACCCCCTAATTAAGTAAATGAAAGAGTTATAGTACGTTCTCGGTGGATGTAATGTTGTAGTTTTTTTTTGGGTGTAAATAACAAGCGTGTGTTCTCATTATATCCGTGCTTGTGTGCGGTTAGCTGTTTGGCTAATAATAGCATCTGACGTTTTTGTCTAAATTTTGCATGTGTGCTTTATAGGTTGTTTGCAATCACGTGGTTCTGGTGACGCGTGAAATTCAGATGGAGGGCAGGATGTAAACAAACTGAATGGGAGACAGAGGAAAGTCCGTATTTTTTGCGTTTATATTATATTTCAAAGGAGATATACATTTAAAAAGAGCACATATGTTGAGCATGATGCTTATATCATGAAGAGGGCCGCGGTAGATACTGTAAGCTAAAATATGTAAAATATGTTTTATATATTAATATATATTTATGTATTAATATTCATTCATTCATTTTCTTTTCGGCTAAATCCCTTTATTAATCAGGGTTCACCACAGCGGAATAAAACGCCAACTTATCTAGCATGTTTTACGCAGCGGCTGCCCTTCCAGCTGCAACCCATCACTGGGAAATAACCATACACACTCATTCACACACATACAACATTCACACGAGACAACTGACCCAGCCGAGGCTCGAACTAGCGATATATAATATTTATATATTTATCATTGACAAAGTTTACTGTGTTATCACTAAAAAATGAGGACTTATCAAGCACTCCATATGCTTTAGAAGTCATGACACCTGAGGTATTTTATGTTTGATGCAATGAAAACTGATCTTTTCAAGCACAAATACTTTTGTTTTATAAGACTGTACTCAATGACACTGTTTTATTCTGTGTAGATCAGCATTCTGATATTGAAAAGAAATAGAGGACGTCCACAGATTCCAAAAATGTCACAAGCTAGATACCTATTTTACCATCTATGCTAGTAGCACAAATGCCCATGAGTGATAACTCGTCCCTCTGGCAGCCAGCAAATATTTTGGCAAAATCGCAAAACCCAGTTTTGATAACTAAAAATCCTGTTGGAAAATTACATTGACATAACAAGCTCAAAATGTATTATAATTAAATTAATCAACAATGTTTTTATATCTGAGTGACATAGACTTCTAATAAAGGGCGAAGGGAGACATCAATTAGTGTTATTGCGGCTGATAATTTTCTTGTTCAAAATGCCTGTGATGTAAACCAACAGACCCCAAAGAATAGTAATGGGCCTAATATCATAAATGAAAAAAATGTGATTCCTGTGAATGATGCCTCACACCGCATACACAATATTCATCTACACCAAGGCAGCTTCTATCCATGCTGTTTCATTAAACTACAAGTATTTATTTTACTATGTAGATCATAAAGAACTGTATGCTTCTCAAGAGAGGTGTTATTTATGTCTTTTCATGTGTACTCCGAAGCCTGTGGTATCATGTAGCCTAACCTATTTTGTTTTCGGCATGATGTATAGTTATAGTGATATTTATACATAATCAAACTAGTGTGCAACTTAAGCAAAACTGATACTAAAATTAGTTTTAAATTTGGTTTTGTAGTTGGATTGACTATATAAAAATCTGTGGATATTATCTATGCATTTATTGCGTAAAAATGCTATTTTTATTGTCATTCAGTGTGTTGGTAATTATCATTGTCATAAGGCTGCAAAGAAAGTGATAGCCTACTCGGAGCTCGCTGGCTGCTGATTGCAAGCTGGTTAGCGTTAACCCACCAGTCCGTTTAAGGATCATTTGGAAGACCTTGTTTGAGATAAATTTGCTGGAAATATCACTGATGTAACGCAATAGACTCTAAGGAATAAAAATATTATACATAAAATTTTGATTTCTCGGAATGAGAGTGCAAAGAGAAGCGTCAATCTCGGAGTGTGAGTGCGCTGATGGAGCTGCTGGTGGAGTTAACCTTACTAATGTACCCAATGTGTAATAGAAAAGGTCCAAAAGATTATATTCATGATGGTAAATCAATATATAAAGCTGCAGAGAAAGTGAAAGCGAACGCGGTAAACTCTGAGTTAGATGTTTGCTGACTGCAAGCTGATTAGCGTCGGTAACCCACCAGTCCGTTTAGGGTCGTTTGAAGACCTTTTTTAAGTAAACACTGTTGCAAATGTCAGTGACGAAAACAAATAGACCCTAAGGAATACACATTTCATAAACAAAAAATGTAATTCCTCTGAATGAGAGCGCGAGAAGACGCGCCAGACCTAGTATGTGATCGTGCTGACTAAGCTGCTGGGGAAGGCGTAACCAGCCACTTGTATTCACGGCTATTTGAGCACCGTATCTGGAATTAACCTGTCTAATGTGCCCAATAAAAAAAAAACACTTCATAAAATTATACTCATGATTATAAGTCAATACATGCAGAGAAAGAAAAAGAGCCAAAGGACACGCCAGCCGCAACTGCAACTAACCTGCCACTGGCAGGTCACATGACCAGGCAGTTGGACACTGGCGGCTGCCACCAGCCACTGGCAGGTCTCCTGCCAGCCAGTTAAAGATTGAACCCCAACTCAAGCTATGTCACATGAAAAAAATATCATAGTAAATACTGTAGTGTTTGGAAGCATACTATAGATAATTACTTGAATGAAACTGTCGTAGCAATTTTATTGTTGCTGTGGTACAACAAATTATTCAATAGGCTGGTGGACGCAGTCTACATTATTTATTCATTATTTTTGTTCACGTTATGGTTGTTTATTCTGCCGAAACGCCAGTAAAGACATGGATCATTACAAAACAAGACAGAGATTTCATTGCCATGATTACTTGGCAGGGTACGGTATTTATATTCTCCTGGATTTTGTATAAGTGTGGTGGTGTTTATATCTGATTTTTATATAACACATTTATACACCTAGCTAGGCCTGTATATAATCTTTATTAGTGCTGTCAAGCGAATTATTTCGTTCAAAAAAAGTTTGTACACATGGATGTATTGAACAAATGTTTATTACATGGTGCCTTTTTGTCTGTTTTTCAGCCAGTTTCTTGAACTTTCCCCCCTTTATTAGCAAAAACGTTTGGAAGTCTATAAGAGCTGTTAGACATTTCTTATTTTGGCCGATTTAAACAATTATAAACGACATAAAACATAAACATTTTGATGTTCTGATAGCGATTCCTTTGTAGAAGAACCACTTCCTGCCCTCCATCTGAATTTCGCGCATCATCAATGATGTCATGTGAAAACAGGCTATACCACCTTTTACGAGTTCTCCAGAAGCTGACTCGCTTTTTGTATTGCCCAAATAATGAATAATTGTCAAATAGACATACTTTTTAAAAATGTACAGCGTTTCTGTAAGGTTTCACGCGTGTGTGTGCGCGTGCGTGCGTGCGTGTGTGTGCGTGTGTTACTTTCAGTGAGCACTTTAACAGAATGGTGAAAATATAGCTCTGATCTTTAAATGTTTGTTTAATTGTCTCGAAGTGCAAAAATGAATGTAACCCAAAATATAATGTTTAAGAAAAAAAACTAAATGAATTGAAAATTGTAATTAACATAAAAGTCAAGGAGGCGATAGAAAATATGATGTAGTTGAGTTTGTTGAAAGGACAGGGTGAAAGATTTCATTTATATTAAATTATTATTTCTCTTATACTAAAAGTGCTAGGTGACCACAATCTTATGTTAATAAATATAAATGTTTATTAGTATTGTGTAAAAATGCAGCAGTATATATTTTCTAATCTATATTCTTCTGGCAAACTGATAAAAATGTTAATTTTCATAGAGGGTGTGCTCATTTGTACTGGCCATTGCTATGTGTGGATATATACAGGGCTCAGCATATATGAGTACACCCCATTTTGAAAATCAATGTTTTTATCCATTTCTCAGTGAATATGGGTAATTTATATTGGTATGTTTGAACAAAACAGATTTATTGAACAGATATATTTATTAAAATAATACTTTAGTCACAGAACATCTTTAGAAATGAAAAGATAATACATATTAATTCATGAAAATGATTGCAAAAAAATGACAAAATACATTTCAACAAAATTGTATATATTTTTTTGTTTCTCTTGATTTTTGCTATTGTTATAGAAATATTAATTGAGAGATTTGTGGGGGGTTTATTTATATATGCTGAGCACTGTATATTAGGGACGTAACTGATCACAACCCACAGTTTAGAACGCACGTGACTCGTTGATTAATAACTTTTTTGGAACTTGTAGGTTAATTCAACATTTATAACAATAGCAGAGAGATCGTCTCCCGCGTCATTCATATCACGTTTATGACAGCATTTTGGTTTCTTTGTAAAATATAATGATGAGGGAAAAGGTTGTGGTAGGACCTACCTAAATGCTTTCTTAGGCCCCGTTTACTCTGCCAGTTAAATGTGACCCAATTCCAATTTTTTTAATTTTTTATTTATTTATTTATTTTTTTTACTCATATGTGACACACTCGGGTTGTGGGACATGAAGGCACAGGAACACGGGATTAAACGAAACACGAATTTATTAACAAACACAGGCAATGGAAGACACAGGAAACTCTGGGAGGACATGGGGTGACAACAGCATGGACAAACGACACGTAGACAATACAATACCGGACAAGGACTGAACCAAACAGAGGGGTATAAATACATGAGGGCTAATGGGACAGATGATACACAGGGGTCAGACACAGGTGGAATAAATGAACATTAAAAATGGCAGGAAACATAACAAAGGAATCACATGACATGGGAACCACATGAAACACAACAACAGAACCCTGACAGTACCCCCTCCCCTTTTTTTTAAAGGAGCATCCTCGCGCTTTCAACACAAACATAACAACAGAATAAGGGAGGGTGGAAGGGGAGGGTGCCAGGGAGGAGTCTTAGGAGGGAGGAACCAGGAAGGGAGCTGGAGCAGAAAGACCCAGGACACAGCCAGGAGGACGGCCCCGGGCGGAGTCGAGGAAGGGAGGGACCATGGAGGAGGAGTGGCTGCCGACCGAGGGAGATGCCCCTGATGGCAGTGGAGCCCAAGGAGGGGATTGAGAGCTGTAGGGTGAAGGTGATGCCAAGGTCCCTGAGGGCCGGGGTGAAGCGAGCGGCTCACCCGAGCACGGCGACGCCGGGGTTCCGGAAGCCCACGACGGAGCAAGAGCAACAGAGGACCAAGGCGTAGCTGGAGGGAAGGAGGAGCTCAACGCAGCCGGTAGGACGGTGCGACGAGGTGCAGCCAAAGGAGTGGAGTTCGGAGGTGTAGGAAGGGCGACGACTGGCCAAGGTGGAGCCGGAGAGACGAGGGAGCCTGGCGGAGCTGGTGGGCAGACGGCCCACGAGTGAGCCAATGCGGAGGCCTAGGAGTGAAGGGCCGAGGTGGAGTCCGCAGCTCGGAGGCTGGAGGAGCTGACGCTGGGCGACACACTCCAGAGGGCGAGCTGGGAGGCTGGCTGACTGCAGCAGTGCTGGAGCTGGTTGACTGGCAGTCCTGAAAGACCGTGGGAAGCTACTCACGACTCTGGAGCTAGGGGTATCCTGGGAAACTAAGATAAAAAAAAAAA
>CAIGQW010053631.1:18826510-18870885 GCA_903798125.1 Danio choprae
TCCCTTTATTAATCTGGGGTCGCCACATCGGAATGAACCGCCAACTTGAATTGAGAGTGTTTCTGAGCCTTGGACATTTTCAGGAAGGATATTCCTGAGTTTAGGGGCCATACATGAGATGGCCTGATTGTAGCGAGACAGAAGGTTGATTAGATAAACAGGAGCTAGATTATTTAAAGCTTTATAGGTAAGAAGCAATATTTTATAATCAATACGGAACTTAACAGGCAGCCAGTGTAAGGAGAATAAAATTGGGGAAATATGGTCATATTTTTTAGATCTGGTAAGAGCTTTGGCAGCTGCATTTTGCACTGAAGTTTATTAATCGAGGATGCTAGAGGATATTAACAGAGCATTACAGTAATCCATCCTAGAAGTCATAAAAGCATGAACTAGCTTTTCTGCATCTGAGATGGATAGCATGCTTCGTATCATGTCGATATTTCTCAGATGAAAGGCATTTTTTGTGATTATGTGAGAAGGTTTTTAAAAGTTAAGTTGCTGTCTAATATAACACCCAGATCTTTTACAGTAGAGGTAATACTAACTTTGTATCTCTCTAATTGCAGGTCAAGTTGTGAGATCTGCTGTGTACAGGATTTTGGCCCAATAAGTAGTACTTCTGTTTTGTCTCATCAGGTTTTGTTGAAATATATAATAGAGTATCATCTGCATAGCAGTGAAGGCTGTTTCCGTGTCTTCTAATAAGGTCTCCCAGGGGTAGCATGTATATTGTAAATGGCAAAGGACCTAAAAAAAGGCAGAGCAGACAGCGGCATTCTGCACTGATTGCAGCCGAGATCAGGGGACTGATTGTTGGAGATTCAATAATCCAGCAATTTCATGAGCAGGGCTACAATGATATACTGCTTTCCTCATGCGACCAGTTTTTGATGTAAACAAAAAAACTTGAGAAATTTTGAAGAAGCACAAGACTGAAAAGACTGATTTTCATCCATGTGGTAAAGAATGATATTTGGAAGGAGCAGTAAGAAATGCTTGAGGGATTTCTGTGAACTCTTGGAAAGAGTTTGGAAGACTGAAAATTCAGCCGTTCATGAGGGATCCATTCCATGCAAGAGGAACAAATATGTTTTTAAGGCTTCTTGGTCCAAATGCATGGCTGCAGAAAACCTGCAACAGGAAAAGACTGAATTTTATTGACCACTTCAATCTCTTCTGGAATCGAAGACAATTTTTTACATCAGACGGCCTCCATCCAAACAAACTTGGTGCAAATGTGCTAAAGCACAATATATACTTCTTCCTCTATCATTCATCACCTTTATGTGCCACTGATCTCAACCTCAATGGCACACATACCCCTGGTAAATGTCTGAATGACCACAGAAACTTCAAATCAGCTCCTGAGTGGACTTATGGCTGACACATCCCACAAGGACCGTGATTACACCATACAGCCACAACAACCACTGCTCACAGACACACTTCCGCCTGTGGCTTCACACTGAGGGCCAGGGCCCCAACAACTCCCTGTCTTCAGCTGGTGAATACAACCGCTTTAAGTGATATGTGTTGGGTGCCCGCTTGGATAACAGTATCTTTATCAAATGTTTACAGGACAAGAGGGAACCCAGCGTGCCTGTAGATTTTTCTAATCAGATATTGGTTTTAATATGTGATAAAGTCCCTAAAGATAAGGCCTCTTCAAGTTGTGTAGCAAATCATTCAAATCTGGTGCCTATTAAAGGTAGATCTGAGACTACTGTAGGGAAAATCGCTAAAACTGTTAAGTTAGCATTTTAATTAATCCGATCACTTAAGTCACTTCTAGTCAGGGATTTTATCAACACAAATTGCCTGGATTTTATGCTTTTAAATTAATCGTGGCTAGATGTAGTGCAACGGTCCCCAATGAAGCAGCCCCTCCAAACTTTGATTTTATGAGTGTCTGCAGAGCTAATAGGAGAGGTGCAGGCGTTGCTGCTCTGTTAAAAAATGTATGCAAGCAAGTCTCATTTGGTGACTATTTGTTCTTTGAATATCTGAGTATAGCACTAAAGTGTGCTCCACGCATTTTATTGCAGCACAAACTTAACATGGCTTCATATAACAAATAATACGATCATTATTAAGCTGTTTAACAGACGAAATTTATGTTCTAACACATTTGAGAATTGGAATATCAGATATTTCTGTGGTGATATCGCTTCTAGATGAATGTTGATTCTTGATGCAGTGCCGCCTGAAGGATCGGAGATCACGATTGTTCAGCTTAGGCTTGTGCCCTTGTCCTTTGTGCACTGAAATTCCTCCAGATTCCTTGAATCTTTAAATTGCTATGCACCGTTGATGGTGAAATATTCAAATGTCTTCCTATCTTGCTTTAAGGAAAATTGTTTTTAAATATTTCCTCGGACATTATCAGGAAGGCTATTCCTGAGTTTAGGAGCCATAAATGAGAAGGCTAGTGAGAATGTGTGTTGGTTTGCATTATTTCACAGTTCTAAAGTTCAATTTCAAGCAGTTTGCTTTAATTTCAAGATCTGAGGTAAACTATCTGCTGCTGCTTTCAGTAGTATGGCAATAATTGTCATGTAAAATGGCATTCAAACTCACATTGTTAGCATTTACTGATTGCATCTCTGTTTAATGTTTGTTGTCTTTTTCATATTTTTTTCATGTTGTCCCTTTATGTACACTGGAAGCTTCTGTAGCCAAAACAAATTCCTTGTGCGTGTGTGTGTGTGTAAGCACACTTGGCAATAAAACCGATTCTGATTTAACACTGATTAAAGCGCATGAGGTGTACCTGAGGTGATCATGTCATCAGGTTTTCTGTTGTTCAGCTACAAAAAATAGAAACAGTTTCTAAAATATAAATTCCAGGTATTGGTGAGGACAAAAACTTTTTTTAATATGAAAATATACCTTCTATCACGTGCTGTTCCTTTTATTTAGAACACGATTAAAATCTAGCCTTAAATCAGCGTTGAGGCAACCTGTGCTTTCGTGTCTTTTGATCCAGGAATGCACTACCTAATTCAACCACTGGGTGTCAAACTTACATACTGCACCCTAAAATGAATTTGATGTGGATTATTTGTGTTCGCATTTTTTTGTAGTGTCTTTCGATTGGCTTGGAGTCTATGGTGACTGTAGACCAGTCTTGGTCCTGGAGGGCTGGTGTGCATGCAGAGTTTACCTTCAACTTGCCACATCACACCTGCCTGGAAGTTTCAAGTATACCTAGTAAGACCATAATTAGCTTACACGGGTGTATTTGTTTAAGGTTGGAGCTAAACTCTGCAGGACACTGGCCCTCCAGGAACAAGTTTGGTGACTCCTGCTGTAGTCTCTTGAACAATGATGAGTGCAGCCTCCGCCCAGCTTTGTCGCACATTTGATTGGTGCAGTCTTCAATGTAAACAGTTCGGTCTTCCAATTGTCCCCAAGTGTACAGTCTACTGTACATTGCATTTTTGCAAGACCCGACACCTCTCCAGATGTGGGAATCTCGACTGGCAGTGGGGGATGTGGAGTGTTTGCTCTGAGTGTTCGCAAGATGAAAAATGGAACTTAAATTAATGTCAATTTAATGTCAACATGTTTAAATGTTGCTCTGAATCTGCATCAGTATTATTTTTCTCAATTTTATTTTAAGAAGTGCTGTTGTACTATTATTAGCTGTAATAACCATTATATTTTTAATAAGCAAATACTTTAGGTCTGTTATAATATTGAAATGATAAAACTGTGATATTTTGTTGCATTTTTAGGTTGATTTAAACTCTTTTACCTTAAATGGAATTTTCAGTTTTTCATACTGTTTTTATTTTATTAAAATTTTATGTTTTTAACACTAGATGTTGCTATATATATATATATATATATTTTTTTTTTTTTTCTCTGAAGGCAAGATGGCTAGTTTTCTGTTTATTCTATGAATTATTTAAGCCTTGGTCTATATAACTTTAGAAAATGAAAGGATTACGCAAATAATCTGGCATAATTTATTATTACTAGGCACACAGACCACGATACAAGGACACCATAAAATAAAACGTTTGCTGATCTTGTGCAAAATAAGGAGAGCCCATTAATTGTGAAATAACATTATTTAATGTTTTGTTTTCAACATAACTTTTATTGAAAAAGGAATATACACAGCATTTTACATGTTATAACAAAATAATTAACAAAATATATATGAAAATCTTTATTTGTATTTTTTTTAAAAGTGTGTTAGCTATTTGAGGCAAACAAATAGGCAAAGAATTTGTTTGTCAAAGAAAACATACACAATTTTTGAATATTTAAGTTTGGTCATTTTATAAATGTCGAATATTGATTAAGCTGTAACTGTTCCAGTGATATGCCTCATAAATCTCTGAGCATTGTATATCTCTCAGTAAAATATGCAATTCAGTGAGCAGGAAGATCTTCTCTCTATCTGCCATATATATTTAAATATTCTTATGTAATTTGTTTTAGCTTTGCAATGTGTAACATGTTCTTGTTTCATGTTCCATGGCTTACAACAGTGTGTAGTCCTGACTTCTAGACCCACACCTTCCCCTTTCCCGCTCCTTTCATAGATCGCTGTCCACAGCAGCCTCCTGCCAGACCACGATGCTGGGTAGCTGGAAGGTTCTTGTAGACTGCTCGGCTGTACGGAATAAAGCACAGACCCAGCTGAAGGTGTCGAGCTAGCCGGCAGTACGCAGCCAATGCCAGAACCAGGAGAGGAGTCACTAGCAAGAAACCCACAACCAGCAGAGCCACACAGCCTCCATCAGTAAGCAGGTCCGAGCAGTATGGTAAAGAACCGTGGGGACGCACCTGAAAAGAGAGACATTCAATTGGTGTGGTGTGAAGAATGAACCCAGGAATGCATGTCGGCATTCCGGAGGACGACGCAAGAGAAATGGAGTGTCCCTGGAGGAATGTGTCTCTGACGTGTGGACAGACACAGAACAGATACACTGGACAAGAATGTCTGCTGACAAGACACATGCCGAAATGGTGAGATTTAAAATGATTTAAGCCAATGTTGATCTGATTCAATACAACCTCTGAATATTACCTGTGCTTTTTAATAATGTATTTGCTTACATTTGTAAGCATTTTTAGATATGCTGTTTTGTATGTATGTATGTATGTATGTATGTATGTATGTAGTGTATATATATATGTATGTATATATATATTTTATTTTATTTTTTTAAATTTATTTATTTTATTTTATAGCTGCTCTGTGCCTGATCAGTAACTAAATATACATCTCGGGGTGTATTCACACTTGTAATATGGTTCTCTTTGTTAGATCTGGACCACAAAAGAGTCTGAACCATAGAATTTTGTCTATAATGCTATTTTGTGGCTTGTTTGTGTTGGAAATTCACGTACCCATCATTGTCTACTTTATGAATCATTGGAATGGTCTTCTCCAGTTTGTTCAGAATCTGGAAAATGTGCTTTCTCCATTTTGATCTGCAAACTGAAGTTGAAATATTCCCATATTGCCATCCCAGGGTACTTTTTAATATCTTTTGAGATCTGTTTTTAAGTAGTCTTGTACATACATATTCACTTGATCTTACTTTTATCAATTGTTTTATATGATAATTTAGTTTTGTGGCTGGCTTTGTGTGCAGCTTCATGTGCTACTGTCCTGACCAGGTCTTCCTGGAAGAAGAATCTAAATGCATGAATCTTCCTGGTTAAATAAACTTTAAATAAATAATGATAGAAAGCAAAAAGAAAATGGCCGTTTCTTTATTTTTGTAATATGCAACTTAACAAATATCGTATGTATTGTACATGTGATAGTATTTTTATCAGTTGATAACTCATTAAGCATTTAAAGTGTTAGAACGACACCAGGCAGTAATTACTGTATTACACTCACAAATGAAGAAGCAAAGACAAGTTTTCTGATGCTTGTAATTGACTATAGTTTCCATCACAATAGTTTTGTCCTTAGGGTCACATCTTGTGCTGGACCTCATGTGCTGTTTTTGGTTTGTTTAGGTGGGTTGAAACTGTCTTTTAGGGTTTCATTCTTGTAATATTTTAGACTTATTTAAATATACTACACTAACTATTACAGAGTTTATCTTAATCAAACCAAAACTGAGTCTTCTGACCACACACTCTGAACCGAATTGGCTTTTTCCATTTTATCCTAGGACTGCAGTAGTAGTTTATGCTTAGAGACTTGCAGTTTTATTTCTTTAGTTAAGTGGCACTGCACAAGAGGAAAGGGATTGTGGCGGGCGGGATAGACCCCACATTCTTCATCTATCCCCTGTGAGATGAAGGGAAGGAGAGTGAAGCAGCAAAAAGGGTGACTGAATAAACAGAGTAGGAGGGAGAAACTGATAAAGGCCATCTGCGTTTTGAGCTGCACTTTCTCAATCTGACAGGTTTCTTCACTCAAGGGCATGCTTGTAAATCCAAAAAACCCAAAGCTTTCTTGTAGAGTTGTTGTTAGACTTTGACCAGTAAATTTAATTGTGAAAGCTGCATCTGTGAAAAGGAAACCAGTTTATTACTGTGTACAGACTGAATTATTTTACATTCTGATTCATTGCATTTTTCGCAGACAAGTTTATGCTCCCGAAACAGCAATTTTTTGGTGCATATTGAATTTAATGACCCAAGTTTTAAAATCAAAGTTGATCAGACATATTAAATTGATTAGTCATAAAGATTTTAGTTAGCTTTTAATCAGGCTTGCAGCGAGTTTGAAATGTGGTTACAGAAGGGTTGAGCAACAAAGGCATAAGTCATCTCAATGAAATCAGCTGCAGTTCATCTTCAGCATGTCTCTACAGTAAGAGGAAGTCCAGCTGTCTATGAAACTGTTGTCTATTGCTGATAAAACTAAATCTGAATGGAGTAGTTTCAAGGAATTTATGGTTATATGAACTTAAAACAGACCATTTGTTTAGAAAGTACTATATTGTGCAGTGAAATATATTAAGCTTTTTTTTTTTTAAGAACGCTTAAACTTTTGAAAAAAGGTGAACTTTACGCTTTAAACAGTTAAAATTTTTTGAGTTTTACCATTTAAAAAAATAAATAAATCATTCAGGTGATCTCAGGATCTGGCAGGAGCACTTTTAGCTTAGCATAAATCATTAAATCGTATTAGACCATTAGCATCTCACTCAATAATGACCAGAGTTTTGATCATTTTCCTATTTAAAGCTTGACACTTCTGTAGTAACAACGTCTACTAAGACTGACAAAAAATGAATAGTTGCTATTTTCTAGGCTGATATGGCTAGGAACTATACTCATTCCAGTGTAATAATCAAGAAACTTTGCTCCTTTACCATGGCATACACAATGATATTATGCAGTGCCTGAACATAGTCCTCAGCTAGGTAACTTCCAATGTGACCGGCTCTTTGTGCAAGCAGTTAGTAACATATCAACAGAAGCAATCGGAATCTCAAACTTTTAACTCTAAGGGAGTTGTAAAAGTTGCGAATTAAATTCCTTTAACTAATAACTGTGCATATTTTAATGCATATTTACAATGTATTTGACACCATAAGAATTTGACAGATTATGTGGGGTGATATCCATTCAATCCAGGACATTACATGGTGGTCTGTTTTTTTTTCAGGTCTTTGGATTTAGGCTACCTCTCCTTTTATATCTGGTGTCACATGGGCACTAATTGATCCGAGTGGCGATGGATCTTGGACCTTAAAGGTCTAGAAATGTGAGAGGTTGGAATTCAGAAGTCAGCCTTTATTTACACACAATGACCTTTACTGACCCATGGGCGTTATATGGCGATAGCTTAAGCGTTTTTTTTCCAGCTAGAGATGAACAGTCTGTACCTTACAGAAACAAGTCTGCTAATTCTGTAGTGGTGTGTGGGAGAATCGCTTTTAACTTGAAGTGGGCTTTTTGATGGAAATGAAGGAGTGGAATAGTGGAGAAGCAGTGTATCTACTCTTCTGGGGGTCAAGGTGCAAGAATGCTTAAGCTAGGACTGTTGTTCTTCAACCTTTTTTTGAGAAGTTTTTTTTGTTCTAAAATACTTCTCATCTGACGTCACCCTCCAACTCCTGACCTGCCCCTGCTAATACTCCTGCACTTAAACTGCTGAGAAATGCCCAAGATTAAGAGATTACTTGGTGAATCAAAGAGAAACAGAGGTCAGACTCCCATAAATCCCTAGAGGAATATCTAAATCATGATGAGCTTTTATTATAAGTCTTTTTCCCATATTATAAAAACATTCTTTTAGTGCGGCTATGCTTTTTGACTCTGGGATCAGACTTTTAATATGTATAAATGCCCATTATTACATGGCTTTTATTTAATGACTCAGCTATTGCAAAGTGCACTTTTCTGTTTTAAATCACAATATTTGAAAAAATAAATAAACAATAATTGAAAAATTGCCACTTCAGCTGCTAAACTAGATGCACAAACTAGACATTTTTACTCAAGTTTAGCCATATTGACTGCAAACTCATTTTATAATTGATTTAAATACTTGCATAAAAAGTGGTACATGGTTGTCCTTATGAAATGATTACATCAGATCTAATAAAAATGTACATAAATCTAAAAGAAGATTAGATTATTAGAACATTTGTAGTGAAGACTATCGATCACTTTTGTCTTCCCATTGTTATTTGGTTTTTGTCTTTTTGTAGACAATTGTATAAGCTTTTTTCTTTTGTTTGATTGACTGTATATAATTTCTTTAAACTCTTTGCAGTGGAGCTATTATGAAGCATAGTTATTGATTTTGATGTATTTGTTTAACTCCACACACTATTCATAACACTGGTTGTGTATATTGTATATTTGGCATACAGTATTTTATTACACTGTATTTTTATGATCCTAGGGGCTATGTATCTTAACGTCTGTGCGATTAAATTTTTCAGTTTGACTTATTAAAACATGTACTTAATATAATTTTATGTGCAATATCCATTTAGTATCTCCACTTTTCATGTAAAATTTGACCCTGTCTTCTGTTGCATGGGTATATTTGTCGTAATAGCCAGAAATGATTATTTTGTATGCCAAAAATCATTTTAACATTAAGTACAAAATTGTCTTCCATGAATATATTTTGTAAATGTGCTTTCGTAAATATATCACAGCTTAATTTTTAATTAGTAATACACATTGCAAAAAACTTAATTTGGACTACTTTAAATGTGATTTTCTCAATATTAGGATTTTTTTAGTTTTTTATTTCAGATATTAAAAATAGTTGTCTATCATCCAAATAATTATTCTAACTATAATTATACATCAGTGCTCATGAAATCTTCTATATTTAGATTTCAGTTGACTTATAACTCTCAATTTCCAAAAATGGACTGTTATTATGACTGGTGTTGTGGTCCAGGGTCACTCTGAGTTGCATGTTTCCTGTTTGTCCGAAAATCATTTGTTGTTTGCAGTGTTTTCATAAATTGTGCATGTTGTTTTTAACTGGGTATTTCATGAGCAGTTTCTCCCAGCTCTTACCGTTGAATGACAGAGAAAGCCAAACACCACCATGACAATAGCAGGAGTGAGGATGAGCCCGAAGACCAGTCCAGCCAGGCAAGCGTTGATGGCGGCGATCAGCAGGTTTTGTGCAGTGACCAGCACTGAACAGGCCCAGCAGTCCAAAGAACCCCGCAGCTCCAGCGGCGCTTCACCTCCGCCAACCTCTGGGGAGTAAGGTGGAGGCACAACCACTCCAGAGCCACCTACTGAAGTCCCCGCGGGCAGGGTGGAGGCCAAGGAATTGCTGTGCTGGAGATTGGTGTGATGGTGCTGGTGGTGATGACTGAGGGTTGGGAGCTCTTCAGAGAGGTCGAGGGTCTGGTGATGAGCCCCCTTCTCCAGTGTGCCGTTCATGCTCATCCTGATCTGAAGATGGTAAAGATTGAAATACTAAATCATTTTAAAATATGAAAGTTGTTCAGCTGATGGGTTTTGTGCTTTCAGATGTTGCCCTAAATGTGTGCAAAAGAGCTCAGAATAGTTTTAAGCAGTACTAGAATATGTAGCTATTGGTAGGATAAAACCTGTTGGTGGTGATTTTCAAAATTGTAAGATGCTGATGTATTGTCTACCGCTTTCTCTATTCGCCTGAGCGATTTGCTGTTTATTATTTGGCAATCTCTCTTATTTTTTTAGTAAATATAGTGGTAGTATTACTAATCCAAGAAGCACAGTTGGGTTATTATAATCTATTTATAAAAACCACAACAATCGAAATCATTAAAAACAAATCACTCATTAAATTGCTGTTTTATATAGGATGCTTTACAATATTATATTTGTGCATATACATTAGTTTAGCCAGTACTAAAGCCAAATCTGGAGCTAATGCAACAAAATAACTTTCAATAACGGTCCAAAAATTAGTAGCCCAAATTTCTTTGTTAGGGAAAAGTATGAAATAAAAATGTAAAGAGTAAAAATCAAGAGAAACAAAAAATATATAAAATAGTTTATTTTGTAGTTTGTTTGTTTTTTGCAATATTTTGCATGAATTTAAATGTATTTTATTTCTATTTCTAAAGATATTTGGAGACTATTATTAATTATTATTTATATTATTTTAATTAATATATCTGTTTAATAAATTTGTTTTAATATACAAAATATATAATGTACAAAATATAATGCCTATGTTTACTGAGAAATGGACAAAAAAATATTCATTTTCAAAATAGGGTGTACTCATTTATGCTGAGCACTTTGTATATAGAGTGGAAATGCTAGGATGATTGCAACACCCCCCTTAATTGTTTTTTATATAAACTAGAACCTTTTTCCATTATGCATCTCATAAAAGATTTTTGGTTTTAATAATGTAATGATTGAACGTTGATGTTTTCTTAATACGTGTAGCTGTCTCGACTAGGCATGTTTGCTGGCAATTTTGGCTCTACTAGGCTACCATTAGATTCTTTTACTTTTAATCCTCTTCAGCAGTTGTTTAAAAACCTCGAAGGTTTGCGAAATGAAAGTTTGTCATGGTGAATTAGACATCTGTTTTGGGCTTTGCTAAACACTCTGAAAAAGTTCACAGTGAGGTTAAATCTCTTATCACCAGGAAACTAGACTTGTGTGATCTTTTAATTAGGTCTTTTATCAGAGATTGATTGTAATCTGAAAGCTAATTGGCCTGTTGTGGCGGAATTACTAATTGGTATTTGAGTGTGTTTGGATCAACAAAGGTGATACGATCAAGTGATGAAGAGTGAGGCAGTGACACTGCAGTAACCCAAAACTCTGGAGATTTGATCACTTCTATACAATCATAAACAAAGCTCATCCTTACAGAAGTTTTGGGCTATTTCTGCTACTGCTGACTTTTTGTATCAATTTTAGTGAAGTTTATACCCCTCAATTCATGGTGTTTTTTTCGTCAAAGGATTCTGTGATCCAAACTTGCATTTTATAGTTTTTTTCCCACTCTCCTTAAGAACATCTACTTTGGAGTCATTTCAGATGTCACTGAAAACATTTATTTTCTTTAGCTTTTCATCTTGTTGCGAGTTTTTGTATTTTGGCTCCTTGCTTGTTTTCATGTATTTTGTGTTTTATGTACAGCACTTTGGTACCCATTGTGGTTGGTTGAAAGTGCTCTATAAATAAAATTGAGTTGAGTTGATTTTTTTTTTTATGACAGAATTACGAGAAATACTCAAATTAGCTAGAAACAAAAGTTCGAATGAACCTTTTTTTCTGAGTAGACTTTTCTGTTCTGAGTTTTGAGTTCTAAATACCAGCTCTGAGGTATATACTGACCAGTTTTTATACAAGTTTATATCTTTAATTTCCAACTTTATAACTTGCAGTTGATATAAACTCGCAGCTCTTATTTATTTCTCTCAAAACTGCAATTATTTTCCTTATATATTTTCTTATGAAGTCAGAATTGTGAGAGTCTGTTACCTTTTTATTTTTTTACCTTTATAAAACAACCTTATATAAGAACATAGGTTAAATTCATTCATTCATTTTCCTTCGGCACAGTGGAATGAACCGCCAACTATTCCAGCATATGTTTTATGCAGCGGATGCCCTTCCAGCTGCAACCCAGTGCTGGGAAACACTCATACACTCTCTCAATCACACACACACACACACACACACACACACACACACACACACACACACACATACACTAGGGCCAATTTAGTTAATCTAATTCACCTAAAGGACATGTCATTGGACTGTGGAGGAAACCCACGCCAACACGGGGAGAAATTGCACACAAAAATTCCAACTGACTAGCCGGGACTCGAACCAGCGACCTTCTTGCTGTAAGGCAACAGTGCTAACCACTGAGCCACCGTGCCGCATAAAGGTTAAATTTCACGCAGATTTAAAATCACAAAGATATTTTTGTTAAAAATAAAATCCATTATACAACTGAAATAAAGATTCATTACAAGCATTAATGGTTCAGTAGAGAACCGTACACATCTATGGAATATTTTCTCCCATTTATAATAAAACACCATCTTTCCCCAATCCCGCTAATATTTCAGTTTTAAATTGGTTCATAGTTTCCTTTATACATTTTCCAAATCATGTTAGGACACAATCATTGCAGTGCCAAACATTACACTTTAAAATATAAATGGCATGTTCAGAGATATCTTGAGTGCATTTACACAGCGTAGTTTAGCCCGGCTTTGCGTTACAGAATTAGATCTGACTTTTCCTTGTGAAATTCAAACCAGTTTTAGGTTTTTAGCCCCTATGGAGTGCTGAAAAAAGGTGCCCTTCCCCCGTCCCAGGTTAGACATTAGGCTGACCATTTAGATAGGGCTCCAGAACTATAGGCAGAGGTCAGAAATACTTTACACGGCAGGCAGCTGTGGCTTCAGTGCTATATGATAATCATCTAAAAATGAACACAGGGTGGTCTACAACTTTCTCACACACACATACATTAAACACTAGATCCTGAGTATGCCATCAGTGATGCATGATAAGGGTGACATGCACACGTTTGTGAGCTCGCTGACCGTTGTGTTGTCTTCCTGCCTTTGTTATACATACTGCCAATATGGCAGGTGACTCAAACAAACAGAATACAAACACTAGATCACCACTAACAGGAAATGAGCACACTATGCCAAACCTGGAGAACGCCAGACTACACCACTCGCTAACACTATTTCCACTTTTCTGAGAATTAATTCAGAGCTAATTCTCTGAATTAATTCTTTAGCTTGAAGTGATGCAGACATAAAGGACCAATAGGTCTACACAATTGTTATCGAAAATTGCTTGTAAATGTAACGCATTTTATAATAAAAATACACAATAATTAGACATGAAATTTAAGTACTCAAATGTTTAAAAATGCTTAATTTCTTCATTATATTTGATATTTCCCCCAGCGTATTAATTTGGGTGTACTAACTTTTGGACTGATCTTAAGTTTTTTGTTTTCCAGTTTTGGCTTTTGTACCATGTATATGCACAAATCATTTATGAAGAGAAAATATGAATATATTAATTTAAAAGAGAGATCTGTGAGGGGTGTACTCATTTCTGCTGAGCACTGTATATGTATGTATATGTAAATAAATAAATAAATAAAACCCCGATCATAATGTTGCTCATATATTTGTAGCAACATTCCCCCCCCCCCCATTTATATTTGATGATATTTTGTAAATATCCCATATTTAAAAAATAGATTTTTGATTAATATGCATTGCTGAGCATTTCATTAAAACAGCTTTAATGGTGGTTTCCTCAATATATTGTTGTTTTAGCAGGTTACAGATTATCTAATAGCTGTATCTCAGCCAAATATTGTCCTGTCCTAAGAAACTATATCAATGGAAAGCTCAATTATTCAGCTGTTAGATAATAAAGACCCTTCTGATTGTTTTTGTGGTCCAGGGTCACAATTCATAAAATGTATGTATTTAACCAAAAATATGAAGTCTTTCAGTAGATGTCCCAGACATGCACATCCACCCCTCATCACTATTGCTGATCTACAGTTCCGTAAATTAAAGTTAAAGAGCAATCTCATATTTATGCATGTGTAAATTCCAAACCTTTCCCTGCTGTAGCCTCTGATAGGTCAGTCTCACATTCACCTTCAGTCTCAATTCCTCCAGATCAGCAGCAGCACTAACTCCAGCAGTCCTCTTCTTTCTCTCTAACACAACATACAGTACACTTCACTTTAGTTTCAGAGAAGACCTTAAACTGACTGTCCTCGTCGGCTGATCCTTGCTCTCATTTAAGTTCTCAGCAGTGTAGTTGGTTTGAGCTCAGACTGGCTCTCTCTCTCTCTCTCTCTCTCTCAGACTGAGATATGGATGTGTACTGCCAGGCTGTTTTAGCAGTGCCTCTCTGTGTGCCTCCCTCATGCCTCCTCCCCTTTCCCTTGCCCTGTTCTTCTTTATCCTTTGTGTGGGGGATGGAATGTTTATTTAAAGATGTGAAGTGAAGACTTTAATTTCTCCTGATGGATTGAGAGAACATGAAACCTCCTCACATTTACACCACACTTTCCACATCTCCCCTCAGTGGTGCTCCAACTGTAAACCGCTCAGACCAGACGGTGGCGAGTGTTTGTTTTCCTCCAATCATGTGTTGGTTTGCTTCAAATTGCTCTTTTCGAGGAATCTGTGCATAAACTCATGTTATCCATCATCCTCCACCCATAATACAACTCTTATGCAACTGTCAGTTTTTAGGGGAGTGTTTATTAGGGGGGGACCCATGTGTTTACTTTGAGGTCTGGTGTCTTGGTGACTGACCAAAAACGTAAAATGATACACTTAGTCTGTGTTCACATTGCTATTTTCAACTTCAAGGGTTAAACGTGACCATTGGACATATGTTGAGGAAATTTGTCATTAAGATTAATTGCAAACACTTCCACTATGCTCATGTGTAATTTTGTTATTGTCTATCTACCTACCTAAATCAAAGGTAAAGAATATTTACAGGTGAGCAAGACTGACTGAAAAAGTTCTGGAAAAAAATTAAAAATGTCTGATGAAATCAATATTTTGTTGCTAATGCCCAAATCTCTGTACCTGTAGATACAAAACAAACCAAACTTTTCTGACACACTTTGATTAAACTCCCCAAAGAAGCCAAAAAATGGGTGCTGATATACATACACAAATGAAGATTTGCTTCAAAGAGATGCCTTTCTGTTGCCTATATTGAATTTGAAATAACCCAGGTTTGTCTGAGAATTGTCTCAGTTTGATTGGTGTCCATGCAGTCATTTTTAAGGACAAACCTAATGAAACAAAGCAAAAGTGGTATTTATGTATGTGCATAAATATGCCTAACCAAAATTTGTTTGGAAGTGGAACGGGGCCTACATTTTCAATGTTTTTTGTTCAAATGAACAACATTAAATGAGTTTAACCAAGGGTGGCATGGTGGTTCAGTGGTTAGCGCTGTTGCCTCACAACAAGAAGCTTGCTGGTTCGAGTTCTGGCTGGACCAGTTGGCATTTCTGTGTGGAGTTTGCATTTGAGTTTCCTCCGGGTGCTCTGATTTCCCCTACAGTCCAAAGACATGCGGTATAGGTGAATTGGATGAACAAAATTGGTGTGTGTGTGTGTGTGTGAATGTGAGAGTATATGGGTGTTTCCCAGTACTGGGTTGCGGCTGAAAGGGCATCTGCTGCGTAAAACATGTGCTGGAATAGTTGGCGGTTCATTCCGCTGTGGCGACGCCTGATAAATTAGTGAATGAGTTTGACCAAACCTGTCAAGTATGAACACATCCATCCAAGTCAAACTGCACTAGAATTCATTAAGACGTGGCTATTTCAGTGATATTTTCAGTACTCTCAGTCTGCTTGTTTGGTATGTTCATAATAGACTTAAAATGTGGAATTAGACTTATTGAGCTGAAGATTTTACTATTCACTCCGTAATCCAACAAAGTAATGATTAAATGAAATTTCAGATTATCATGTCTGAAATTTTGCACTAATATGAGGATTTAAGTTTGAGCTGCACTTTGTAAAGCCACATGGGATAACAGAAGGGATCACAAACATCTGATAGGAAGGAGAGATGGGGAGATGTGAAAGAAGGATGGAGGGGAGCAGCATGATGAAAAGGATATCTGAAAGCACAGGGAGTGGCTGGGCATGGGAGGAATAGAGTAAATGTTGGGTTGCGTAACTGATAAGAGCAAAACCATCAGCAGCAGAAATCACAGGCAGATCAATTGATGTGTCAGATGCAATGCTCCCACAGCTTTCTACTGCCAATATTTGTTTACTGTTTCTCACCCATGGGATCCCTGATCTCTCAATAGAGGGTGTTTGTTAAAGTGCAGTATGTATGTACTTTAAAAGGATAGTTCAACCAAACAAATCTATATATTCTGTCATCCTTTACTCTCCCTTCATTTGTACCAGTTTAAAGTTGTTGTTTTTTTCTGTTGAAAAAAAAATAAAATAATAAAAGATGATATTTAAGAATGCTGGAAAACCTGTGACCATTAACATTGACAGAAGGAAAAGCAAATACCATGGAAGTGAATGGCTACTGAATGTTTCCAACGTTGTTCATTATGTCCATAACTGGTTTGGACCAAGTCGAGGGTGTGTAAATGATTCCTTTAACAAATGACTCCTGTCTTATTTTCTGAAAGTGAGTGACCACACAGTAGTCAAGCTCAGAATGGTTTAGCTCCTGGTTTCTTTGTCTGATTTATTATCTAATCACAATCCTGTAATGTCTCTCAGGTCATCCAACCAGAGACCATGTTTCTTTCTTTGATTATACAGCACCTTGGTCAACAATAGTTGTTTTTATTGTTTCATAAATAAAGTAACCCAACGCTGTCATGCTGTTTGATGTTTTCAAGTAAATGCATTCTAATTCTAATGTATACTATAAAACGATTCTGTGTACGTTGCATCTTCAAACCATCACCATAAATATCCCCCTCCTCTTGCTTTAGGCTAAACACATCATTCATCAACTTCTGGTTTGTGGCAAGCATTATTATGAATTTACCGCTTGCTCTTTAGCGTGCACTCAAAAATAAACTGGTGCCAAGAACTGAACCTTTTTTTTTTTTTTTTTCTTATAGTGAACGAATCTGTGGAATTAAAAAGATCCATGGATGTTAAGGGTTCTACACAGACACCGAACCAGTAGTGCAAAGAAAGAGTCTTTAGCTTATGAGTGTACATTAACAAAAGCTTTGTTTGATTTGGAGGAAAATTGAGCAATGTGATAAAGGAGGGGTTTGTGTGTGCTTCCTGTACTTGCAGGAAGTAGGAAATCCGCAGGCCTGTGCAGCGTTAACCTCTGCGTGAGCCTGATGTCCTTTTCAACTCTACCAGAGGTCCTGTTGTCTACTCCAAAGTCAGTTTGGATAAACTTGTCTTGAAATGAATTATCAGGGTGGGAGAAAAATTCTGCAATAAGTGCTGGAAATGAGCTCGTGGTGGGCATGCTAGAATTAGTTTGTTGTAAACTGCTTGCTGTATCATTCTGACCATCATCTCATTGGTTACATCAGGCCCTTGTGAGTCCTCCATTTTTATTAAAGCTACTGCATGAAATTATCATGCTTGTGCCAAACATGCATCAAAGTTTAGCGATTAGCCCTGTTGCTGTGAGCTGATCACAAAACTGGAAATCTCCAGGTCCTCTGCGTCAGCAGAAAAATAATGGATGAGCCTGACGCAAATACATCAGATGAATAAACAAATATTCTCCTGATAACAGCGTGTCTGGTACAGCCTGATGAAAACTGACTGTAGGAAAACATTAGCAAGTTTTAATTGAATTTAAAAAAAGTTACTATGGTACATCACTAGGGTTCACACAGCTATGTTCTTTAATATGTGTGATAAAATCCATGGCAGCTATTTTATTGTTCATATGTTTGCGTTACAACTGGTTATTAAAATGATTACAAGTAAAAAATAAAAATCAAGGTTTTTGAAACGGCACATTCACTAAATGAACAGAAACATGAGACAGATCAAAGTTTATCAAAAGCATTTAATATTATTCAGAGTAATCATCAATGTCACACGATTCCACAAAGTGTTTAAGACGTGTCTGGCTCAGTTTGCTTCGTGTGTAAATTCCAAAACAGTGCAGATTTTAAATAACCACAAAACAATTATCAAATTAAAAAAATGAGGAAAAGAAAAGAAAGTGTGTTTATATTGCAACAGGAAAAATTTCTTTAAAAAAATTGAGTAGCTCAAGACAAACTCAGCACCATCTATCATAATCAATTTCCTGATAATACATATTTCACGCTAACGCCTCTAAAGCTGTAAAGAAATTACAGCAATCGAAACAATGTGTTAAATCCCCTTTCACACTGTTACTTGTTCCAGTAAAAATTTACAGGTCAATGTTTTTTTTTTCCCCCCTCTCCATATAAGCCTCAGTTTAGGCATATGAAACCCACTGCAGCCAATCACTCTGTACTTTGTGTGTTAAAAGGTTTATGTCAGCTATAGGCAGCGCGACAAATGTGTCCTCAAACGAACAGCACTTACAATAGGACAAAAGCACCACGAAATAGTTAAGATAGGTATCAAAAACTATTCTTAGACCCAATCCATCAATCACCTAAATTCACGAGTAGCTGCTAATCTAGGCTCATGATTACTGATATCAGTCCAAGTCGCCATCTTAAAGAAAACAACAACCATGATATTCAGAGAGTGCAGGTCTGAAAACTCATAAACACGACTCCTGAATAGATTCATTTTCTAAATGAACATTTCAACTGGCAAGTGAGTGAGTGTTTAAATATATATAACAGTGATCACATTGAAGTCACTTGTCTGTTATACACCAATGTTTTAAAAAGGCATTTTCTCCACTTTTGATGACATCTAATTGGTCAAATCCTCTGTGCTCTTCAGTCTATATGGACAAGGAGTTAGTCATGAGATTTAATAATATATATATATATATATATATGAACCATATTTAAAGGGGGGCAAGCACCACGAATCAAAATAAAAAAAAAATCAGCACCCTTTAAAATATTACAGATGGTTTAGAATAACAACAGAAACCATTAATACATCTCAGATAACCAGGTTGAGGCAGGGGAGAACATTTTATATCCAATAAATAGAAAAAAAAAACATGTTAAATTAAAAAAAACTTTTCAGAGAATAGATCTGTAAAGAGGTGAGAGACAATTCACTGAACAAAACAAGTGAAACCGGACAACTGTACTCACAAAACGCAAGAATCTGATTGATTAGAAATGCAACCCTAAAAATGCTTTTCCTGATGATATAAACGAAACAATCCACACTAAAACTGAAAAAAGAGAAGTCTTATAAAACCCGTATGTTTTGAAGCATTCTGAACAACTGTATTTCTTTTAATTCTTAATGCCTTAGAAAAATGTCCATAGCTCTATTATTAGTATTATTAATTTTTTTTTCTTATCTCTTCACTAAATACAAGTCACAAGGCCAATGTGGTATATATCTAGGCTGTTCTAGGTTGAAAAATAATAAATTATCGGAGAAAAATAAGCACCCACGAAAAGTACAAAGAGCATTTACATATTTAAGTAGACAAAACCCTCAAAAAAAACCAAAGAGCATTGTGAAAGAAAACCCAGAAGAAAAAGCCAAAGGAACAGGATCTCCTCAACTCGGCTGTGACAGCACCAAACTGCGTTTCCACTTCAAGAGGTTGGTACACAAGACCGACAGAAGTAAACTGGAGTCTTATTGGCTGATTGGTTCTGTAAACAATGCTGAGTAAACTGGTTCTCGATTGGTTCTTGTTTAACAAATATTAACAGTAGTAGGTAATTGTTTTTCGACGGTAAATGTTTTAGGTCTTAATTGGACTAAAATAAAAGATCTTGTCCTGCGAGCAGGAGTTTTGGTTATGGCTGTGTGAGGGATAGGGATGAGACGTCCTCATTGAGAGCTGGGACTGACGGCCTGAGAAAACACACAAACAAATGACAGATGTTAAACCTTTCTTCACATTCACAACAGCTCTGGTAAAGGACCACTGAAAAAAAAGCTCATTTTACAAGTCCCCTAGAATGAAACAGATTTGATCATTTTTGAATTATTCAGCTGATCTCTGCGTCTGACTGGAGCAGTATTTGCTCATCTTATCATAGATCACTGAATTGGATCAGACCATCATCATCATCTCGCTCAAATCATAGAAATTGTTCTTTTCATTTTCTGTCAGTCTTAGTACACTATGTAACTACACCATTAGCATCTCATTCAAAAATTACTAAAGGTTTTCTGTAATCCCATTAAATGATCTATGCTAAATTAAGCTAAGCTAATTGTGCTCCCGCCAGACCTGGAGATCGGCTGAATGGATTCTCAAATGATAAAACTCTAGGGGAGCCTAGTTTCAAAAAAATATGGAGCTTAACACCTGGTATTAAGAGGTGATCACAAGTGAACTAGGTAATTCATTGGCTGAGGATGGGGATCACAAGTATTGTCATTTATAAAATGTGCGTTCACACAGATTTTATCTGAAAATGTTTTTATAAATTTGAAAGTTGGCATAGATTCAAGCATGTACAGCAGGGGTGTCAAACTCATTTTAGCTCAGGGGCCACATGGAGGAAAATCTATTCCCAAGTGGGCCAGACTGGTGAAATCATGGTATATATAACTTAAAAACAACATTTTCAGATTGTTTTCTTTGTTTCAATATGATCAACATAAAACAAAGCTGGAGCCTGTGGACAACACGATCTCACGGCAATTCACACCTTAGTGTGGCATGGCAGGGCATAGATGTGGTCTTTCTCTCTGAGAAGGCTGTTAAGCTGACATTGATTCAGGCTTCTGGATCGGATGAAATTAACAGTTTGCAATTGGAACAGCAGTTTCTTTTATTGAAAAATTGCAGCTCATTTTTATACTTTACAGAATCATCTCGTGGGTCGGATTAAACCCGTTTGACACCCCTGATGTACAGTCTTTAAAGTTTTGACATTTTCGAACCACTTCCAGAGGTAGCAGAAATTGCATGTGATCAGATTGCCTTGCTCATGTGGTGGAAGGTGCAGAGAAACCCACGAAAAAGACCAATTTTCTGTATTGTTACTGATCTTCTTACACACTATGGGATGTTTGTTTTTAAACTGTACTAGCTAAATAAAGTTTCCCATCTGAAATTATACATCTAGTCTGAAGCTGAAAAACAACAAACATTTGAACTCTTATCCGTTATGATTCTGACACAAACCGACAGTGTTCTGTGTAGTTTAGTTGCAATCAGAGCACATGAAAGCTGCTCCTCTCTCTGCATTTTGTTTCTGTTGTCTCTTTCTCATTCAAACATAACCTGCATGAGCTTATTTCAAAACAATGCATTGAAAGATCTGGAAAGAGTGTATAGATATGCTGCACACAAACCCTTGCTACTAAAAATGAGGCAAGTGGACAATTAAAATACTAAACAAACATCTCAATAGGATAGTGTGTGTGTGTGTGTGTGTGTGTGTGTGTGTGTGTGTGTGTGTGTGTGTGTGTGTGTGTGTGTGTGTGTGTGTGTGTGTGTGTGTGTGTACTCACCAGGCTGAAGGAGTCGTACATGTTCATGAGCTCCTCCATGCGGTACTGCTCCAGCACTACTACGTTGGAGAGGTTTGGGCTGCGTTGACGTGCACAGTCCTCACAGTGCACCACATACATCTTCCGACTGCAGTTCTCGCTGGTCACAAACAGCAGGTTGAACACCTCCACCTGCACAGAAACAAAGAAACCACAGGCTCTTAAAGGCTCAAACACTACACCACATCTTCTGACATTTTAACAGTGTTGCACTTTAAAGAAGACAATGTAAGCATCCTATCATATTTTTGAATTTTTTAACCTATCATTTTTAAATAATCAGATTTAAATTCAGTGTTACAAGAAACATTTTCTTAAGGAGACATCTCGTTATTAAAGATGCATTTTAATTTGAATATAGAGCAATGTAATATGAGCTAATAAAACCATGTGTTATAGATGCTCATCTTGTTGCATGTCACGGTGAGTTATGCAAAGTTCTGATCCTTTTAACTCAGTGGGAGTAAAATCAAACTGTCTGAATATAAAGACGCTGTTATCTGTAACCCGTCTCCTTCTACACCACGGCTGACCACGTCCACTTCCGTAGCATTTCACAAATCTGTGGTGAGAAGAACTAACCTATGCTGAAATGGAGGATTTTGTTCCTGGGCCTCTAGTGACACCAAATGGAAATGCAAAAATTGCCGTGCCAATTAAGATGGCCTTGCATGACAAAAATGCACTCACGTCACACTCGTTACAGTAGTAGGCCGGCTCATCCTTCATTCTGCTCTGGTAGGAAATCTTCTTTCCTGCTGCCACCAGCTGATCCCTCAGGATCTGAATGTGCTTAATAGACTGGAGGAGACAGTGTCTGAAAAGGAGGAAAGGAAAATATATGAAATCTGTATACTAACTGTGATGTAATTCAGCAAGGAGGAGGCTGCATACATACTTGATCATGTTGTAAGCATCTGGGTCAGTGACTTTAACAGTGCGGGCCACGTTCCAGGACACATGGATCATGGGAACGATGGATTTCACTTTCTTCACTTCGTTCCACTCAAATCTCTCTAAAGCAACCTGGTACTGATAAGCTACAAATGAAGAGATAAACAACAGTGAGCTAAGGTCTAGCCAATTGAAATGTCAGGTCTTACGCATTTATCTCACTGCTGTTAATTTAACAAGCACGAATGATAAAATCTAAGTTTGATTTTACTGATTTAATTTTTCCTTTCAAGAAAGCAGCTCTCATTTAAAATTTGTATTTTTAATTATTAAAACATGATTTTAAGCTACATTATATCAGACAGCAAAATGTGATTCAGGGCAGGAAACAATTGCTCAATTAAAACAACTCTTCCTTTTTTATAGGTTACTTACCGTTGACGGGTCCCACATTCCAAGCAATGTTGTTGCACCAGCCCACGGCCTGAACCCAGTGTACAGTGCCTGCGTTGATCCACACCAGATCTCCTGGCCTTTGGATGAACCGGTACACAGGGATGTTAGCGCGGTACAAGTCATCCAGAACTGGCCACCATGATCCCGTCAAATAGTCCACTCCATGTCTGAAAGAGAGAAAATCATTTACAAACTTTTAATCATTTACAAATACTTTTATAAATGTTTTTGACAGATTTTGTCAAAAAAATAAATCTCTTCTGTGGTTTTCAAAGACAGATTTTGAATGGCAGTTACTCACTTCTCACAAAAATCACTGATGGCCTCCCAGTAGTCGTCATGGACAGCAAACCACTCACAGTCTCCAGGTCCAATGTTGATGTTTACAGAACAGAAGTTGTTGTTCTCTTGGTGTCCTGATGACACAAGCAAGAAACATTAAATTTAACATGAATAAAAATCTATTATTGATAGTATGTATAGTTGTGTAGTACACAACTCTCAAAATTCTGAAAGTTATTTGAGATAGTCTTAAACCTGGTGTGCGGCATCCAGGGACCTTCATATATAGTTGTACTGTATTCATTCCCAAAATGGTGTGGCCAACATGGCTCAGCATATTCCCACTGGAGGATACACGCATAAATGCTGGCAACTTCTGCAGTTCCTGCAGCTGAGGCTTCCATCTAAACCATGAGATGCAATACAATGTAGTTAGTTCCGATTTGCATACACAGTATATTATGCAGGATTTCTAAAACTACAACTGAGCCTTGGAGATTTGCATATTTACGCAAAAATGCACAATGATCTTACCTTTTGGAATCAGACAGGTCAATATTTGTGCCAAATTTAATTATCTTCCCCACAGTTTTCTGCTCTGAACTGTAAATATAATGAAACGGTTTTAGGCAAAAGCATTCCACAAACCTAAATTCATACACACATGCACTTAAGAAGGGTGTTGTTATAGATTTTATAAAAAAAAAAAGTATTGTTACATGATACAAAAACAAAAAAAGTAGATTTGGACTAATTCAGATACTAAGGGCTGTGGTAATTTTTTTAAGCCAATTACCTGGAGTTGGGTGCTGAGGAGTTATTGGTTGTACTCTCTGCTTTAATGGCTGGCTTTTCATCTTCATCATCCTCCTCATTGTCACTACCTTTCTCTTCCTGCAAATTCAGAAAGTTGTATAAGTGTTGAGTGAGTTCATGATGTATAGGATTCTAATGGCAGTTTATTTAATCAATTAAATCAGACAGGGCTGTGCAAACATGAACTCTGAAGTACTTGAAAAAAAGGTTTGTGTTCACACCTGTAAGCTCTCTTGGAAGCTAGATGCCTGGTACTGGGCATACTTGGCTATTGTTGTATGTGACCTGCTGCTCTCACAGGGCCAGGTCTGGCCAGTGCCGTTAGCATCCCAGTTCTCATCTGCTGGCTGCTGGACCTGGGTTCGGACCTCGACTGCATGCTCTGAATTTGCCTCCACCAAAGACTTTGTGGAAAACAAACCAAGATCTACAAAGAGAAAGGATACCATTAAGTTTACAAAGAAACTGTGTATCTGTCCATGAATCGATCCATTAATCATTATAGAGGAACCTTACTTAATCTGAGAGAGCCAGCTAGTCCCCGGATGACCGTAATGGGGTTTTTAGGATCTGTACAAAACTGCAGCAGGACTGGAGAGAATGCATCTCTTTTACTTTCCAACTGCAAGGAAAAACAGTCAGGGAATTTGGTCTTTATATCTTAATAATTCCATGTCTATCACTGAAAAAAGCTGAATTTCCATTGCCCATAATGAACAGAAATTGTTGTGCAAAGGATTACATTTTGTTAAGCTTGAATATTATTTTTAATGAATTTTATAGATATTATGAGAGGATACTATGGATAATAATTTTTTTTTTTTAAAAAAACATGATAATCCCATCAACCGTGGAAACTCTGGGTTATATACATATGCAGTATAAAATTGACCACAAGGGGGCTTGGGGGATATGTTAATGATTGTTTTGCTTACATAGATGCTTGGTGTAGGGGGGTTGAGTTTATCACGAGGAATGGGCAGCTCTGTGCTCAAAACAGGTTTCACAGAGAGGGCATCCAGGAGATACGATTCCTTGAATTTCCCCTTCATGCGAGCTGCCCTGAAAAAAAACATTAGAAATGTTTTTTAATTGTGCAAAATTTATTTAATTGCAACTACTGCCAAAAAATATTGTGTTTTAGAAATGTCCAGTATGCAAATATTGCTTACTTGCAGGCTCTGATAATTTCACTAGCAGAGTTCTTTATGGTTATATCTTTCAGAGGAATCCTTTTCTCCTCTACCTCTGAAGCAATAAATGTCTCCCTGTCCCCACTTTCCACCTTTATGAGACGAATCTTCAGTTCTTTAGGCGGCCCATCTGTCAGTGCCTTCAGTTTTTGAAAGTCATCAGAACATAATGCTGATGAACCTGATGGGAGATCAGAAGAATGTCCAGAGCTGCTGCCCTTGTCTCTTATCTGTGTCCGCGCTTCCCCTTCACTCTGGGGTCGACTACTTTCTTCTTTCCTTCTCTTCTTGTCTCCATCTCGCTCTTGTTCCTTCTCCCTCAGCTCCTTACTCTGAAGGTCCAGATTACCCAGCACCTGCCTGCTCTTCTTTTCCTTGTGTGACTTTCCGTCCCTGTGTCTTCGGCTGGAGCTGGAAGAAGAGGAGGAAAGGGATGCATCGTCATGTCTTTCTCTGTGCTTTTTCTTTCTCTCCTTCTTGTCCTCATGTTTTTTGCTACTGCTGCTGTGTTTGTGTTTCCTTTCTCGTTCTCTGTGTCTGTCCTTTTCTTTATCGGGTTTGCATATCTCACGAGCCTCTGCATTTGAATGATCTTTAAAAGGGATTATGTGTTTATTCATTTCCAAGCTTTGACCAAGCTCTGCTAGTGAAGTCTCTGAGATGGTGGTCAGCTTTGGTCGTCTTTCCAAGAAGTCTTTCATGTTTCCAGAATCCACCTCTCCTGTGGGTTTATCTGAAATCTCATCATCATTGCCCAGAAGATCTGATGGGCTTATCTTATCTCCTCTTTTCCTCTCTGATTCACAACCGGTAGGCGAGAGGGGACAGGTCTGACCGGAGTTACTAATGGCAGAGGTTTGCGTTGGACTGCTAAAGCCTGGGTGACTGGCTGAACCTGATGTGGGAGAAGTGCTTTGTTGCTGCCTGCAAATGTCAGGCCCCAAAGAAAGAGATGAAGAGTACTTAACTCCCACAAAAGCAGAACGAGGAGGACGTCCAAAGGGACCACCCCGGTATGTGTACTTCTGACTCTCAAGTACAGATGCAAGGTTTTTAAACATGCTGTTCACACCAGTCTGATGAAGGTGTGGGCGCTGAGGTGGTGAACAGGATGGTGTTTCATCTTCTCTATCCACTTCATCTTCATCATCCTCACACTCACTTTTCTCTACCTCTGAAATGCCATAAAGCTTGGCCAGGTCACTATGGCGATAGCTGGTTCCTGTTGTGGCAAGAATGCCATCTTGGGATGGAACACTAATGGCATTTGCAGACTTGGGAATGACCTTGAGGGAAGATGAAACAACCTCTTCTTCTTCCTCAAGTGAAGACGTGCGGCTGCAAGGAGATGCCAGTGAACCTTGCCGACTTAACACAGGTGGGCTTGCATGGCCATCTGGTTGATAATCCTCAGCTGGAGATTGTTTTAGGGCAGGCACAAGGTCTGGTGCACACAAATAACTCTTCACGGGAGCCACATTTGTAGAAAACGGAAGTTCGATCACTGCCTGTTCTCCCTTCTGACCAGAATACAACTCCTCCTCTTTCTTGATTGACTCATCCAGCATCTTCATAATATTAGCTAATCCATCAGGCAAAAGCTCAGAAGTTTCTTCCTCAAATTGGGCACCATCCGAATCACCACTGCAGCTACTAGCATTACTACCCAGAGTGTGAAGTCCTGCACTGGGCATTTGTTTTTGAAGGCTGTTTTCCGTCATGGTAATTGATGTGCATGAAGAGTGAGCACCCTTGTGAAAAGCTTGATAAAGTTTGGGTGGCTCTCGCAGAGGTGGAGGGTTAGGAATAACATCAATTATCCCAACATTTTGAGCAGTTTTCAACGTGAAGTCTTTTGATGGGTCAGGTTTCAGTTGCATGTTGTGGTTGTTGGAGGGGCTGATGAGAGCAGATTCTGAGTGGTATGTGAGAATCCTGGTAGAATTCTGTGATGGTGCTCCACTCTTCAATTTCTCTCTCTGCCTTTGCTTCTCACGGGCATATTCTGTCTGAGGAGTAAGAGGGGGTGGTTGTGTTTGTTCTATAATTGCTGCTGAAGTTCCAGAAGGACGTGGGGGCACTCCTCCTCTACTCAACCAGGGATAAGGTGGTGAATTCTGGCTAGAAGGCGAGATGGAAGAGGGTGCATTGGCTGGAGACAAACGAGGAGGGGGGGGCTCTGTTCTACTACCTGACAACAAACGTTCCAGACTTCTAATGGCAGACTCACAATGTTTTTTTGTGTTCACTTCATGTGGCTCTACAATGTGTTTTCTCTTTTCTTCTTGATGTCTCTTTCTCTCTTCTGCTTGCATGTGGCCCTGCAACTCTGCATCAAGTTTATTTAAAGCATCAGCAATTGACTGAGAGCTTGGGGCAGAAGGTTGCAAACAGGATCCTGGGTAGACTGGAGTTGGAACAGTAGTAGTTGTCTGAGAAATTGAGGAGGAAGATTGAGTGGTTGCAGAGTTGTATGACCTGCTGGGCATTGGCTGCAGGACCGAGTTGGCCTTTATGTGTGCTGGAGGGTGAGGGCAACTTAGAGGTGAACTGACCGGTTGTGGGAGAGTGTTAGAGGTTTTGCTGGTGATGACGCTCTCCCCTGATCTCTGAAGCCCTGAGTTTAGGGTGGAAGGAGTAGAGGACACTGGGGTGTAGTTAGGTCTACTTTGTCCTGTGTGGGGAAGAGTGGACTGCTGAATTTGAGATTGCGCTCTATGTAGATGTGGAAGAGTTCCAACACCAGGGTGAACACCCTGATAACCAGGATGTGGTAGATTTTGACCAATCATGGATACATGGTTTGGGTTTGACATCAGCACTGAAGAATCTGTTGGTCTCCCAATGCTTAGAGTGCTGTGGATGGAGGAGGTTGTAAGGGGTGCTGAGCTCATTGTAGAGATGCTTCCAACATTGGTGTATGGATCCAGGGAGCAAGGAGGATGAGGAGTTTCTAGGTTTGAAGTAATGACAGGTTTTCGAGCAGGGGCCTGAGATGGGCTAACATGTTGGGGGGTCCTTGAACCCTGGTTACCCACAACACTATTCTGTGCCTGACAGAGGCGTGCTGCAATCTGAGAAACTCCTGTTCCTGTAAAGTCACGTGACTCCTAAAAAGCAATTAAGTCAACAAAACAGAGTCAACAAAACATATAACACATAATTGTAAAAGTTTATAAAATGATGCATAACATGCTATTTAAAAACAACACAGTAAATGTCAAGCAGCAAGTGTTTTTTTCACCACACTAGCTATAAGTGTGAAGGTCTTTTTTTTTGGTCAATGTAAGTTCATTTTTGTGATTTCATGTTGTATGTCTTACCTGGTTCCTCCAGGATTTGGGGAGGTTGTGCTGAGGTACTGTGGCCTGGGCCTGGTTGCTGGCTGGTGGGCTGGTGGAATGGACCAGCCCTGGGTGAGGTTGGAACTGGGGGTGACTGTAAGGCACAGTGGTGTGATTTGCTGGTGAGGGTGCAGGACGATCCCTATCTGCCCGCAGTGATGATGAGAATTTAGGTATTAGCGGAGGTGGGCTATGCAAATTATGTCCTTTTTGTGAAGTGGTACCATGTGGTTCTCCTTGGGACTGGTCTGAAGGTCTGTTGTTGGAGTAAGGGTATGTTGAATGAGGGATGTGAGGGCTCTGTAAATGTGGTCCCAGAGACTGTGGTGGTTGAGTTGCCTTTTGTGACTGTGATGAAGAGGCCCTGCTTTGTCCATAGTCACTTGTGGGGGGAATGGTGGGAGAGGATAAGGTTGATAGACTTATGGGAGGTGCTTTATAGGGGAAACTTTCAACATCCGACTTCACTGAATCCTGTGAAAGACAAGAGTAAATAGCTAAATGCAGTGAACATAATACAAATTGAACAATTCAATGTCAGTAATGACACTCCACGACTGCCTGATGTCATAGATGCCAATGCCAAGCAAAATGCAGGACAGATACAGAACAGGACTGCAGACAGATCTAGATAATTGATTGTTATTTGTTTTTGTTAATAGTCTGAGATCACTATTAACTTTAGGTGAAAATAGAATCTGAGAAAAAATAATTTGCAATTGCAACAGTGACAGATGCTGTATATTCAACTTTCAGAGAGAATAGAAAAAAATAAAATGGAATATAAATTTTGATCAGTGACAACAGACCTGGAAATTAACGGGTCCACTTTTGTGTTCATTTGGGTTCCAGGGTGCTCCTCCTTTGTGCAAAGGGTTCCAAAAGCCAGGTTTAGGTGGGGGATAGTGGGAGGACGGCTGATTCAAATGTACAGTTGGCCCAGATAAGCGCTGCATGGCTAAATGAGCAATCTATTGTAAGACAAAAAGAGAAGGCTTTTTACAACACTTGCAAAAGAAAAGGTTTTGGAAGGAAAATTCAGAGCTGAGATCTTAGGACCAGGACACACCAAACCTACGGCAAACAACTAGCACTGACGAAAACCAACTGGGAAGTCTAAATGTGGTTGCCTCACATTGGCTCGCTTCTGGTCCAGTCTGGACTAAAAAGCTTAGAGTGAACACACAAATCAGATGGCAGCAGACACGTTCTGCACCTGTGTTAAAGGATTTGTCTTTCCGCACATGTGGGTGGCAATAAACGTTCAACAAAGGGAAACCGAACTTCCAACACGCAGATGCAAAGAGTAAACATAGCAGCATTTAGTACCATTATCACAAAAACTTCTCACTCACCATGAAGGGATTTGCTCATGCAAATATGTCTGATAATCTATTAATTAATATTGCTTGCAAATATTTGAGAAATGTAGCAAAATTACAGCTGGCATCTTTGTGTACCTTATTGACTTGAATTGTTTACTTGCTACATCACTTTAGTTTTTGTTCTTGTGCTCTGAACCGTTGCTGAATAACCAATCAGAGTGCTCTCTTCAGCCAACGCCGATTCTAAATGCTGAAACAGGCTAACGAGCTCTGATGTTAACCCAACAAAGGGCGATGTGTGGAACACTCCAAATCAACTATCTAGACCGATGCTGACTGATGATGCCCAACAGCCAAGCGTCGGCTTGGAGTGTCTCGACCTACATGATATCATGATATATTCTTAACCAACCTGTTCGGACCCAGAGCTCTTCTTCCTCTTGCTCGGACTTGGGAGGTCTTCTATGGGCCGGTGTAGAGAGGGAGCAGGCGTATGCTGAATTACAGAATGCTCTCCGAGAGGGGCACCAGGACGTTTTAACTGTCCAGAATGAGAGTGAGGTCCCCTGGGTTGCTGCTGATTTTCGTGTTGAGTCCATAAATCAGTTAATGGATGAATGGGCCGTGAACCATGGGTTGATAATTGAGGATGAGGAGCACCAAACTTTGGAGAAAGAAAAAGAGAAGTTGGCAGAAGGAATAACCAACCCAATTAAGTCCACAACAGCACAATAATACAATGCTAGAAATCAATAAACATTCAAAAATACTTATTAATGCATGAACAACTTAAATTTACATAACAAAAAAGCACATAAAAAAGGTTTGGTAAAGAAATCGAAGTCTAATATTTACCTTCAGTAACTGATTGGCTCGAGCTGTGAGGTGTGCAGGAGGCCCTGCATTGTAGCCATTGCGCAATCTGTTGTGGTTATCACTAGGCAATGACTCATACCCCTGGACAGCTCTGGTTGGTTCCCAAGGCCTGGGAGGAGCAGGGGGCATTCTTTGCAATGCCGGCATCAAAGCCTGAGACAAGTCTTGCTTATCCCCTCGATGTATGGGTCTGGCAACGGACAAGATAAATTAGCAAACAATCCAAACTGTGCATTTGTTAGCAAGTGTTAGCAAAGCTTAACAGAAACTCACCCATTGTTTAAAAATTTACTAGGATGATTTAGCCCTGTCATATGACTGGGCATATGGGGGACAAGCTGGTGCTGATTGACACCAGTTAAGCACCTATCAAGAGAAGAGGAATCAACTCAGTTAACATGTTTATCAATGAAGTCAGTAAAAGCTTAATGCGCCCTGATATTGAGGTAAATTACCTGGGGGGAGGTGGCCAGGCACGGCTGCCCACGGGAGCCCATGGTCCCCGGTTGAGTCCGTCCAGAGGAAAAGGGTCCCGTGTGCTGCACCCGGTGAACTGTTCTGCTGCGTGATGCATCCAGCCTTGACAATAAACGAAAGCAATTTTGTTGTTAAGCTTCCTACACATCTTAAATGCAAGGAAAATGATTCACTACATGCTAAAAAGTACGAAATAATTTAAATCGTTGTGACACTATTTAATAAAAAATATTTTAGTTAAGTTAGATGTCAAGGGAAACCTTTTTCAGTCTTACATCTAGAACATTTTATTATTTGATTTCAGCTTCATTTCAATTAGGCCAAACATTTTTGTATTGTAACACTGAAATGTATGCACAAACATCAAATGGTAAAAAAACCCTAAATACTCCTATGCAGTGAATTACTGTTCATAGTTAGACTCTAATAAATATAAAATAATAATAATAATAATAATAATAATAATAATAATAAAAAAGAGAGAGAGCATTATACATGGTAACTCACCACACTAGCTATAAGTGTGAAGCCCTCCACTGCAAAACGGAGAAGGCCACTCACCAAAATGAAGGAGAGGCTGTTTACTGCTACTCCTGCCAACTGGAGAGAGAAAGGAGAAGGGACATAAGCGGTGAGGCAAAACCACAGCCAAATCCATTAAACACAGGGGGAAAACACATCCTTTGTAGTATGTATGAGTGTTTGGCCTGAAGGCAGTTATTAACAAAGAAAGCCTCCAGAACTTCAATACCATTTGCTGCCTCAAGGGGGCAGTGCTCTTCTGTATTCTAATGGCAGGAAAATGTGCACAGATGGGCTTGTGGGAGTTCACCTATAGGGTGAGTACACTGAGGTCATTATAACCCTTCCTGGGGCCTCTTGGCAGAGGGTGAGAGTGATGGGAGGGAGGGGACGAGCAGAGCAAAGCCCTGGAGTCAAGCCAGTGGTGTCTGTGTGCATGTGTGCATAAAGGAGTGTGTGTACTTGTGTTGCGTTGCTCGAGTCTGATTATTTGCATGTGTATGAGTGTGTGTCTATGTCAAGGGAGACACTGAGGTTAATCTCATTAGGCCAGGCGTGATGGAGAGAGGAAAGAAGGAGAGCAAGGGGTGGAGGGAGGAAAGGAACAGCAGAAGGCTCGAACAGGATGGATAGACAGATTAGGGAAAAAAAGACTGGTCTAAAATTAAAGTGTTCTTTAGGGAGACTCCAAAGTGAGAAGACCGGCTGTGCTCCCATGAAACACCCACACATGCAAACACACAGCTTCCCACGCATCCAGAACACACATGGCACAACAAGCACAAGCTGGATGCACAAATATTGGCAAGCGTGTGCACACACTCGATTGAAATTGCTTGGCAGACGCACGTATATACCCATACAGAAAAAGACGCCTAATTATGGACTTGGCAAATATGTTACGAGTGTGACATGCACAGGCTCTTACTCTTTCTATAGCACAAAATAAACATAAGACTTATTATACAATAAAACAGGCCTCATATGCAAACTTGCCATCCATAAAATGTTGTATAACCTGATGGTTTAGTCCTTGCCTACAAACTCACCACGAAGTGCAACACTTTCCGGTGAAAAACAAAAGCTTTTAAAAGTGGTCTTAATGCTGTAATTCTGGTGCTAAGGAATACACAGCCCAAATATAAATATGTGGCCTTATTCTGAGATTATTTGGATACAGTAAGTGTGTGTGAGCTATTCATTGCTCAGCAGGTTTAGTCAGACTGTGTATGTGTGTATTTTGAGCCTAGAGTGCACAGGATCCCACCCACTCCTCTCTGGCTCATGGTGTCGCACTATTAAAAGCCTTCCGTGATATTTCGGGAACTCTGGATTTAGCTGCTAGTAAGGACTGAAATAAATCACAACCCTGCAGTATTCTTAAACCAAGATCTGCATATTCTCTCTCTCAGACTCTCTCTCTCTCACACACACACACACACACACACACACACACACACACACACACACACACACACACACACACACACACACGCGCACACGCACACAAGCACACTACCTGTTAAATATGCATCTAGCACCACTTCTCACACGTCTGAAGAGTTAGAGTTTAGCACCAACAGTTGATCATCTCCGCGGCTGTGGAACACTGTAGAGACAAAGAGGCAATCATCAGTGCATAGAGCTCTACTCATTTGTTTTCCTGATATTTTACATTGGCATAAATCCATCCAATCAGAAGTAAAAACAGCCAGACTTCGCAGCTGTGCCATCAATATTCTATCACTAACCAGGTGTCAAATATGACTCCAAAGAAGGGAAAAACCCCCAATGTATTTTATAGGACAAACTGTAATTTGGGAAAGGGCACATACATACTGACAAATACTACTTTAAAATACTAATTGTTCTTTAATATTAGTGTTTTACAAAGAAAACATAAAAAAATGCATGCAAACATGCAATTATCTCTATAGTATTCAACCTTTTATTCGAACCAAAAAAAAAAAAAAAAAAGGTGCAATTTTTTGTATTGTGAACAATAAAAACAGTAAGGAAATCTGTCTGAAGCACTGGGAACTCATGGGCTGTGAGCAGGGTAAAAGCGTGAGAGGAAATCCATGATAGTGTCTCTCACACACAATGGTGAGAGTTATTGTGGGGAGGTGTCTGAATAAACACAGACAAGGCTCTCATAGGCGTATCGATGTGGAAAGTCAACTATCATGTGTGAAAACTGTAGTTCATGATCAACATTTCATGAGAAACACAAAGTGGAGGGATGGGTTTATCGAAAATGTACTCAGGGGTTGAAATATGTACGCAAGTTTAGCATATGATTAATAAATACATTTGCATAAAAGAGACGTGCATAGCTCACCAAAGGCCTTTAACAAAGGACCTGCCAACCCTTTTCCACCAATGCAGCTCTGGTTTGGGTTCTCACTTGCGTCTGTACTAGGGTTGTGCAATATGATGATTGAAATGTCTCCACAATATGCTTTAAAAACATCATAGAAACAAGAAACATCATAGTATCGTGCTAGAGCACATTGTATCAGTTGCAATCCTGGTGTCTGTGTAGATGTTTGGCGAAGAGAATAAAGCGATGATGATTGGAGCCAATCACAGTCATATTTCATGAGTGATGGCCAATCAGTAGGTTCAAGAATTGGCTTGACAGAGCTCAAAGTGCAAGTGTCAAATATTGGTAGTCACATTTTAGTACCAAAGTTGCCACTTTTAACAACCCCACTTGAAATCACACTCAGTACTATGAACTATGAAGTACCTGAAGAGAAACAGTCAAAGCATGTTAAATATTGGTTATAGTCAGGTAAGCAATAATTAGCCGTGTTACGTCATCATCTGTTCTACCAGTCTGTAGAAACATGTGGCTGCAAAAGGCTCCAGTTTGTCTGCAGGCTCTGGCTCCAGAGTTAAACAAATATACAGTTTACAGTATGCTATACTTCAATTCAAACTTTGACTAAAAATGTTCAAAACTATGAAGACAGTTGTGAGTAGTGGTGTAACTCATATTTTCATTGTGCCCATGCTAAAAATACACGCACACAAACAGAATGACACTTCTCCATTCAGTTCCACATTTCTTCGAGAAATACAAAACAAACTGGTACAGCTTTGCTTTTACGAGAATTGTGATGTTTTGCATTACAAATAATAAAAGATTTCTAGTAATGTGGAAACCCAGAAACGGATTCTTAATCAAACTGGTTTCGATTTATCTCTTACAATAAGTACACTAGATCTGATAAAAGCTAGCTGTCTGCTGTCTAACTGGGGAACTCCCATGACTCAAACATGGAAAGGGCTTTCTCTCGCAGTCTTTACGGTCAGGTGATTGGAGACGCCCACCTCAATCACAACATTGGGAATTTCTGAAAGTGTGCGGCCATCAATATACAAGTGCACAAACAAATGCACTGTAAATTTACAGTGGGGCTTTTCTCCCGCTTTACCAAACCAGAGATTCCGAAATGCTCAGCTAGGGGAAAACAAGAGAGTAAATGCGGTTGGGTGGTTGATGGTTTACTGCAAGGTATCACATCTGCACTCCCTTTCACAGCCATTATGCAGTTTTCTAGAAATACCATTGATGTTTTTTCATAGTTCAAACGCTTTTTGAAAGTCATTCAAAATTCAATCCCTTATGATTCACGTTACAACAATGACATCATAATTAGAAAATCCCCCCTTTCGCCTCTGCATCACCCCTCAGCTTGATAAAAAAAATCCCCGTAACAACAAACATCAAACAACTATTCCAGTCACTGGCTTGATCGTCACATTTACTAGATCAGCACCAAAAAAAAAGAAAAAAGAAAAACACCAAACCAGATGATAGCCACGTCCGTGGGTGTCTTCATCACACCACGTCCAATCAAACAACTAAATAACTTCCAGGAAGTCAACTAACATGTTGGACATGATGTGTACTCATTAAAAAAAATTATTGAGGTCATTATTCCACTTTTAGATGTACAAGGAATAACATCAGTAACCATGAAAACAATTCCAAAAAGAAGATATTATTTTAAAATAGTGTTGGGAGTGGTGTGTATGAGGTCACCCACCAACATGACGAAACAGTCCTCATTACTGCCAGAAACCACCACGAGGCTACTTTTAGAGCCAAAAGAGCTGAATGTGCGAGTATGTGGAAGAGCACAACATGGAACAGAGTCAAGGAGTTACGGTGTAAGCCTGAAGAAGGACACAGATTGATGATAATAATCTGCAGAGGAGATGATCAAAGAAAATGGGAAATCTGGAATGTTCCTCAGTGTGCAAAGGGGGCTGTTGGAAGGGCCTGTGGCTGAGTGCTCACATTTGGCTATTATATAATCCACCTCAGATAGAGATCACACACAGAGGCACAAGGAAACACAACGTCACAGTAGGCTTGCGTCTGTTCCCTTCCCTCTGTGTGCGTGCCTCTGCCAATGATGCAAGGCTGAGTCGTCACGACAGCGTCGCTGCCTTCCAAACCCACACTCGTAGCCTCCACACAAACATGCGCACAAGCAAGCAAGTGTACATTCTGATCAGAAAAGAGAGTTCAGCTGAGGACACGAGCAGTGCTCACTTCTGTTTGACACTCTGGCCCAGTCCTTGACAACATCTAACTTTGCAAAAACTCACTCTCAACTTTTCATCACACTTTCAAAAATAACAATATGATTAAAACGCTCACCACTGGTCCCATAATGCATTCAGAATTTCTCAAGAGACTGTGATTTTTTTCACTCCTCTCTTTTTAATGTCAAACTTAGTTCACTTCTGATTTGTGGTTGCCAGACATTTGATAAATGCTGACATCACATTCATTAATATGACATTGACATTCAATAAACACTAAAATGTCTGCATCTGCTGTAACTGCGTCTTCAAATTGCATGTCAGGAGTGTATAAAGCATTTTATCATATTAGTAGGTGAAGGACACACGGGTGAACTTAATTTAAATATCATCATAATCATTCTTGGTGTGAGACCAAAATCAGCAGTTTTATTGAGTGATTTGAATCTTGAATCCTGGTCTCAGTCACAGTGCGAGTCAACTCAAAGAGAAACATGAAGCTTTTCTTAGTAACTCAAGTGGTCATGTCCTGTTAAGAGAGTAAACAACCATGCTGCCACTGTGGTGAGCACTGCTGAGAAAACACCCTTAGTCATTACCTTAAGCAAGGTATTACTGACACTGTTACTCATAAAAGAAGAAGTTAACATGAAATGTCATCCACACTTGCGTAATGTGTCATACTTCTCAATGAAAATGGGCAGTCAATATAAAACAAAATTGGTCATATTTCATATTTGATCACAAATTGTATTAGGTCATACATTACATATTATAGAAAAAAAGGAAAGGGGGGGGGGGTGAACTTTGTTATATCTGTTCATTAGTCTGGGACAGACCTAAATACCAACTTGCAGAAAAATTTAAATAATAAAAGAGGCAAAGTTTAAGCTAAACACTGAATAATTGGAGTAGTCCAGCATACATCACCAGAGAAGTTGGCTGTTTTACTGAAAGATTAAGGATACGTTGACGCATCAATGAGGTCATAAAGAAAAAAAACGTTGCATGATTTTTGTTTACACATTAGCTGGCCAAAATACTGTATTACATATGCCAGGCCAATAGTTGGTGCCGTCACTTTGTCAATAAACAGTTCTATTAGCTGTGACTATCAGCTCTTTTCAAGCGGGAGTTTGTGGGCTTGTTCCCCCAGATCTGATCCAAAAACACCATTTAAAAAGACACATCATCTGTGCTGATGTGTAATTATAATTTGCAGTGTTTATATGACACTGTTGGCTGTAATACTGATGTGAATACAGACTATTCTGAAGAAGCATCAGCAAACTCTTGAGCAGCAACACCAAAGTGTGATAGGTATATGTGTGTCAATGTTAAAAGCGAGCACAAACAAACATAAGCGGTGGTCGCTTATGTTTGTTTGTGCCTGTTTTTAACACTGACACATACATACCTATTACACTTTGATACTCATTTGAAAATAACATGTTTCAGGGAAATGCATAAAAAGTTTCCCATTTTGGCCAGAAAATTGTCATGTAAACGGCTAGAGTTATTTTAATTAAGATTAATTTCAAGTAAACATAAAAAACATGCATGCATTCATTAGTGACAATGAGCTCAGTAACATGAACATTTAGAAGAAAGGATGAGCTTTCATTTCTATGCCGACTTTAAGACTTGTGTTGGTACACATTTATACTTTAAACAGTTTTACAGAAGTACGAAACGTATGATGTCTGGATAGTCAAGGAAACTTCTGTTTTTGTGTGTCAATGCGAGTAAACCAACATGTCAAGTAAAAAAGCAGAACAGATATGATGGAAGGAAGTTGTCGTCAGAGCAACAGGAAGTGGGCCTCTCAAAAGAGGAGAGGGTGTCTTAAAAGGGACTGGGGAGAATGATGTAACATCCTGTGGAACATAGTCTGTGTGTATTTATGAATGACCCAGCAAATGAAAGCAGGAACTGGTCCTAGTGTCCAAGTGTTCTTAAGTCCATCAGATGTCTGGCTTTGGTTTATATTCCTGTCAGTCAACTTGTGTGATGCTTTTTCTGAGAAGTAGAGTAAAACTTTTAAGGAACAAAAAAAGAGGCACTGACGTGTCTGCACGTTACACAACACACAGCCCAAATGGCAAAAAGCTGAAAGACGATTGCTGTGTGTGAATGGCAGTAACAGTGTGTGAATGTCTGCTAGACATGAAAGTCTGGAGTGTGTCTGCACAGCCATCTGCAAGAGAACTTTTAATGCGCTCAGTCGCCATGTCACTTGTGAGATTAAGAAACACAAGTTTTCTTTCTTTCATCTTCTTTTAACATTTTGAATTCAAAGTAGCAGAAACTACCTTTCTCTGTAGCCATCAAAACATCTTAGCTTTTAGTTACTGGAACATTCAATCTCTCTCTCTCTCTTTCTCTCTCGTTGTGTCTCATTAGCCCCCAAAAGTCCCCTCCTACATTCAACTCTGCACTTCCCAGAAGCAAGTGCATTAGACACAAAACAAAACGTGCACACTTGTAAGTCATTAGTAATAGAAGGAATAAAAATCACAAACAAGCTGGCTCTGGGGTTGCTATGGCAACTAGTTGCTGTGGCGGCATACAGAAACACTGTCTGATGCTCACAAAGTTGGAGACATCCAGCCGAGCGAGATGGAGAGTCGCATCTGGCATCTAAAACATTCCACTCTAATTGAAATATGTTAGAAGTTACTGACCATGAAGAGATGGAAATTTTGACTTTAATATCAGATAGAGAGAGAGAAAAAAAACAAGATGTTTGTAATACAGAAAGCAATCCCTCCCTAATCAAGTCTCCCCCATGTTATGACGCATGTCAACGATTTGCGTGTTGCATCCTGGCTGCTCACTCTATCCAAAAAACATCTGACTGAGTCACAGAAACATGACTGATCCTTTTTTGTTTTCCACCACTCTCTCTCGCTCTCCTTTTCATTCCTCTCAACCACTCCCACTCTAGTTTCACTACCCCTCCCTTTCTTTTACTCACTTTCCCTTTTCCCCTCACTCTGGTTTTCTGCCAAAGTGTGAGATAACAAACCGACAAAGTGACAAAGGAAAAAATAAGCCAGTCTGAAAGGAACAATCACATCAGACGACAATCCTTGCTGACGTTAATTACACCTAATGAATGTCAATTCCTAATAAATTGATAACAATCAATAAATAACAAGCACTCACGTACTTTCTCTAGCGAAATTCCTCTGACTTGCCGACATCACTTCCTTTGACCACAAATGTACAATCCATGGGAAAAACTCCCACACACAACCGTTAGAGCACAATGGAAAGAACGAGGAGGATATTACAGCCTACATCTTTTTTTTTGTTTGTTCATACGACCAGTCCTGTAATACCAGTATAACCACACATGCAAGCTAAGCTCACTGCCATCATCACTGTGGAAGGGCTACTGTGATAAGTGCATGTTGACTAAGCACTCCAACAAGCCCACTGACCTACATGATACCTCATCATCTCTTCCTGTCACACACATAAAATGTGTAACACACACCGTTCTTCTCCCATCTCTTTACCTATAAGGATCAAATTCACAGTCCATGAAATTCAACCCCATCAACAATTCTATCATCATTCAAATCTAGTGATGGGAAAAATTTTTTATTCTGTGAGCTGATTTTATTCAGTTTATTTGTAGTGCTTTTCACAATAATTATTCCAAAGCAGCTTTACAAAAGGTGCAGATTATATACGCAAGCAACTTTATATAAAAGATGCAATCTATTCTTTCAAATGCTTCATTAATAAAAATAAATAAATAAATCCTCACCTCACCAATTCTTTCAGATAATATGTAAATGTTTAAAAATGACAGTTCATATGAAGTAGCCACAGAACTCTTACAGCAACTTTTGTTATTCATTTTAGTCTGGTCTATAGCTTTAATAAAGGGTTATATGCCGTCACAATAAAGGGCCAGTGACGTTGCCATCAGGCGGCTGATTCAAAACACCCACTGGTCTGAGTTTCAGCAGCTGCTGGGCTCTTCACATTTACGATCCAAACTTCAAAGCGAAACAAATGAAGCCTTTCTGTTTTCATGTCAGTCGTGCTAATTGATTGGAAGTCAATCTTCAAAGGGATCTTCCAGTGTCTTATATACCCCCATATTTACTTCCACTGGTGTTTATGACCGTCCGTAAAATGCAGAGTGACCCGACTTACCCTCAGACACGCTTGCGCAACAAACACCTAACTGCTTCACTGTAGTTTTAAAATGCTATTTAATTTTCCAACATCAATACAAATATAGCATTTAAGAGAAATTTCCCCTACCCATTCCCTCAACCCAGACACCGGAATATGTTCAAACGCACATGCAAAGGCAGAGTGAAAACACCCCACCCCCAGGCAGGGCTGCAGGCTTGTAGTAGAAAAAAAATGATGCAAATGATTTCCTTTCAGACAGATGCATTCAGTTTAGCAAGAGAAGGCTGAGGCAATCCATTCAACTTTATGAAATTGCCCAGCTTGGCACATCTCTGCAGTGAAGTCCTGCCCTCCCCCGTCAAACAAAGAGCAATGGATCACATTGCGATCACACACATGCATAAATGGGTCAATGCAGTGATGCTCTTTTCTGGTTCATATTTACCTTGCTCAAACAGAACTAAAAAGGAGTACTGTATTTTCCCTTACAGAGCTCAAATACAAAACCACAATTTATAGATTGCAATAGAGAAATAGTGTCATCATTTTTATATTATTAATAATTGTAAAAAAAATAAAAATCATAGTGTGGCTTTTTGTGATAAAATGTTACAAGAAACTCATGTAAGAGGAATTCATTTTAGACACTTTTGTTGGCTAGGTCATCAAGATTTATAATAAAATGGAGATATTTTTATGTATTTGCTTAAATAAACATGCTATTGTTAAATGGAAAATGTTAAAGGAAAAGAAAAAAAGTATTTTGCCACAAGTATACAGGGCTGGAGTGTGGGGATGGGCTGGGACAGTTTACACAGTGAACCCAACCCCCTTTAACCAGACACACGTGGGAGAGAGACTTTACAAACTACATCTAAACAATTCTGCCTCAACACCCCACTCACACAACACAGGCATCTCTCAAACTATCAAGAATTAAAACATGCTCTGATTTGTACAAAGATTATATTCATAAAAAGACAAAAGGCCATTCATTGTTTCAAAGGCGTGTGTGTGTGTGTTTTCGGCCAGTAAAGAGTTAACTTAATGAGCGCTGATCTTTTGGTCACCGTTACTACAACGCTTTCATTCACACACACACGGTTGCTACCCTGTAAAAACGAGTGTAATTTCCTTCAGTTCCAGCACTTAGCTTTCATGAAGTAGTCACGAGTTTTCCATGGGGATAATAACAATGATAAAACAATTGAGAGAAGAAGACAGCTGACTTACCGATAGTAGTAAAACTCGTTCAGCTTGCGTCTCCACTAGCGCTCCCAAAAGTTAGACGGGATCTGTTGGGGAACAAACGAGGACACCATTTAGTTTCCCGTACATCTGAGAAGTCCGATGTTGAACATTAGAGAGGTGTCAGCGGCCGAAATGATTTAATCATGAGCCATCACACATATAAAGAAGATTGTATTACAGGCGGCGCTTTTCTCATAAACGCTGCGGGAATGAAATGAAGAAGCGTCGCGTCGACAGAGAACAAAAACAAGGGCTTAAACGCTTAATGTGCGGCTAAAATTCCTGTCAGTACCGGTGAATGTCTCGAGCGCAGTTTATCCGTAACTTCTCCTTGGCGTGAAGATAAACACACCAGTCCGACCCGGCTGAATAACAACAGCAGTATTCCACACAAGCGTTTCTTTCCTTAAATCCTTCCGCCTGACTGTCAAAAGTCTGCTGTGTCTGTCCGTGATATTTACTGTTGTTGTTGGGTCAGACTTCTCCCTCTACAGCGAGCACAGAGCTGTGTCTGTGTGTTAAGGCAGGGATCGAGTTGCGCTGAGAGGCTCTGGGTTTTTTAAAGGGACCCACAGCTCGGCTCTATAATCGCGAGTCTCTCAAGCGCGCTCCCGCTCTCAGCGCCGCCTTCTGGTTCGTGACGTCACGCGCGTGGCACCGGAATTCCCTGACAGCGCAAACTGGCGTTACTCCGCCTGCTGCCTTATTTAAGGCGGACTCGTGACTGTCCTACTCTCACGGCCACACGGGACAGCAGTTCCGCCTCCTGACTATTAATAAGTCTGAACACGATAATAACGCCTCTTCACACACACAAAAAAAGTACAAAAATGCTGTACCCAAGACTCCCTCTCCCGACTCATTTAAGGAACGCATACCATATATAGCCTTTTAGACATGCCATTGAGTACATCAAAAAACTAAAAGAAATAATGTATTATTATTATTTAACATCAACATTTAAAACTATAGGTTTTGGAAATATTATTAACTCTAATAGTATCATGATGATGATTATGAGTAGATTTAATATGATTAAAATTGTTCGCCATAACGTAAATAAAAATAATCATGGGGCAGCACGGTGGCGCAGTGGGTAGCACAATCGCCTCACAGCAAGAAGGTCACTGGTTCGAGCCTCGGCTGGGTCAGTTGGCGTTTCTGTGTGGAGTTTGCATGTTCTCCCCGTGTTGGTGTGGGTTTCCTCCGGGTGCTCCGGTTTCCCCCACAGGTCCAAAGACATGTGGTATAGGTGAATTTGGTAAGCTAAATTGTCCATAGTGAATGAGTGTGTATGGATGTTTCCCAGTGATGGGTTGCAGCTGTAAGGGCATCCGCTGTGTAAAACATATGCTGGATAAGTTGGCGGTTCATTCCGCTGTGGCAACACCTGATTAATAAAGGGACTAAGCCGAAGAAAAACAAATGAATGAATATTTATCATATTAATGATTATAATTAATATAAATTATTATTAGTTGATTTCATAACCTGTTGATTTGGATTTTATAACAAACCACTACAACAAAAACTTCTAGTTATGGATTGGTCATTAGTAAGTCATTCATTCATTCATTTTCTTTTCGGCTTAGTCCCTTTATTAATCTGGGGTCGCCACAGCGGAATGAACCGCCAACTTATCCAGCATATGTTTAACGCAGCGGATGCCCTTCCAGCTGCAACCCATCACTGGGAAACACCCATACACTTCCATTCACACATAAACACTACAGACAATTTAACTTACCCAATTCACCTATAGCGCATGTCTTTGGACTTGCGGGGGAAACCGGAGCACCCGGAGGAAACCCACACCAACACGGGGAGAACATGCAAACTCCACACAGAAATGCCAACTGACCCAGCCGAGGCTTGAACCAGCGACCTTCTTGCTGTGAGGCGAGAGGGCTACCCCCTGCGCCACCGTGTCGCCCCTACAGTAAGTCAACTTTTTAATAATCGTAATAATTTTATTATTATTAAATGTATTGTTATTATTTTGACAAAATTAAACAACAAATAAAAAAAAAAAGTCTAAATAAACTTGAATCTGTCGTTCATATAAAATAAAAAGCAACAGAGCAGATTTTAGAGTTTATTCGAGACACAAAAATACAGCCTAGTTTTGAAGTTGAGAAAAACTAATTTTCACAGAGAATGGCCTGAGAGCGGTGGACACACCAAATGAGCTCTGTAAATCAAAGAGGAGTAAAAATAGGACAGACACAACAGATGCGCCAAGAAGTGCTGAACTAAACAGTAAAAGGAAACTTTTAGTTAAAGGAAAGACTTTCAACATTAAACTGGAAGAATCAGGTCCAGGTTTTACTGACATATATTTCACAGACACAACTGTAATTCATTGATACTAAAGATATTATGTACTATTTGTATATATCTGCCATATCAGGATTTTTGTTAGCTGTGTGAGGACAGTATGGTATGTTCATTTTACTGCCTAACAGACACCGCGTGTGTGTGTGATGAAAGCGTTATATTTAGCAAGGTTACATCAGTGGCAGGGAGACAAAACAGGCCAGCCAAAGCATGGGAGTGTGTCACGGGAAGCAGGCTTCTTGGACAGAAGCGGAAGGACACACACACACACACACACACACACACACACACACACACACACACA
>CAIGQW010053631.1:18872216-18884018 GCA_903798125.1 Danio choprae
ACACACACACACACACACACACACACACACACACACACACACACACAGGACGTAATCTGCTTTGAGCATGCCTACCAAAAACAGACAAACACTCTCAATAGCAGATGTATGAATGCTTTCTTTGGGAAACAGTGATGTACTTTTCTTTCATCAGGAACCATGATCAAACATACAGCTCTGTATGTTTGGGATTGTGTGTGTGTGTGTGTGTGGTGAAGACCACATAATAGGATGCACTAGACAGGAAGCAGGAATATGACCAGTGTGACCAGGGTGTGATCACTCCCACACACTCACACACACCCACTCATTGTACTCGTGTGCCGTTACACTATCTCACACCCATTCATCTAGAGCCCAAAACTAAACATTACACTAGATTCCAAGTGATATGTGCGTTTTATGTGCACTTTAAGGCAAGCCACTACAGGTGAGGAGAGTAAAAAACCCTAATAAATATCACTGCAATTTCTTTTCATTTATAGTTTTGAAAAACAGCCTGAAAAAAATATATACATTTTTTTTGTAGAAAATTATGCTTTAGTAATCAGGCAAATCATGTATGAAAACTGTCCTCTGTAAATAAAATCTTAGCGTACAGATACAGGGCTCAGCATATATGAGTACACCCCATTTTGAAAATCAATGTTTTTATCCATTTCTCAGTGAATATGGGTAGTATATATTGGTGCGTTTGAACAAAACAGATTTATTAAACAGATATATTTATTAAAATAATATTTTAGTCACAGAACATCTTTAGAAATGGAAAGATAATACATTTAAATTCATGCAAAATATTGCAAAAAAAAAAAAAAGACAAACTACAACATTTCAACAAAATTGTATATATTTTTTGTTTCTCTTGATTTTTGCTATTTTTGAACATTTTATTTAATATTTTCCCTAACATATGAATTTGGGCTACTAATTTTTGAACCATTATTGTAAGTTATTTTAGTATTTAAATACTAATTTAATTGAGAGATTTGTGGGGGGTGTACTCATATATGCTGAGCACTGTATGAATAAAACTGTGAAGTTTGGTGTAAGTGCTGCAGAAGTGAAGATTTATGGCATTTTCTTAAGAAAATGGCATTTAAAATATGTACTGTAACTGAAATCTACAGACAAAAATAAATAATATCACAAAAACAACAACAACAACAACAACAACAACATGTAAAGTGTGTATTAGATGTTTTCTAAAGGTGAAAAAAGCCCAAAAGCCCAAAATTGAGAGGTGCATAAAAAACAAACAAAACACACTGTTTTTGCCTACAGTGTCTCGTCTTAATTCCAGAGGCAGGCTTATGGTGGCTTGGCTCTGGCCTTATAATCAGAGATGAATGGATCTCAGTCTCCTGTTCTCACATTGCAGCTAAATATAGCAGAGTTCCCACGAGCACAGTATCCACTACTAAATACACAAAAATGAAATAAGCAGAACTGTCAGAAGTGCAATGGCAGAAATGAGTGGTATGTGTGTGAGAAGAGACAGTGGCCTTTAGACCAACACTCTGCTCTCACTTTGTGGGCTCCATTGAGTCAGCAATAGGGTGAACTAGTCGTCAAAGATGCCACACATGGATGGATTGTTCATTCAGATGGTTCATTCAGTTAACACACAACACCTCTGCCCACTGTGCCCACATCCACCCCAAGCACACATATGAATTACAGTGAGCTCATGCTAATTGTTTTTGAACATGAATGCCCCACACAAACAGTAGGGGGACGGTGAGAATACAGGAGGAACACAATGATTCAGCTTTGCCAAGTCATGTGTACATTGATCTTGCTATGCAAATCACGTGTCCATTTAACATTCACACAAATTAAATATTGACCTATTGTATATAAATATTGAATACTGATTATTTTTCCCAATTCAGCTGATTTAAATAGTTTTTTTGATTTACACCACACACATACACAGCCACAAACATTTTAAAGCTTAACTCAACCACTCTCTCTCTAGAACGAAAAGGGCCGCAATCTCTGATTAGATAAAGTGGGTATATATTTTATTGATGGCTATAAAACCAAAGTGGTTAGACTGCTTGACTTCTGACCTTAAAGTCAAAAGGTCGCACCCCTGCAGGTTGGCAGCTGTTTGTTTTAACGCTGTCCCGGAGCAACAACTGTAAAAATCCAACACCATAGCACTTAAAAATCCAGACACTATGCCGTAGAAACCAAGGCTGTTTAAGGTTATAAAAAGCACAGCAATCCAATTTATAACTAGTTTTAAAGTAACCTGACTGAAGCAGAAGTAGACATGAGAGGGAAAAAAGGTGATCTTTTCTTGAATCAAACCCTGATAGCAAATATCATAACTATCATCAAGCGCTTGATTTTAAATGTCACTCTCAACCCTGAAAGACTCCACGAGCGCAAAGGTCACAGTGAGGGGGAGTTTACAGGATTTAGGTGAGAAAAGGCCAGTGTCTGTCTATCTCCACAACCCAATGACAGAGGACTAATCTACTCTCTGAAGGTGAAGAGCGGATTCAGAGGATTATAAGAGGACAGAGACCAAACAAACATGAGAAAAGTAAAGTCAATGAAGGACAGTGTGACACCAAGACTCAAAGTGTTCTTGAGACAGTCAAGAGGACCTATGAGTACAAAAAGAGACAGACTGAAATAGAGGCAAAATGAAAAAGAGAGAAAAGTCTCTATGCCTGCTGGGAAATCCAGCTCAATAGCACATTGATGTATTTGGAGAAAAGTAGCTGGTTTCTAGTAGTAGTTTGTCAACCAGCTTTCATGCTGCACAATGTAGCTTGAACATCTTACACCGTGGTAATCAGGTACAGATTATGTGCTTTACTTAGTGTTCAAATAAATGGGTTTAAATACAATTTTACATGACATTTATTACCATATTACTGAAAGCAGCAGCTGATAGTTTAGCTCAGATCTTAAAAATACAATAACATACAGACGGTTTGAAAATGAAAGTCAGTGCAAGTCATTCAGTGCAAGCTAACAACACCAGTCACTCAATAGCCTATTAATAATGTTAAATAGGTTTAATATGTATTTGCAGTGCAGTGGCTGGTATTTAAATGTTTCTGTCATGTCGCATCATTTTGGTGCAGACAGCCACATTGCTTGTCGCTGGAATCTTGTTGCGTCCCGTGTTGATAGGACAAGTGTTAAGCTATGTTTCTATCTGGTATTAACATGTTTAAAAAGCATGATCACAAGTGGTCAGCTGAGACGCATTACCATTTTCAACACCGGCTCATTGGAAATACGTGCTTCAGCCTACATTTTTCTGAACTCTTATAAAAATGTACAATCTCAAAATATTTTATACTCCATTTATGTATATTTAGCATAGTCTAATAGTGATTCAATTGATGGAAACGAATCTTAATGCCTGACGTAAACTGAGCCTGAACGTTAGCATGAAATCAGAGGCAATTTTATTACAGACATCACCCCCAAATATATAATATGGAAAAGATTTTTAGGAGATTCAAAGTCATCATCTGATTGGTTAAATTCTGGAGGATTTCTGGTTGAAGTGTGTGTATTGTGTATTTTAACGGTCCACATGGAAACAAAGCTGTTGTGACACCAAACACCCTCGTGGAAAATGAAAGCCACCATGTTTATGACAATGAGCATTTATCAGTATCAACTAAACGTTTTCTTTTCCAAAGTATATTAAGCTTCATTGACAATAGGGACATTGACTTTCACACCTCTAAACATGGCGCATGGTTGCTTTACATTACCTGTACTTCTTTTTTCCTCTTTCCTTTTTTAAATAATGTTACACAATGTACAATATCCAATAATATGGATGCAAAATGGAAGAAATCATCTTTCTATATTCATTTAATCTTGACCAGTTGGTCTGTTTATGGTCCAATAAGCTTTACCTCACACACACACGCACACGCACACTCACACAATGACCTACTAGACACACTCATCACTCATTTCACCCAGCACATATTACACTTCTGTGACTAAACACAACCAGCCTGTTCTGTACACCTCCAACTGTCAATAAGATATAAGAAATGTGCTAACTCAACAAGCAGAGGCGTCGGCTATCAATGAACCTACTGTAATACATAAGCAAACAACGATATTGAGGACATCCTGTAATCTGCATGAAGGTAAAACAGAGATAGGCATTACAAAACGCATATTTTGTAGTGCTGTTCATCAAGAACAAGAGAAAACGCACTACAAACCTGCTCTAAACCTGTTCTTCAATAGTGTTAATGATCTTCAAAAGACCATAAATGAGTACAGTACATCAGACGTTTTTTCTATTTTCTAAGAACTTTCTATTGGCTTCTTTTCTGTGGAGCTAATAACAATATTACAGTATCTTTACACACACTTTCAGCATTTCTATATATGTCATTATTTTTTACATCAAGCTGTTTTTCCTTAAAGAGACTGCTTCCACGAGGCTGCTCACCAGCAATTTCAGGTTTTCATATCCAAATGTAGGCAAAACCTGACCTACAGACACACATTCGATTTCCCCCAACATACATTCTCAATTACCCCTGAGCAACTAGTTACTAAACATTTTAGTAAAACAGTAACTGTCAGAAAAGTTTTTCCACCCGTTAAGGCCCTAAAGGAGGCAGGAAAAAACAACAACCTGTGACACAGTTTAAATCAGTGTTATATGGCATAGAGGTTATATCACTTTACTTACCTAACCAAACTCCTTACCACACCTGCTCCCTGCGACCGACAATTACACTGACAAAGACCTGCAAGTGTGCACCACTTTTATGGCCCTTGTGGTGTGGAAGACTTAGTGTGTTGTATGTTCGTGTGTGAGCTTGTTTTGCGTGAATCAAGGTGCTGTGTTCGGCTGTTCTGATGGTTAGTCACTATGTGACTCAGACCTGCTCCTCGTGTTGGGACAATAGACCACATACCCCAATGTGTACACAAAAACACACGGTTTATGAGGACTCTCCATTGGTGTAGATACTGTAAAACCCACTTATTATATAACCTTACCCTATCCCTACCCTTAAACCCAACCCAAATGACCCCATTAAGTATGATTTTTAAGCATTTTGAATAATGAGGACACAGGTCATGTCCTCGTAAGCCACGTAAAACTGTGTAATATCGAAGTCATACCCATGTCAGGATGTCAAGAAGTCAATTTTGTGTCCTTGTAAACCAGAACACAGATGTATGGAATTTAATACTCTTTTTTCTTACCCTAAAAAAACATTCTACATTTGCAAAATACTTCAGTTTGTAGGATTGGGTGTATGAGCTGTTTTCCCTCAGGGTGATCAAAAATGTGTACATAACGTCCATTATTACAGGTATTACAATACTTTAGGCATCCCCATAATGCAGGGAATACCAGGTAACTATGTTTGTTATCTGTGTTTTGGTGTGACCCAGCAAAGTACAAATACCTAATTTTGTTTTGCACCTTCCCAAAACATGTCCTGTAACGATACGATTCTCAATTTAAAAAACAAAATCGACACTTATAACTGTTTTTGAGTTTTATATAAAAGAGATGTTGTCTGTTAAAGCATTAGAGAATGGTGGTGTGTTTGTGAATGTCTGTCCAGCATGTCTGATTTTGAAAGCGTTGTCCAGGATTTTCTCAGCTCCAAGCGATGCACAAAAATGTTTTGGACCCCGTTTACATATTGAACACCTTTCTGCCTGTGGCAGATGTCAGATTGACATTCTTAATACCAGGTATATATTAAAGTTTATTCAATATTATAAGTCTACTATATAAAGTAAAAGTTTTAATGTTCTTCTCTTATGATTGCTTTAAAAAATAACCACATATCCACAAGCCTATGTAAGTTATCATTTAAGTATTTACTGTTTGCTCAAACAGCAGAAAAAGATGTATGCAAATCCTATTGTGAATATAGGCTCCCTTGGAATAAAATTGTGGAATAAGTCATGTAGGGGTTTGTTTAAATCCCAAATGTACCCACTGTTGTTCTATTATGTATCCTTTTACATCTTATTTATTTCCTGCATTTGTTGTCTGTGCTTGTTGAACATTGTTATGTCTGGACTGTCGTTTCCTGAAGGAAGCACATTTCATTTCCCCCTACTGCCCAGCAATGTGTTAAAATGACATTAAACATGACTGACTAACCATAGTATGAACAAGTCTTATAATAACTGCCTAAACCAACATCCTATATATAGAAACTACCGTGCACTGCCAAAATCAAACCTTCAGCATTATTGAAACAGTACATTCAATGCATACATTTTTACACTTTCTGATTTTCAAACCCACAACGTTTCCACTGTCTGCTAGTATCCTGTTGTACCAGAAAGCTGCAGAACGTCCTGATGACAAGTCAAACCATGAACTTGCTTACCTCTGCCAGTCTATTTTGTTTGTTTTGGCTATCAGGTCACTGCCCACTAGTCTGCGTGTATACCTGCGGTTGTGATTGCTATCAGTCTTGCGTGTAGGTGTGCATAACTGTGGGCGGGGTGCAGAAACCACGGTGAAGATATGGTTTACTGAACTTTTGCCACACTTCGCATGAAAAGGTCAGATTCAGCCATGTATGGTTTGCGAAAATTACCCACACGCAAACCTGTACCCACACACATGCCATTGTCTAAACAGTAACCAACAAAGCCAAGCAGTCGTCTAGTGCTAAACGCAGATGCTCTGAAGAGCATCTGTGCGTGCGCATTTGAACTTTCTCATGAATATTTAAAATGTCTTTGAACATCTGTCAGTCATGCATGAGGGTGTGGTGAATGTATTTAGGTTTCTTTCAACCACACACATGCAGCTGACCACATAACAGTAGCTGGAGTTAAAGAAACAGACAGCAGACCACAACAAAACAGCCATTCCCCTTAGCTTTTCCCTTACAAAGTTCAATAAATGACTTTCCGTCTACATCCACAGACAGCCAGACTAGACAGAACTGTCTTGCACGCACACGCACACACACTCAAGCAAAAACAGAGGCGGCAACAATAAGATCAGTCAGTCAGGTAAAAACATGCTGACGTGATCAACAAACAGGCTCACACATGTTTCTGCACTCTCTCCATTACAAACACACAGAAATATAACCTAAACCCTGAGGGATCAACTTCTTGTGTAAATCAGTCTCACAGATCTGAAGTGAAAAAAATTTGAGCCAGCATTTCTTAAATGGCTTTAGTTCCTGCTGGGCCTGGATAGTCCAGACATCTAGCACAGACAGTCAGTGCAGACTGTCATTATATGCCACACCAAATGCAGCAAATATAGTCTTCAGCGTTTATTGGTGGATACTTATCTACTGCCAAAAATATCATTAGACCGGGTTGTGGATTTGTAACCTGTAACAGCTGTTTACCATGTTTTAAAGAGGTAAAACCATACAGAGGCAGTGATTAGATCAAAATGTTTATATCTATCTTTTGTAGTTATGAAATTAAATGTATTGAAGTTATGAAACAGGTTCAGCAGAAACCTAATCATTCTGTCCTGTCAATCATCACTCCTACTATACAGCACTATACCGGCAACATTTCTTCCAGTATACTTTCACTTCTTCTCAGTTACCTAAATCTATCATGTAGGGGAAGACTAACTAAATTAGCATGTACTTCAGAGTAGGGTTAATCGCAGCACAACAAACTACCTGAGATATTAGTGTCTGTTGATGGCAGACTATTTTATAGTGTTAAAAGACATAAACACACAGAGATGTCATTTACCTGTTACAGTTTTGGACATGCGTTTCGTCTTTGACCCTTTGGTTTCTATGGACGTTGATTCCCACCACTTATGTTAGTCTGATTATTCTGTGTATTTTAGTTCTAGTTTCTCCTCAGTTCCTTACAACTTGTTCTTGTTCTCACACGTCATGATTTTTCCAAGTACGATGCGATCCTGGAATAAAATCTATGTTGATCCGGGAACATCATTTTTGTTCGAAAATGCAGTCCAGATCTATTCCCTACCCCTAAACCCAACCATAACTGTAAATTATTCCCAATTCAGAGGGGAATTATAGTTGGATAACAATCATGTAGAAGTGCATAAACCTAACCACCAGCCTAAACTTAAAATAAACTGTAAACGTAATTCTGATTGGCTGATTGAAATGTTGTTCCAATCAGCTTGGCGCCTTGATCTCCACGTGTCCATGTTCACCAAATGTTTGGAAGTGTACAAGTATTAATATTGACATTTATTACATTTATGTTTTGAATATTATTTCCTTTGTCTACTACTCGTTACTTCCTCGTAAAGCACATTTGTGACATCAGCTTGTCTGCAGCGTTGTGTTCACTACAAGTTGTCGCAGGTAAAGGCTCGTGTACACGGGACAATTTTTGCTCACACTTATTGTCAGCATTCATACCCAAGCAATTATCACATACGAAAAGCAGAGCAAATGTGCAAACCTGACATTAGATGGAGCTTAACAAAAATACAAATACGCTGTTCTCCACCTACAAACCTACAAGCTTAAGTTCTATTTGATTTGCAATTCCTTTCCATAACAACTTCCTCTTGTCGACATATTTGTAGTCACTGTCACTGAAACATTAATCTTGCCTCTTCTTAATTAAAGGAAACGTGTGCTAGCCTAGATGGTATTTGTGTTTGAGCGCGACCAAGTCATGTTTTCTCTAACTTAATCAGCTCCAGGCATGTGAAATAAAGTGCCAATCTCATTGGTCGTCAATTTTTTATTGGGGAGCATCAAACAAACAAACAATGACACTTTCAGACCTTGCTTTTTAGCTTGTTGATGTGCATGCTCACATTGACGGTATTTGTTTAATCATGAGACATTAAATGTCGGTGAAATGCAGGAGCGAAAATCATGCTTTTTCAATTGCATAAGACTAATACATCTACATTTTATTTCTTTTATCACAAAACCTACTAAGAACAAAGGACAGCTTGAGTCACGATGTCCGCCATCCTCCAGCTGTTGATTTTCTTAAATGGTATCCTTCACTGTAAGCTGGCTTATATCACTTCAAAGTTCCGAGTGATGGTGTGAATGCAACCATGGAAACGTCCTGAGTTCAAATTAAGTTCTCAGGGGACCAGCCTGGTGGCTCGTTCCTATAACTGGGTTCCTGTGACTACTTGGTGCAAAAGCCTCTACTTGATTATTTTTCTAGTTGTTTACTTACATAGTCTAAGAAAATGCAAGTCTGCAACAGAATACGATGTGTTTGAATTGTTTTCTGATATCTACGTACAAGCTATGTAGCTTAGGTAAGTGCAAAAAATCTCCAAAAATGGTTTGACATTTAACAGATGAGACTGACATAGATGTAATCAGAGTTGTATTTTGTGGTTTAACGTATATGAAAATACAGACAGGAATTAATATTCACCTCCATCACGCATCATTAATACCCCAACTGAATGCTGATTTTTTTTTCTCTGGACATTAAGAATCTAATATTAGACAAAATCTCTTATTTAATGTTTCTGGTGAATGACTAGATGTTTTTTTTATATGCAAAACAACAATTTACACAATTAGTTTAACACTATGTACTTCATATTCTAAATATCTGAGTGTGTGGGCTTAGAGGTGTGTTGTATCCATTAGTAAGTCCATCTGTTTATACTATAATTCACACAAAACGTACCTAATCACTTAAACTCACATATGATCCACACATGGTGTCTCTGAACCACCACAAGACCACACACACACACACACACGCACGCACGCACGCACGCACGCACGCACGCACACACACACACACACACACACACACACACACACACACACACACACACACACACACACGAACACCTAACCAACGATACACTCGGCACTACTACTTATGCTAAACTTGTTGCAATGCATACTTAAATTACACAAATGTTGTTTGTATAAACCATTGATGATCAAGTCAAAAATGCAAGCAAAAATGTAGGGACATGTGAAAGAGAATGTGATAATGTATGAAAAAGAGGAAGAGAATGAAAACAGAGAACAAGACATACGGCAGAGAAAAGAAGTGAGACATGGGGATGTTGAGGGTGATTGTGGAAGTTTCAAACTGATGTTTTAATTTCAATTTGATTGACAAATGAAGACATCACATGACAAATAAGACAAACGTTTAACATCACATGACCACATATTACATCATAACATCATTTGACAATCACAGCAGAACCTGGAATCTGTGATCATGGGCTTTTCTGGGCTCTTCCCAAATATTGAGTTCCCTTCAATAGATTAGACATGACACAATTCACAATAAAACAGATCCAAAACAAATTTCCATTTTTTTAACCTCCTTTTTACACAGAACAAAATATTTTTTCTACTTCAGCGCCATCAAATGAAGAGTAAACTTTGTTCCACTTGAAAGATACAAGCAAACCAGTTCAGAACTGCTATGGATTCAAAGATTGATATGGATTTAGGACCTGTTTACACTTGGTATTAAGATATTTTTTTATCAATCTGATAAATAGGGTGTAAAAAGGATCCACTTCATTTAATTGGATTGCGTTCCTAACGAAACTGTACATATTTCACATCAAAACAAGATATTCATAATTCACTACACTGAACCAAAACACACAAACTATGATCATAATCATATTTAATATTTGCTTTCTTTTCACCTGATTGATTCCCCACTTGCCTAAAAGCCAGATAACATTGGCTCATTTATTTAGTTGCTAGTCACACAGTCCTTTTCCGCAAAAGTGTGACAAAATAAGTAGGAATTGTCTCTGTAATGCATATTGACTGACCAATTATTAATAGATTAATTTCAACAAACCAGTTTCAAACAATCTCAATGCAGAATAAACCACTTTATCCCAAAGCAACACACAGAGTTCCATTCCTAAACCCCGGGACACACCATCTTGATGCCAAAAAAAAAGCAATGGCGATGAAATCCCAGTTGTCACCTTTGGAACTATGCACAAACAGACCAAACAGATGACAGCCACCTGAAACAAGAACATATGTTCTGCACCTGTATGAGAGGATGTATTTTTCCGTACCACCAGGTAGCATTAGTCTTGTGGTTCCACAAAGGGAAACTGGAACTAGTGCTGCACACATACAAACCATAAACAAAGCAGCGTTTATGTACCATTATTACAGAATTCTTTGCTATGTCTGATAATGCATGTCATTTACGAATATTTAAAAAATGTTTATGAAATGACAGCTGGCTTCTTTGTATTCCTCTTGACTTGCGTCGTTTTCTTAGACATTAAAAATATATAACATAAAAAAAATGCTGTGTGTCTGTGTATACACACACGCACACACACACACACACACACACACACACACACACACACACACACACACACGCATTGCATAAACATACATACATACATGTTTTGTCTTGAGCATGTGTGTTTTGCAGTACGCATGTGTTTGTAAGTGTGCAGGTGCGTCCATACATGTGTGTGTGTGTGTGTGTATGTGTGTGTGTGTGTGTGTGTGTGTGTGTGTGTGTGTGTCGACAGCGTCGATGAAGCAGAACTCAATCTGTTCCACACCTGTCCTTCTCTCCCTGGGGGAGGAGCCTGAGGCTGCACAAACACACTCACTCACATTAACATACAAAAGCCTTTTGTGCTCTCTCTCATCCTGCACACATGTACATATATTCAGAAAAATATACGATGCATGTGTGTGATCAGGGCTGATTACACCAACAGAGAAAAAAACAACTAAATGTATTTTGCATTGGAATGCATTACAGCTGTTTTTATATCAAATAGGTGTGTGTGTGTGTGTGTATGCATATATATGCACATAACAGATATACATA
>CAIGQW010053631.1:18885389-18912341 GCA_903798125.1 Danio choprae
CACACACACACACACACACACACACACACACACACACACGTCGTCTATACAGGCTCCCTCATCTCAGGAAATGGATCAGGTTGCTGGAGTGTGAAACCAAGCAGAGGCAGAGCAAACACACACACACACACCAATCACAGTTCAGAGAAAGGCACTAAATCTCGTACAGACCTGCAGAGAATCTCGCCATTGTGGAGCCTGACGGCTCCAGTTCTTATCGCACACCTCACAAACACACTAATGTAAAGCATTACACAACATGGACACAAACACACACTCACCTTAAAGTACAGACCTTACACAACAGATCAGAGTACAGTTCTGAAAAAAATCTCGGTCTCTCTCACACATACACAACAAGAGGTCAAAGCTCACTGGAGAACTGGGTTAAAGAGACAGCTCGCATTTAATGGCATTACAGAAGACAGAAACAGAGAGGAACGAGTGTGATGATACAATAATGCAGTAATGGGGACAGAAAGCAAACTCAAACACACATTTTTGACAATGAGATGACCTTTGTCTCTCTCCATATCGCTATGATCCCAAGCATTGATTGGCCGTGTGCCATTTCAGCCATTGATGGCGTAACTCTATCGCTCAGTCACATGACTCCATTTAAGTAATGTGAAACGCCCATCGATCAGACCCAAGGGTCAAAGAAGGGTCATGCCCCGTGATGCTCCTCGCAGAAAGATGCACATTTAAGTGTTTGACGATTTTATCCGGCAAAATATTTCCTCTGACAGAAATGTGTGAAACATTTGCAGACGGAACATGCGTCCGCTCAGATCAAGTTTAACAAGCCAGTGCTTTGGTTTGTCAGCAGACAAATATAGAGGGGCGGAAGAGAGCATGAAAAGAACAACAGAGGCAGATCAAAGATGTACGAAAAGAGAATTAAAGACAACAGAAAACACAAACACACACTCAAGAAAGGTCCAACCGCAGTCTGTGATTGTTTATGAGTGTTTATAAGGCTCATTTTGTCTGAACTCCTGCTTTCTTAACCCTTTATGGTCAGCATTTAATGTTTTAACTGGACTTTAGAGGGTTTTCCCAGTGATGAAAACCAATAAACATTGTCGTCACAAGTGGCAATACATTTTGCCAGTTGCTTTTTATGTAGCTTCTGTATTAGTTCTGCCAATATACATATGTATTCTCCAATTTAAATTACAGTGCTATATAATGAATTAACCTTCATGGCACTCAATCTGTGTGTGTACAGCTATAAATAAGATTTACACATGGTTGTCATAGTGCTTTAGTACACTCCATACACAATGAATGAAAATGTGGCATAAATTCATCTGGATCTCTGCAGCGCATTTTAACAAAAGCGCTGTAGCATCCATGCTAGAGACCAAAGATGCGGTTGAATATAAATAAATTCAATTTTGCAAGAAAAACAGATTTGGTTGTTTGTGCAAGTGTATGTCAGTACCACCCCATTCCAAGGGGACTCAAGCGAGACAAAGGAGTCGCAGGAAACACAGGTGTGTGTTTGGTGTGATCGAGTTGCACGCTAACTATAATAAGGAATTTATGAGAGTGTGTTGGAGATGGAAAACGCCTGACATTGGGAAAACAGACAAAGACAAAAGAGAAAGTATGCCGCATTGTCTGATTGTGGTTATTTGACTGAATTGCAGCTGTATAACTTGTAATCATGCAATACAAATTTCAATTTATCTGAATTTATCCACATACATTCACAACCAAGGATTAATGTGTGTTATGGTCCAAAAAAAAAACAATTGAATTGATACTTTTTATGAAATTTTATAAAATTCTTAGTTCTCTGGTTTTGAAAACCAGTATTGACGATTTATTTCTCTGGGGAAAACAAAGAAAATAAATTTCTTCATAACTTATATTATATTATATTAAGAACTGCTGGACTCCAATGTCAAGTCAAGTCAAGTCAAGTCGTGCTTTATTGTCATTCCGCTACATGTGTGGACATACAGAGGAACGAAATGTCATGTCTCGCAGGACAACGGTGCTACATGGATTAATCATAAAGACAAATACAACACTGGACATAAGAGCTATTATAAAAAACCTATGCATAACTAACATATATTATAAAATAGAATAAATTACTTAAACTATACACATAAGACAGGCTATACAAGTACTTTTTCTTACGACTGAACAATGTTGTGCAGGATATTGTGCAAAAAAAGGTATTTAATATTGTGCTAATATTGTGCTAACTCACTAATGTGAGTGACCAGGATTACAGTTTAACAAAAATCATATGGACTCATTTAATTATGGTCCTGGGTATGAAAAATAAAATATATTTAAAACAATTTTTTTATCAAAGAAAATTTAATTTATGATCTAGAAAACAGCAGGCCTAGGTGACAGATATACTGTTTACATCTAACTCTGTTACAAAATTTAAGAAACAAAACATACATGATCTCATCAAGAAACCATGTGCACTATCAGCACTTCCATCATAACACAGTTCAACTCAAAGATGCAGAAAACGCCTTGATAAAAAAAGTGTTTACAATGCAAAGGTATGCTAAATTTGTTCTATTCTAGACAAACAGACAGACAGGTTCCAGTTCACTAGTACAAGCTTAATTCTATATATGTCAGTGTTCTCTCACAAATAGTTCCTGGTCACATGGTGTTTGTGTTTTCACTCTCACCTCAGCACATAGGACTTGTTCTCCAGCAATCTGCACATTCTCTTGCCCTCTGATGTTTGTACATCTCTCTCCTCCTCAAACTAACCAGCTGGGTTGTCTATACCTTAACCACCTCCCCCCTCTTTTCCTTCAACCAAAGAGCATAACACCAGCCAAGCAACATTTCCCATCCCCCCTCCCCCCCCCCCCCCCCCACACCCCTCTCTCTGTCTCCTTTTCTTCTCCAGCAGCCCACTCAATCATTCCTCCCTCCCTTCTCTCTCTCTCTCCATTCCAATGAATGCACAATCCCCCGTTCAGCCTGGCCTGTCCTGGGGGGTGGGGTTCAGGGGACACGCACACACCCACACCACATCTGCACAAGAACAAACGCCCATCACAGGGAGTGATAAAGAGACAGCTTACAATGGAGAGTGAGTCAAAGCCAACAGAAAGCCAGAAGAAAAACTACTTAAACCAGCCTAAAATGAATCGATAGTCTCTCCCTGTCTGGTTTTAGAACCATTTCGGACACTTCAGAATCAGGATAAGAATCAGCTTTACTCCCCAAGTGGGATAGCAATTTTTGTGGTTTACAGGAGCTCAGGGTACATACATACCCATCAACAGAAGGGCATTAAATGAAATTCATTTGGTCAGGCTGAGGAGCCTCAGCTAAATTAGCTAAACTCCAGCTAGGCCAGACCATCTTAAACCAGAAAACACCAGCAAAGCATCTTAGACTGGTTTTTCAGCAGGACACCATGTGTACAAACAACACAGAGAAGCATTTTTAGACGTTTTAATTTTGCTCTTTTTTTCCCATGACAGTGATTGCAAATGCTAGTTAGCGATGACTAAAAAGTATATTTTGACATAAATGGCTACTCAAAACGACTTCAGATCTACACAAATGGCCCAGTCATTACCAGTGCCGGCAATCAGATTAGCAGCTAATGAATAGATTAGCACACTGCTAATCACCATGGCATTATGGGTAATAACAGTCCTCACACTACTAATGCTAACAGAGTTGGACTGCGCTCAGCTTCAACAGCAGCCAGAGGAACTCGAACAGGAATGTAGGCTAAGAGCAAAAGTGGCCTGAGGGTGACATGCACACGCGCTGATGAAAACAGGCACTGGCGACACTACGTCAAATGCGTTTCAGGGCAGACAGTCATAATTTCCTCTTGCCCCAATGGACAGGATAAGAAATAGAGAGAGAGATAGAGACACAGGATGTTCTTCCGGTGGAGAAACACTGAGGAATGAGTACCAGAATGCAGACAGATGAAAATGTGCGATTGTTTTCCAGATGACAATGATGAAGTGTGCTCTTCCGGCAATGTTTTGTGTTTCTTTATCTTAGTGGAGAGCTCTAATGAGGGGTGGAGCCAGCTGATACACGCCCAGCAACACACACACACACACAATGACTTTTGATTGATCGAAACACTCCAGGATGCCGGTAATGGATGTGGGTTGTGTGAGACGGACACACGGCCAGGAGGAAGCGGAGGATCACACACTCCCGCTGCCGGGGGTTTTACTCTAGTTCTCAACTAACACATTATCCATAACCACCACTTCCTATGACCACAACGGACAGCACACACACACACGCCTGCAAAACAAGCACAAAAACTACACAAAAGAGTCACTAACATTAAAGAAATGTTGCCAGGAACAATTATGTATGCATCTTGACTGATGTGAGTGAAGGAGACATTGGAAAATAGAATAGAGTTTTGGTTTTATTCAGTTTTTTTTGTGAGCATAAAAGTGAGCGCGTGTGACAGTCACACACACAACATAAACAGAAGGAGCCGGACTGACTGCATACATACAACAAGCTTTCTTTGTGCAGCATTCTGACTGGAAAAAACAGTGCAACTTTCGCTCTCTCTCCGCCTAGTGTGTGTGTGTTTTTATTCTGCTGAGCTGTCCAAACGCACCCTAGATACTTTCACGAGTTCAGTTTAAATGCCCTGCTGGAAGCACAAAAGAAACAGAGCAGCAGCGGTGAATAGAGAGAGCGAGAGAGTGTGTGTGTATGTGTGTATCTTACCGTGTTTCCTAATGTTATTCCCTGCGTTTCTGAGGTAATTCCACACTGAGAGCTGCTCAGTCGGTGTGTTCGGTCAAATCTGGGCTCTTATTTTCCCTTTAACCAGCTGCAGGCTTGACTACCTGCCCCCCTCGCACACAAACACACACATGCACACACTCACACACACCGGCAGCAGGGCTTGCAAACAAAAACACACCATGCAAAGGCTGACAGAGTCAAGAGGACGCAGAATTTCAAGCTCCAAACAAAACAGAATTCCTTCTTTTTTTAGTCAAAGAAAAAAAAAATGAGTGTGTCTCCCTCGTTCTCCTTCTCTCTCTCTGCTTTCCTCCCTCAATCCTTCTCCTCTCTCTCTCACTCTCTCACTCACTCACACACACTCTTTCTCTCTGCTTTTTTCCACTCAGTAGTCAAACAAAGAGAGGAAAGGAGCTGGTCTCTCATACACACACACACACACACACACACACACACACACACACACATCGCTTAAGCCCAACCCCCGCTATAGGCCAGCCTGCCTCTCTTCATTTTTTTTCTTCACATCTCTAGCTCTAAACATCCCCTCCCCCCGTCCCCTGTCACCTCTCTCTCTCTCTTAGCCTCGTTCTCACCCTCCCTCCCTGTGTGTCAGATAGAAGGGATCTCAGAGCGGAAGAGATCCTTTTACTATATTGCATTCTCTTATTCCTGTCCAATAATTCTATATGATCTCAGTGCATTGTGAATCTGCACCTGCAGAAATGCAAAGGAAAAGTGCAGCTGATTTCTGCAGACGCCTGTCATTTACTAAAGGTATATGCTTACTTTGCAAAAGAAAAATGATACATTTGGTCCTGAGTTTGCTTGGCATTCGGAGTCAATTTTGAGACCTAAATATTCAAAAACAAAAATACTTTTATGATGTCTATTTTTTTGCTAAGAAATTTACTGGGCATCCAAAACAACTGTTTACAGTGCTTGTCATTTGTGCATACATGTGATACATTTTTTAACAGTTGAAAACTTGTGAAGAGCTTATGAAAAGGTGTAAATGAGCTAAAACAGCACGACAAAATTCTCTGTCACAAACACAAATAAAGATCTGCTGCAATGCGATGTGACTGTTATTGGCAGCATCATGATTATGACAAGAAATACCTGGTATGCGTCTTTTTGAGAATATGTCCTAATTTGGATTTATTTAGATGTCTTTAGTCAATATTACATCCATATTTCAGTCAAACTGCACTTAAATTGATATTGAAGTGAACAAAGACCTTTGTCAGTGATCTCAGTCCACTTGTTTTTGTGCAGCAAGGTTTGAATGGCTTAAACAAATGAACCACATTATTAGAGCATTCATTCATTCATTCATTTTCTTTTCGGCTTAGTCCATTTATTAATCTGGGGTTGCCACAGCGGAATGAACCGCCAACTTATCCAATCGCACTAAAGTTTGTTTTAATCAAGTGTAAAGAAGCCATAAATCCGATGGTTGAACAAACTACAAATCCAGTGGGTCAGTCATTGAACAAGTTTACAAGCACACCAATACATTGGTAATGAAATTATGTTTATCGAAATAACTTGTTTTACATGACAACATTTTCAGCCAAAAACTGAAAACTTTTTATGCATTTTTGCCTGTTCGTAGACAGAGTTTTTGGGACTGAAAATGAATAAAGCTGAAGACGGGTTACAATGTGGAAGTTTTTGCAAATGCCACCATTGTCATCTAAAACGAGAGTTAATGAAAACGATGACATCATGCACATGAAAGGTACGTTTTCGCAAATGTGTAAACACTGATCGTTTTGAAAACATTGTTGTGTGAATTTTTAAAACAAGGGAAAAACGTTTCAGTTTTTGGCTACATCATTGTCATGTAAATGTAGCCTTACCAGTCTACATGCAAATAAATAAACTGAAAAATGCACGTAAACCATGTATGTAGGACTGCACGATTAACTGAACTGAAATTGAGAGGAAAAAGCTGCTATTCTCATGCACATGTTGTCAGAGAGACGTGGCTCTGTGATCTCTAGTACATCTCCTCCAAAGGCCAGAGGGCTCTCTCATGCTAAAACTGCAAATACGCAAATACAAATAAAGAATCAACTCACAGAATGAAATATTTTAAACACTCGACTGAAGTTATGAGGTGAGTTTGGAGCAAAAACATTAGATATGATGTTTTCATGTGCTTTTGGATCAGCATCAACCCAAAGCCACAACTCACAGAGAAAAAGTGAAAACATTGGTAAAATCGCTGAACTATTCTCATCGATTTCAGGATCATGCCAATTGAATTGTTTGAGATCTAGATTGTCATGGCGCGTTTCTACTGAGAAGTATGGTATGGTATGCTTTTTTTTCTGTTTCCACTGTCAAAAGATACCAAAAAGCAAACTGTACCATACCACTTTTTGGCTACCCTTTCCAAAGAGTACCAGCACAACAGAAAAATACCAAGCGTGGAGCTAGATGTGCAGCTGAACGCTATTGGTTTAAAGAGAATCGTCACCATTGCATGCAACAAGCCAGAAGAATGAAAACAAAGAAAGCAGCATTTTTAAATACACAGTCGAGACATTATATCGTAATAATACATATAATAATGAGCCATGGTCGACCCAAGCTCAAACAAGCCTTGTCGTCTTCTTGTGACAAACAGCCACATGCCAAGAAGAACAGAATTTGCCGTGTGTCCTATTGTTGTTTACGAGGCCGTCTTTGAAGCACGAGTGGTTTCACTTTTTCTTTTTTCTCTATTTGGGTGCGCTTGCCGCTCGTCTATATTTAAAAATAATGATTTTGAGCTCATGACAATAACTTGTGCGTGATTATTGAAATGCGGCAGTTTTTCAGAATTGAACATATGCGAGAGTCAAGCACGAAAAAAACAAACGAGCAAATGATCCTTTCAGCAACCCAAAACAAGAATGAACTGCGATGTTTAATTACTATCATCGCCTTTTGGACTATTATGACCCTGGAATGACGGAATTACTTTCTAACAAGAGGTTGTTTGTGCTGGTGAAGGATAAAGATACAGATGAGATGTTTGCACTGACTGTAGGCTATATATTTTGTATTGATTTTAAATGCAAATAAGGCCTAAATGTACATTTTGGGTCATTTGTTTTTGGAATTGGTAACATTTCGGAGACTGTAAGGGTCTGTATGTGTTCATATATGTTTTATTTATTTATTCATTTATTTTATATAATTGCAGAAGTTACTGAAGGCTATTTCGCATGATCATTTATCTGCAGCTATAATCAAATCCTGTTCATAGAAAGGTTAGTAGTTAACATTTATACATAAGTATGAGTATAAAGCATCTGTTTTGCAAGAAGTGCTTCTCATATGATATGTGAATGGTGACTCGTACAGGTTGTACACCACACCTACCAAAAGGCTACTATTTGGCAGTGGAGCCTGATAAAGCTGACCTGTACCGTACCATACTGAACTGAACCATACCATACCACTCAGTGGAAACGACTGAGTGACAGAGTAACTGCAAAACGTCAGTGTGAATATTTCCTCTTATATTTGAAGTTTTGATGACTGTATCACTTTTTCTATGTCTGCCAGTCTTTAGTGTCACATGACTCCTGAAAAACCATTACAATTTACAAATCTGGTGCTCAGTACTGTAAATGGTAAAAACAGTACTGTTTCCTTAATAATCCCAAAACCTTTGAACGACATTGCTCATCCTGCTCTCTAGATAAAGAGACATCAACCACTGAAAAATCTACTTTTATTCATCACGGTAAGTGAGAATGTCAGCAACGACAAATGTAGTGCTAATTTGATAAATCCATTATAGATCAGAATGTCTGTGGTTGGATGAAAAAATAAAAATCCAGCAGAAGACAAAAAAGCATTTGTATGTATGACCTTGTTTGAATGCATACATCATCAGTGAAATGTGTGTGGGAGAAAGGAATAAAGAAACAGCTGTTTGGTGCTGGAACTTTTTTACCACTGTCACCTCAAATCAGCCTCAAGCACGCACGCACACACAGACACAGACACAGACACAGACACACAGACGCACACGCACACGCGCACACACACACACACACACACACACACACACACACACACACACACCCTTGAATGGGGACAGCATATAAGGATCGAAAAGGTTCCACTGCGAGTCCCGTAAAAGCAGGCCGGATGGAAAAACCTGCTGACTTTGTGCAAAAAAAAAAGTCATGTTTACATTGTTCAGTAATAAAGTAGAAACATGCACATGCGCAAACAAAATCCGTCTGCTGATACAATGATGCCATTTCAAGCTATTTTTAGCTGTCTTTCATGAGTTCCATTCCCATGATCCAACAAAGTTATTCTAAAAATCTCCCTGAGAAAGGAAGGGAGGGAGAGAGAATTCAGAAGCCAAATAAAGCCACATATACACTATGGTCCATGGTGCCGTTGGCCCGAGCGTTACATAATTTCCATTGTATTGATTTATTACTGCAGAGATGTGGCTCTGTGCCAACAAAAAGTGAAATAGTTGACTCTCCGCCAATAGACAAAAGAGAACAGAGTGTGTGTAAATGTGTGTCAGGGACCGCTGGTATTATCAAAGTCCTTTGCAGAGTTATGTAATAGAAGAAAAAAAAAAAATTGGACTAAGTGACACAAATGACAAATCAGCTTGCGTCAGCATGTCCAATGTGATATAGTCGGAAGCCATCCATCCTTAACTTCTTTGTGATGCCTGCATTTCATTAAGTTTTTTAAAGTTGGATTTCAGACAGACTAAACCAGCTAAATACTCTTTTTAAAATGCAATACAATCCATCAAAACTGAGTCAAAACATACCCGTCAATCTAATAGATCTATCACTGTTGCCTAATTTCAGACTAATTTTGTATATACAGTTAAAGTCAACATTATTTGCCCTCCTGCATTTTTTCCCTTTTCTTTCAAATTATGTTTAACAGAGCAAGGAATTTTTCATAGTATTCCCTATAATTAGCCTTTGATAATACACATTGACAAGTTATTGAAAAAGCTTAGACCGAAATAAGGCTTCTTATACTGGTCAAAAAATAGTTTTCCTTATAAGGCCTGTAAGAAATTAGTTAAGAGTACATTCTTGTCTATAATTGATTATGGTGATCATTTATATATGCAAGCAGCTGCTACTCCACTTAGAAAATTAGATTCTGTTGATCACGCAGCAATGCGCTTTGTCACAGGTGCTGATCCACGGACGCATCATTGTAGATTGTACGAAGGAGAAAAATACATTTGTACTTATTTACTTTAAAGGCTCACTTAGGTAAACTACAATCCTATCTTTCTAATTTGCTGATATTTCACATAAATAAACAACACACTAGGTTTGGTTCCTGTATTCGGTTAACAGTCAAAACTTGGCAAATGTGCTTTTCCCTTTTATGCTCTTAGGGCTTGGAATGATCTGCAAAATCGGCTTAATCTTGACACACTTGAGTACCTTTTTAAACATCTTCTGTATAATGTCTTAAAGGATACCTGTAATTGTTTTTTATGATCTGATCTTTTTTTTTTTACGAATGGTAATGTTGTTGTATTGTTTTCTGTGACGTTTTGTCTGAAACTTTCTGTGCTGTCGTCTTGACCAGGTCTCACTGGAAGAAGAGATAGTACTGTCTCAATGTGATCTCCTGGCTAAATAAAGGAAATAAATCAATCAATCAATAAATAAATAAATAATATTTTTTCTTCTGGATAAAGTCTTATTTGTTTTATTTCAGCTAGAATAAAAACGGTTTATATTTTTTTAAAAACATTTTAAGCTCAATATCATTAGTCCCCTTAAGCAATATTTTTTTCCGGTTGTCTACAGAACAAACCATCGTTATACAATAATATGCCTAAGTACCCAAACTTGCCTAATAATTCTGACTTCAACTGTATATGTAAATTGGAACACATTTATACTGTCTGATAATGCAATACATCAAGAAAAATAGTATTTTTCATTATGATGAATAACCTTCCAATCCAACAAGACAAAACGCATCCTATCCACCCTTCTGTTCCCCCATTTTCTAGCAGAGAAAAGTCGGAGAAGAAGCAGAAAAAGTGAGTGTTGACATATAAAGGAAAGTACGAACGCTCCCTTGCCTATGGCACACATCCTTTCCTCTTTTCAACATTTCCAACGTCTCATTCTCCATCTTTATTTCCCTTTAAAATACACAAGAGGAGCTGCTGATTAATTGGCAATTAAAGCCTAATGAGCTGCAGATGTGTGCAATTACCAATCAGCACATTCCTAAGAATGCATCCCACAATGCACCACTTCTGTCTTTTGCCACAGGTTTAAAAGAAGCTAAAATTTTTTCATGAAAACTGTCAATCAGTTCATGTGAGCACTGTTAACCCATTAGGATCATTACCAGCTGATTAGTAACAATGGTACGGCCTTAGAAACACCTCAGGTCCTATCATTTTGCATGACATGGAAAACGCAGACAGAATCACAGATTAAGAAACCAGTCGTCTATATGGATTTTGGGGGAAAAAAAAATTGCAAAATGTTATATAGTTTAGAAAATTTTGTATGGAAATCTAATGTCATATATAATGTCATATATAATATTCACACAAACACTTATTTTACTTTAAAGAAATCTTCACAGAATTAAACTTTAAGATATGATGTACTTCCCAAAATAATAATAATATAATTTATAATAAATGTACTACAGCTTTATGGAAAATTTGGACACTGCTTTCTTATATGCTTTCACAATTTAAACAAAAATTTCACCAATTTTTAAACAATTGTTTTCAACGTTGATCATAATCAGACATTGTTCTTGAGGTGCAAATCAGCCCATCTGAATGATCATCAATGAATGGGATTATGCGATTCAAAACTTAGTAAACTCATTAAAGGTGATGAAAGATCAGCTTTGCCATCATAGGAAGCAATACATTAATTTTTATCAAAATAGATATTATTTACTTGTGTAAACAAATGTAATAATAGAATGTAATACTATTGCACAGTATGACATACAATAAATGCAGCCTTTAACCTTTAAAATTTGAATATATTTTCAAGAGTTTACACTTAGCCGATGATTGGTTATAAAGCTTGTTTGGCATGCTGTCCCGAGAGAGAGCCCTGAGCTCATAGATCCTCGAGCCCGGGGCTCCCTCCTGTTTGAAAGGCGAGAGGGGAGTTTGAGCTCGAGAACTCCCCTGCTGTAGTAGCTAATGAACAGATAGTGATTGCTCTTGAGATGACTACTTACTAGGAGCATGTCTATGATGCCGATTTGGATTAGTAAATTAACTTAAGTTGCATGTTTTTGGATGGTGGGAGGAAACCGGGGAACCCAGTGGAAACCCACGTGAGCACGGAAAGAACGTGTAAACTCCACACAGAAAGGTCGGCTGGCTTGGTAAGGACTAGAACCAGTGACGTTCTTGCTGTGAGGCAACAGTGCTAACCATCTAGGAAAGGAGGAGTAGGTGGAAGGGGGGATTCTTCAAAACGAAGATGGCTGTGATATGGAACTTAGGGTATTTATAGTGGCTTAGGAATCGTCTGATTAGTGAATCATAAATTGAATAATGCAGGACCAACCGCAAGCAATCATAAGCACGTGATTCTCTCGAACTTATTTTATAAATAAACTTCACTTAAAATAAAGATTGATTTCAGTCAGATAGGAGCAATAATTCGTCTTTTTGTCATGTATAAACTGACTGAACTCATCACATTTGTAAAGTTAGACTATTACTTTCACAAAATGTGACTGATCTTGGATTATCCAGCATGCATATACTTTACCACTACCACACTATAATCTTGGCATTATACAGGTCCAATTATACCCATTATACACACAATTATTCCAATACTCAACAAATGTTCTTCTGCAGACTAAACCATCTTACACTAAACTAGGCAACTGTGTGTGAATTACAGAAAGATTTGAAATGTGTATGTGTGAAGGACGATCATGTGACTCTCACACTCCGTTTTTCATTAAAAACTGATACCTCAACCCTTCTGTTCAAAGTGAAGTCTGAGGTGAGAGTGAGGGAGAGAGTGTTATAGAGAAAACCCCATTATCACTTCCTCCCATCCATTCTTGCTTTTGTCTAATTCTATATCTACATGAAAAACTGTTTCCTTTGAGGATGCAAATTACTATTTGTGTTGTCTGTCTGGCATTAGCACGAAATTACAGGTCCATTTCCACCTCCATCTGACTGTCACCCATCATAAGAGTGCATCAATAATCTATTAATGTGTGCCAGCAAAACACACAGAGACACAGTGACACACACACACATTCCCACTGTGAATGTGAGGTGAAGGTTAAGTGCTATTCAGCCAGCCGCTCTGATGAACATGCATACACCTTCAATGCTGATGGCGCACGTGTATGTATGTGTATATGTGTCAGAGCACCCTTTACTTACACAAAAATATAGTAATTTCTCTCTCCTTTATACCCATATTTACATTTACATTACCATCCATCTCGGGTGCATCTAAACACTATTTTCAATCTCGACATGCATCTCCTGTCATCATGTGTATTCACATTCTATTTTTATTTAGATTTTAAGCATATTAAGCATTTTAATTTGTGATTACACACTTACTATGTCTGTTTGACACTGGTTGTTCTGTGGTCTGACCTATTACTAACACTCTGTAGTCAAGTAGCTTTTTCTATTATAAAAGAAAACACTTCAACGTCACCATTTTTCTCAGAAAATGTATTTCTAAAGGTGCTGTTGACTTGAATATTTTTCCAAATGGCATTAACAAGTAAAGTATTCCATCCATACAAAGAAAACTAAACTTAATTGTTTAGAAATGAGGTTATGTGTAATAAAATGAAATGACACAAGGAAATAGTATTGAACACCTGAAGAAAGTGAGGTGTGAAAAGTCATGGAAAAGTCAAGCTCAGACAGCAGTCGAAATTTCTCAGTAGTTATTCAGCAAGCCTTGCCCATCATCAGTGTAAATGAATATTAGCTGCTTCAGTCCCAACATCTACATTATCAGATGACGAAGATGAAACCAGCGTGGACATTTCAGCAAGACTATGATCCCAAACTGCCATGGTAAATCTCAATGGGTTTCAAAAAAGAATATTAAAGCTGCTAGAAGCCAATTACCCAGCTAATCACCTGATTTAAATCCAATAGAAAATAAGAACTACAAGTTCATAAATAACACCCACAGAACCATCAAGAACTGAACTCTTTTAAAGTGCGGAAAAATAAAAAAAAATGCACACCTGAGCAATGCTGGGACTTCATTTTCCCCACAAGATGAAGCTGTCATCACCAAAAAAGCCTTTTATAAAAAGTGTTAAATACATTTCAGAAGTTCAGTACTTTCTCCTTGTGTCATTTTATTCTTATTACACAGCCAATTTTTCAAATGTTTGTTTTGTTTATTTGTATGTTTGGTTTTTACCAAAACCTGGGTAAAGTTTATGTCAACAGCTCATTTAGAAATATGTTCAACCCCAGGCTCATTCTGACAACATACCTCTATATACATTTCTGGAGACCGTCAAATACGTCCCAGGAGGTAATTTTTTTGCAGTTTTTGTTTTCGCGAATCCACGAGAGGCTGCTGTGTACGCTTTTTAAGATCTCAAATTTCTCTCGCGAATGCCATTCGCGCCTGCTGTTCTTATGTTAATCCATCAGAGGCCGCTGTTGACTGGCTGATTGACTGACCGATCGACTGACCCACCTTCCCCCTTCCCTAAACTCAACCAATAGTATTTTAAAAAGCACGGATTGGACGCCCACCCCCCTCCCTAAACCCAACCGACAAATTTAAAAAGCAATTCAGAAAAAGAAAAGCCCTCATCTGATTTTTACCACATTCTCACCCTGTTATTTACTTGTTTATTTCATTTTTTGAATTCAGTTTTGTCTTACCTGCTTTCTGGAACCGTTCTTCAACAGACTCGAACCCCTTCATCGTGGTCATCTCCTCTCTGCATCTCAAGCCCACGGACGTACATGGTGAGCTAAAGCCGTCCATATGCAGGTAAGCGGTCAGCTGGTAAGCGCGAAAAGGAACGGCCGTCATACTGTCCCGTAGCGCTAATTTAAAAAATGAAATGCAGCCATACGTACTTCTGGCTACATAATTCATGATCTCCAGAAATGTATATAGGGCTACATTTTCAGAATGAGCCTGTGTTAAATATATATTTACCAGGAAAAACCATGACGTGTTCAATACTTTTTTTACCTGCTGTATTTAAATTGCTTTGATCTAACCTGGACAATCACATTTCTATTTTCTTTTTTTTTTAATTTGACATACAATACCACTGCCTATTTTATATTTGATCAACATATAATGTTGCTTTCTTATTTGGATGTGTAAAGAAATGTAAAATGTTATAAAAGATTATAATGTGAAACAAAAATGATTCTTTTTCAACTTCATTCTCATCAAAGAATCTTAAAAATGTATCACGGGGTCCACAAATAATAAGATTCAACATTGTTTGTAAATTTGATCATTTTATGATTTTTATTCTCAAGCACCAAATCAGAATATTAGAATGACGTGCTGTTGTAAAATTTGTAAAAATAATACAAAGAAAAACAACACTTCTTAAAATAGAAAACCCATTGCAAATATATTTCATAATATTCCAGTGTTTACCCTGAGACTTCTTTCATAAGGATTAATAAAAATTGTATTTATTTACAGCACACAGAAACACAAACACCAACAGCAGTTATGATTATAACGTCAAATAAAACTCTTCATTTGTTTGGATTAAATCTTATGACTGTATACAAGCACATTACATTTGTCAAATCTGTGTTAGAGAAGAAATGAAAACGAAAACCAGAAACCTACAATTTATCTGAGACCCTGCAAAACAGGAGCCAGTGTGCTTCCTGTTTAGACTAGTGGGAGCAAAAGGGGGCGGGGCTGGCATCATGTTATTATGACATCACAGCACACCAATCCCGAGATTATAGTATTAAAACAACGCAGAGTTTCAATCTACGGACCGGCCAAAATCTACTCTGTATCAACTCAAACTAGCTTCTGTTCGAAGAAGAAACGCAAGAAGCAGAAAAGCACAGAGCCACGTGAGTTTTGTTGGGTTTGCAGTTTAGCTCTGGACATGTTCAGAGGGAGAATCGGAATTTGGAATTTGCCTGCTCTGTTTTCCAACCCCCTCCGCCTGCAGCTTAAAGAATGTACCTCCACACAGCTGGCCAAACACACACTCTCATATGGGAATAAAAACACATGCATAGAAACCAACCTTATCCATACATACGAATCAAGTGCATTCTGGGAGATCAATTGCATGCACGCTCATATGCACTACGGTTGCACACATGCATAATCGATTTTGCAGCAAAGTAAAACTTTTTTGTGCACATAAACTTGGAAAAAATTAATCTATTTTTAACCTCATTTGCATACTGTAAAGTGTAATCCAAAAAAAATAAGCTCATTGGGAATAACCCCCCTTTACTTGGTTTGCTCTGCTGTGTGGAATGTGAGGCAGAAGCAGCCAGCATTTCATGACAGGGTGGAGCAATCCACAGCAGGGGGAGATTATCCAGCAGGGGGTGCAGGAGGAGGTGAACGGGTTTAAGGGATATTTTTAGTAATGCTGGCTACACAGGCATGAACGTGAACTATAAGGAGCAGGAGGAATCATATAGCTTGTATACTAATCCCAATTATATGCACATGAGATGACTATGAGATGATAACAAACGGGTTCAGGAATAAACATCAGCAGAAACTACGGCAGACTAGCAGAAACCATGATGACAACTTGTACATCCACACACATGCAGCTGCATTGCACAAGACTGGCCTGCAGACAAAGACACGTTTTGCACAAGGCATTTACACTCCCACTTAAGCAGATGTGCAAACACAAATGCATGTGCATGCACACTGAATGTAAAGAAACTTTAAGCAAGACCTTAAATATTGTTGCAGGGACTTGTAAAAACAGTGGCTGCAGCATACCACACACAGCCAATTAGATTAGTTTAAAAACAACAACAGATGTGAAGTTTGGGGCGAGTTTGATTTTTTTTTGTCATTTTTAAAGAAGCCTTAGGTGATCACAAAGGCTGAATTTATTTGATCTAAGTGAAGTTTCGTAAACTAATTTTGAGAGGAGCATGTCATATGATTGAGCACGGCTGGATTCGCATCCGTAATCAGTAATAATCCAGTCAGATTGACCCAAGCTTACAATAAATAGACCAATTTTACCCTACTGCCTTATCTTCCTTTTGGAAGAATGCCCCCTTCCACCCCATCTCCTCTTTTTCCTCCCTTTTCTAAGAGGAGCTCTCGAGACCTACCTGATCTCGCACCCACTTTATATGCTTATTGACCAGGCGGGAGCCTTGGGCTCAATTATCTCCGAGTGTGAACTCTTGAAATTGAATTAAAACACTAACACTGTGAACTGTTTTTACAATTTAAAATACATGCTCAATAAATCCTCACTTAATAATGAATTCATTATTAGAAAACAGTTGTGCTGTCTATATCTGACATAAAAGAAAACATTCAAACATGACTACTGCACAAAATTGTATACTAACATATTAGGCTACAGAATAAAAGTAAAAAAAAAAAAAACACACAGAAAATTTATACATTTGTGTTTTACACAGCGGATGCCCTTCCAGCCGCAACCCAGCTCTGGGAAACTTTTTGCTGGTTTAATTCCATCTTATGATCAGATTATTACTTAAGTGCACAAATAAAAAACACAATCCAACACAAGAAGCACTACATTAGCCTCAACTGTCCTTTCTCGTGGTTTCTCTTGCGTGCCAACTACAGTCAGGAAGCAGCAACAGTTTAAGGAGAATCTTGCTGAGTAAAATAAAGTTAGTTAAACTGTCTACATGTTTATAGTCGGTGACCTGAAAAACAACACTGCCTGAGGGTGGAAATAAATCAGTAAATGTGCAACATCCAAGATCCAAAAATCAATTAATGAATCCTTAAGTGTTCTCATCAAAATACAACACTCCTTAGACCAAATCATAACGCAAGCGTTTAACGTGTCCTCATGACTCTCTTTTCTGTGATCACACACACAGATTTATTCTGAATTCACATGGACGGAAAAGCAGAAAAAAAGTCCTTGGAAAATCTGCTCCACATTTCCACCACATCTTAACCTACCGGGATCCAGAACATCAAAGTGTGTGTGTGTGTGTGTGTGGGTGAGCTTGGGCTCGGGCATCCGGATGCCTGTTTACTCAGCAAACACTTGGGTTCGGTTGCTAGGACACCTGCTCAGGACACGTGCAGAAGCATGACTGACCCAGATGAACTTTGACCTTTATAAAGGTGACCTTTATCACCCTGTAGTAGCATGGCTTTTCATGTGGTCAACGCTCCCATCTGAATGTTCACCTTTAGCCTCTGGCCCTGAGCTACAGAGATAGTTTGAGAGTCTTTCTCTGTGTGTGTGTGTGTGTGTGTGTGTGTGTGTGTGTGTGTGAAATGTAAGAGTTGCAAAGGAATAAATACTTAAGGTTCACTTGTGAACAGGTGGGACACGGTTTTAAATATTCATAATTGCTATGTGTGGATTTGGTATCAAATCTTTTTTTTTTAATCAAGTTCTTACCAGCATGCTCATAATAAGCCACATAAATAAGGGTTTGTTCATACAATTATGGTTGTGTGACAATGAGCACTTTTTAAATAATGATGTGATGAAATAAGAGCATACAGTCGCAATGAAATCTGAAAATCAGAAAAGTCCCATATAAACACATTTATACTAGGTACAAATCTCAAATAACCACTTGTGATTGAACATACTTGTGATAATGCCTTTAAAAATGTTAAAGGCATGTTATGTTAATGTTAAACTCTCCCCTTACTTATTTCAAACCTGTATGAGTCTATTTCTTCTGTTAAACCCAAAAGAAGATATTTTGAAATATGTTGGAAACCTGTAACCATTGTCTTTTCCAACAAATGACTTGAAGAGATGATGCCCAAGTCTGAGGCAATACACAATATACAAATTGTTCTTAATTATTGTAATGATCATATCACTTCATTGAAAATCTATTATTCACATAGACATATTAATGAAAGTACACTATATATTATATAACTGCAGATTAACTATGTATATACACTGTCCACCCTATACACAACACCCTATCTCTTTCTGATTTTGATTGTCATTTAATAACATGCACTTTCTTTAAAGCTGCCTTGGAATGATCATTATTGTGACAAGGACCATACAAATAAACTTCAATTGAATAACAGGTTTTCAGCTTTCAACAGAAGAAAAAAAACTGGTGGTTTGGAAACACTTAAGGGTGAGTAAAAAGCGAACTTTTTGGGTGAACTTCCTTTTAATACCATTTAGAAACTGCACAATCATGCAAGAAAATATACAATTAATATGCTTTCATGTGGTATAGTTTGTCATGAGTTTTGGCCATCCTTTCTATTCACTTTATGACAAATAATGTACTGACACACATTCACGCATTTGTTTTGCTTGTGCAGTTTGTGTGCGTGACCTTGGCTCTGTTTACACCTGGTATTACCATCCGTCTCTCGTGATCCAGTTACAAGTGGTAAACAGAGACACAAAGCTGTTCACACCTGGTACTAACATGCATCTGAAATCTGACCAACTGCCACAGTTTTGAAACAGGAGAGTCTCTGATTTCATGACTTTATAAGTAACTCACTATATCAGTTAATGTTAATGCATGTTTAAACCTGTTTATATATGTATCCATTTGTGATCAGCTCACACCAGATGAATAATACCAAGTGCATTGGTTGCACAGGCTGATTAATAAATACAGAATTATGAAGACAGAAAGGCATATGGTTTTGCTTACACACACACACACACACACACACACACACACCATACCAGTCATAGATTTGGATGTGTTTTTTTCTTAGGCCTTGTTAATACTAAAGCTTGTGATAACAAAGTCTAAAATGTTTTGAGTTTGTCCACTGCTGACCATTTCCAGAGGTAGTTGGATATCAGATTTATTTTGTGGTGTAGACGCTGAGGTAATTCTCGATTGTTGCTACTGTGCATATGTCAAACTCTGTATATTTTCAGAAGCTGTGCAGACATGGCTGTGCATGAGATGGACTGGAACACAGAAGAAATGAAAAGCCTGAAAAGTGATCAGATCTGGGTAGTAACAGATTAGACTTAATCCTGATTATGTAAATCAAATCAAGTATTTGTAATTATTAAAGTATACAATTTTTCTAAAATACACATACATTGCACATTAAAAGAAGCTGTTGAGACTGTTGTTGGTGATAAATAATGGAATATATAGTCAAGTCTGAAATTATTCATACCCCTGGAAAACTGTGACTTATAGTTTTTGTTCAAATGTAAATTAAAGCTGCAAAACAAAATGCTTTTTATATTTCTGGTCCAAACAATTTGCCAGGAGTATGAATAATTTCAGGCTCTTTGTATTTGTCAAAACTGTACAAATCTATCCAATTTCAATAAACGTAACATCAGTTAGGGGTTAGCACAAAACTAAATGCAATACAGCAGTAGTTTACATTCATAGATTACATTACCATAAATGTGTAATCTAAGATATTATATAACTGCCTATAAATTGTGTCATATGAATTGTTATCAGTTACTTATTACAGATTACAAGTAATCAGCCCAGATCTGTAAGTGTGTCAAATAAGAGGAAAGGTGTCAGGATTCTGCCACTCCTGTCCTGTTAATTCTTGTTTTGGTGGCAGAGTCCAGACACGAGTGCTGTTATGTGTTGTATGTTGTGCTCGGCTCGAGTTTCCTCGGGTCGAGCACTAATTTTCTGTCATTGTGTCTTTTTGTATGAGCGCCGTCTCGGCAGTGCTTGGGCCGCGCACGTTCCCGCTTGACTCGGGCGTGCGTGGTCTGGGAGTATTTGTGACGTGCGCTCTTGTCCTGGTGTTTTGTGTTCATTCTGTCTGCAGCGTGGTGTTTCATTCCCAGTGTCTCAGTCTAGTTGGTTTCGGTCAGCATGTCTGCGGTCCTGTGCCAGTTCTGCCAGCCTGCCCAGTCTAGTTTGTTTGTTTATTTGTTTTGCTAATGTTTTCCCCCTTGGGGTAGTTTGTTTTGTCTTTTATTTTATTTTATTTTATTATAAATAAAAGCCCATTTTCCCTGCACTTGAGTCCTCGCTCCTTTTCCCCACCACCAACCGTGACAGAAAGGATCTTGACTAAATTTGAACATAAGTATTCCCAAGAAATCAACAAGAAAGCATGTTAAGAGCAGGTTAAAATTGTTAACCATCATTTGCATTTGGTGCATTTCTGCTGACACACCAGGGTACATTTATTTGATAAAACAAACAAACATTAAGTACAACTATTTTTATTGTACTTTATAGTAGCACAATAAAATTGAATTCACCTTTTGTAATATCAAGACTTTACTCCATTAACCCAATCATAAATCATTCTAAAATGCTGATATTGTGCTCAAGAGCCATGTCTGAAATCAGTTTTGCTGCTTATCTTATTTTCATGGAAACCCTAATACTCTTTTACAGAATTCTTTGAACTGCATTCATTCAAAGCTAAAATCTTTTGATTAAAATCCTTACTGTCTCTTTTGCTAAATATTAATTCATCTATGCTCAATAAGTTTGACCTCAACATCAAACAATTACTGCCCCCAAACCTTTGAACAATAACTTGCACACAGTCTCATTCACTAGAACACCATGTTTCCTTCTGACAGCTCCATGACACAGTAACCACACAGAATGTTCCTCCCAAACGGTGTTTAGTGTTCAGAGTCTTGTGTCTGAAAGTAGGGTCTGAATGCGAGCCCAGAAAGCCCACAGACCTAATAAACTGCAGTGGGATCTGTCCTCCAGACCCTATAACGTGCTCCCTATCAGCTGAGTCAGATCGAGCTTAGATCAAACACACACACACACACACACCCAGAGGTGAACAGGCACGTGCATCTGGATTCCCTTAACTCACACACAAAAGAGTTAGTATGTGGACTTCTCTGCATGTGCCATTTGTGTGTGTGTGTGTGTTAGGATGTTCGGTCAGTGCTTTGATAGCTGCTGGATGTTAGAAAAGGAAAAGCTAAGAGTCCAAAGAGAATGAAGGACAGGGAATATGAGGGAGGAAAGGGAAAAAGGGTCAAACACACAAACACAAACCACATGCAGCTGGTCTGTACACGCCTCGGCACGTGAGTCTTTCTTGATGGGGTCAGGGAGTTTCTGTGTGCACGGACGCATGTATATATGGCTGCTGTTTACAAATGTGTGCAAGGTTGTGTGTTCGACTCCCTCACTGCGCACACACTGGTTTTGGCCCATAGAAAGAAAGTGAGTCACCGTTTGGGTTTAAAGGCTCGCCAAAAATATAAAAATAGAGCGGAAGAGACACACACACACACAAACACACGCTGACCAGAGACTGAGTCACTTTAGGCCACATCCATCAGACTACTGAAAAACATTGAACAGAGACATACGTGTGCCTCCTACAGTGGGCACCTATGGTGGAGGGGGCGTCTGTCTGTCTAATCCCCACCCCCGTCCCGCTCCTGTCTGACTCCAGGGAGAGAATGTGAGAGAGACAGACAGGCTCTGAAGTTTGGGAGTTTTCTTTAGCTTATATGATATAGCTTTTATATGTTGCTGCTAATAGGTCATGGTGTGCAAAATTCTACTACAAGGGATAGTTCATGCAAATATTTGAATTGTGACATTTACTCACCTTTGTGATTCCAAATCACCTTCGTCATTCCAATCCGAATGGTCTTTCTGTGGAACATACAGAGGAAAAATGGAATGAATACTAAGGCTGCTCAATATATTGTTTCAGCAACAATATCGCAATGTGTGTGTGTCTGCAATAGTCACATCACAGGATATGCAATGTTGAGTTGGGATTATCGCCGATCAACAATTGAGAATACATGAGATTTGTGGAGTCACAGCATAGTTTAACCATAACAGAGTGAAACTTTATCATTTGTATGTGTTTTAACTTTAATGAACAGTAATTTTACTGTATCATTAATACAATGAAGACCATACAGTTTTTCATTATTCAATACTTTTTGACTCTCCAGAAAACCATAAAGCAATGTTTATTTGACTTTTTCTTTGCTCTGTTGTAATTATTCTCGCTTGCAATTTGTTTATTATTTTTTATTCATGATTTACACCCTTACAAAATAACCCAAATCAATGTAAATGAATGATTTTTACATTCTGTTTCCACTGATCATTCTTGAGATGTTTCAGCAGTTAATTGGAGTTCACCTGTGGTAAATTTAGTTGATCGGACAGGATTTGAAAAGGCATACACGGGTTGACAGTGCATGTCAAAGCACAACCCAAGCATGAAGACAAAGGAATTGTCTGTAGACCTCCGAGACAGGATTGTCTCGAGGCACAAGGCTGGGGAAGGTTACAGAAAAAAATCTGCTGCTCTGAAAGTTCCAATGAGCACAGTGGCCTTTATCATCCACAAGTGGAAGATGTTTGGAACCACCAGGACTCTTCCTAGAGCTGGCTGGCCATCTAAGCTGAGTGATCGGGGGAGAAGGGCTTTAGTCAGGGAGGTGATCAATAACCCGATGGTCACTCTGTCTGAGCTCCAGCATTCTTCTGTGGAGAAAGGAAAACATTACAGAAGGACAACCATCTGTGCAGCAATCCACCAATCAGGCCTGTATGGTAGAGTGGCCAGACGGAAGCCACTCCTTAGTAAAGGGCACATAGCAGCCTGCCTGGAATTTGCCAAAAGGCATCTGAAGGACTCTCAGACCATAAGAAACAAAAATCTCTAATCTGATGGAATGAATGCCAGGCGTTACGTTTGGAGAAAACCAGGCACCGCTCATCACCAGGCTAATACCATCCCTACAGTGAAGCATGGTGGTGGCAGCATCATGCTGTGGGGATGTTTTTCAGCAGCAGGAACTGGAAGACTAGTCAGGATAGAGGGAAAGATGAATGCAGCAATGTACAGAGACATCCTGAATGAAAACCTGCTTCAGAGTGCTCTTGACCTCAGACTGGGGTGACGGTTCATCTTCCAGCAGGACAATGAGCCAAAGCACACTGCCAAAATATCAATGGAGTGGCTTCACAACAACTTGGTGAATGTCCTTGAGTGGCCCAGCCAGAGCGCGGAACTAAATCCTATTGAACATCTCTGGATAGATCTGAAAAAATTGCTGTACACCATCGCTTCCCATCCAACTTGATACTGCAAAGAGAGTATCTCTTCCCAAATTCCCAAAGACAGGTGTGCCAAGATTGTGGCATCATATTCAAAAAGACTTGAGGCTGTAATTGCTGCCAAAGGTGCATCAACAAAGTATTGAGCAAATGTTGTGAATACTTATGTACATGTGACTTTTCAGGTTTTTTATTTTTAATAAATTTGCAACAATTAAAAAAAATATTTTTTCACATTGTCATTATGGGGTATTGTGTGTAAAATTTTGAGGAAATAAATGAATTTAATCCATTTTGGAATAAGGTTGTAACAGAAAAATGTGAAAAAAGTGAAGTGCTATGAATACTTTCCGAATGCACTGTATATAATTGCAGAAAAAAAATATTTTTCCAATATCGTTTAGCCCTAATGAATACCCAATAGGGTCGATTTACTATTATTACAACACCAAAGCAAGAAAATTCACTTCATCCCTTAATAAATATTCATATTTATGCATTTAGGAGACGCTTTTATCAACTTACATGTATACATTTACCTTTTATCAAGGTTTTTCAAGCCATAATTCAATCATAACCATAATCACAAGATTAAAGCTTTTCAAAAGTAGATGTCTTCATACAATCATAATGTGAATATAAATGAAAGACAGAGTTTAGAAATGCATAATCCTCAAACTGATTACATGAGCAGCACCAAGTTGAACATCACATGTTGTCATCTTAGATTTACGGTAATTACAACATGGCATAAATGCAGAATCAGAGAGTTATTACCTCTGCTGGGAATCAAGCTAATGCTTTTGCCAATAAGGCACACATAATACAGCATTTCTGAAGTCATTAAAAACTGCTACACCAAACATGACGTCAGAGCAACACTGTTGTCATCTCGTATGGTGAGCTTTTCGAAAGTTGAACTTGAACACACTGCAAAGATTACATTGAACAGCCAACAAGCAGTCTGGTCTGTGTCTGCGTGAGAGGAAATAACTGTCTATGTATCGGCAGGTATCAACAGCCTATTTTTGCCATTCAAAAAGGAACATTTAAACTAGGTCAGCAGATATTCAAAGCAGCTTTTTGAATATGACTAACGCTGATCGCTTGCTTTATTCCAGATAGCTCATATATTTGTGTATTGAAATGCAACAGTCTTACGCACGATTCACATGGGGCTTCAGCTTCAACGCTTGATGGAGGGAAACGTAAGTCAATGAAACAAGTCCGCAATCGGCCAATGTCTTAGCTGGGGAATTTGCATAAAGCGATCTGATTGGCTGACGCTTTCATTGGCGCTTGAGAAGTTGAAGCAGCGCCGATGGACCCACAATTCAGTTCGGTAACGCTTGACGTCACCCATTCAAAGTGAATGGGAAGCATTGACGCTGACAATTGTCTTGAATTCTTACATTTGTCTTGAATTCTTTGCTTGCTTTCATCAGTTTGTTTTTTATTCCTGTGTGCGCAGAGATGTTTTTGCTGAACAGAACAGCCAATCAGAGTTCTCTCACTCGCCACCATTGCCTATGAAAACCTGTTTAATGTGCTCAATCCAACTAGTGCTGCTGATGTTGAGAAACACACCGCAAACCTTTGCTGAACTACGCTTTATGATGGCCTGACGTTGACTGACTGCTAACATTTTGTGTCTTTAAACTCTGCTTGCTGCCAAAGCCGTGTAGTGCACATTTGTAAGATCACACATTTGAGGACTTTTCAGAAGTTTTAGATGAGATCCACAAGAGCTCTTCATAAGAGTGAATCTTACAAATACAGAGTGAACAAAACAGTCTGAAATAAAAGCCAAGGACTACTTTTACATATGTGTTTGGGAGACTATTTTCAGCAAATTGACTTGCATTTATTCAATGTGCAAGTGCAAACTCAAGACCATGGCATTGTCAGTGGCATGCTAACAGGAGCTGATAAGCTTTAGGAATGCCACTTGACTGAAATAATTAAGTGTACAAGTACGTTACTTTACGATAGTGAATGGTGCAGGTGTACATACGCAAAGGTATCATAGGTTAGCGGTTCATTCCGCTGTGGCGACCCCTGATAAATAAAGGGACTAAGTCGAAGGAAAATAAATGAATGAATTCAAGCGATATCAATTTTTTTTTTTTTAATTGAGGCATGTTTTCCAATTGTGCGTTCTTAATTTATTATTTATTATTAATTTATATGCTCTTATATAACAAAACAAGGTGAATTTTGTATATATTTTTTAAATATTGACCCACAAAAAATATAAACCCATAAAAACCCATAAGAAATTTGACGATAAAAATAACTTTTTATTCCATAAGAACTTTAAAATGATTCTTAAGCGATTAACTTTTGTAAATCAGCTGAGGACTACTTTAATGAAATGTTTCACTCCAAAACTTGTACAATTATGACTTGTGGAACTTCAATATTCTTTCAGAACCTTAAAAGTCAACTATATTTGTCTTAATGAAATGCATGAGTTACTACTTTGTTTAAATACACACACGCAACTGCAAATATTGTGAGGTCGAATTCATCTGGTTACATGAAGATAAAGCATGAGTGTTTTGTAAAAGCATGTTGAGTGAGAGTGGAGGGATGATGACTGCAGGAATCCACATGTCGTATATGTGTGTCTTTCTGTGATGTTGTGTTGAAACCACAAGAGCGTCTGGACACAGTGGTCATGAGGGTTCAGGGTGTCTTAAAAGTTTTTTGTACGAAGGCAGACAGGCACACACACACACACACACACACACACACACACACACACACACACACACTCACACACTCACACACACACACACTCACACACTCACACACTCACACACTCACACACACACACACACACACACACACACACACACACACACACACACACACACACACACACACACACACACACTCACACACACACACACACACACACACTCACACACTCACACACTCACACTCTCACACACTCACAC
>CAIGQW010053631.1:18922473-18940650 GCA_903798125.1 Danio choprae
CACACACACACACACACACACACACACACACACACACACACACACACTACTTTTTTCCCTCGCTGGGAGTAGCAGACAGATGCAGTGCGCTGACACTAAACCAAACACAAACACTTGTAAACTTACGATCAGCTAATTTAAAAGTCTCTCTCTGTGGTGCAGTTCATTTGTGTCTAACAGAGGTATAAGGTGACCAAAACATTTTGTAAAAATCCATTCAATATGAGAAAATCTCTTAATTTTTTGATTTCTTTTTGATTATTGACATAATTAAAACAGTAAATATGGCCCTAATATTACAATAATTGTGAAGCATCGTGTAGCACTGAAGAATGATGCTGAAAACGTAGGGAAAAATTACATTTTAAAATATATACAAAGTTATTTTAACTTGAAACATTTTCAATTTAGACAATGAAAATAATTATTGACACAAATATAATGCTATTAGTATTATCAAGGTGTCTACAGAGTTTAACAAGTTCAATTTAAAGAGGACCTATTATGCAAAATCACTTTTATAAGGGGTTTAAGCACAGTTGTGTGGCAGAAGTGCATAAATATAGCCAGCGTCTAATGGTAAAAAATTATTAATTCTACTTTTTATAATCCCACTTGAAAAAAAACAGTCTGCAGAAACACTTTGATTGACATTCTCCTTTTGCACAAGTCATCAGAGAAGGGAAAGCCCCGCCCATTAGTGACAATCTCTCCCTCATTAGCCATTAGCATAAACAGCCCTGTGTGAGAAGCAGTCATCCGTCATTAATTTTTTCTAGCGTCAACGACTATGGGGCATTATAAATGCGAAGTTTTATGTAGTGTCCATAGTCTGCCTTCTTATGAGACACTCTTCTTTTGCTATTTTTAGTTTTTCACACAGATAATGTTAGTCCTGTTTTGAATCTGCTGCTATGCTGATGCACAGGAGTTTGTAGCTCTGCACTGTTTTGAAAAGAGCACATCTCATTTGAATTTAAAGCGACAGTCACCAAAACGGCGCAATTTGGAACAAAGGCTAAAAGGGGCATTCAAAGTGCTATAAAAATATTTGTGTGGTATTTTGAGCTGAAACTTCACACACACACTCTAGGAACATCAGAGACTTATTTTACATCTTGTAAAAATGGGCATAATAGGTCCTCTTTAAGACTGTTTAATATAAACATTAATGAAATTTAAGACCACCAAACCAGCAATGAAAATACACATGCATATATATTGTTGGGCCAGAGGTACACTGGAGTTTACACTTATAGATTTATTTCTTAGCCATATTTTAAATGTGTCAAAAAAAAGCCCAAAATACTTTTAAACGTTCACTTTTTATTCAATATAGCTTTTCTTTAAAACAACAGACTTATTAAAAAAACTAATTGTTGTTACTAGCATTTGCTAAAATTGAAATAAAATGTGTGTTGTGCTTTTGTTACTTGTGTCATTTGTTATTTTTAGGGAACACAACTAACTTGGGCTACTTTTCATATTTATTTTTATATCACAAATAGACTAGCAGCCTTCACTCACACTCTATCACTGAGAGTTTTATTGGTAGAAATCCCATTACATTTAAAACCATCATGTTTTCAGCACTTTGGTATAAGCTGAGTAAAATGTTACTTAAACGGATATTAACAATCTGTTCAATAATTGTTTAAAGCTAAAGCGGGTTCGCTGCCGCTTACAAAAAGACTAAATATTTTTATATCGACCTCTGGAAAGCAATTTGAGCACACAAAAATCACTTTTGGTAAATTCTATGATAAACAGAACAAAGAGCACCAGTTATGTTTAAAGCAAGGCGGATTGTTTCCACTAGAAAATGTGCGTGAGGAAACAGGAGTCTGCAAGCTCTTTTTAAACACTTGCGCATCACACCACACATCACATCGCCTGTGCTTCAATCAACTACTTCCATTTTCTCCGATAACGCAAGAACTACTGCAGGAAAAAACTTTGCCAGTCTGTGCGATGATAGTAAACAGTTATTTTTGTTTGCGGTAATGTGAGCAAATCACATGTGACCAATCGAATCTAGATTCAAGGCTATTTAAGACATTTTAAGGCCTTTTATAAAAAAACAAAAACAAAGACATTTTAAGTCTTTTTAAGGAGACATGGGGATTTAAGGGGACATGGCCACCCTGATTAGCCTACAGAACATTAGGAGAAACAGCAGAGACATAATTGTCTTCCTTTGTTTCACAAATAAAATAAAAAAATTGACAAATCACAATCTGTTAATGATCTCATAAGATGATTGTAAACGATTACAGAAAGGGTGAACTAACGTCATCCAATCTAACATCACTGAGAACTTAAAGAGAGAATACAATTTTCCACCGGGATTAGACACCACATCTGAAAGCTCTCTGGTTGCTGTGTCTGTGTTGTGGTTGTTTATATAGCAGCAGTCTCTGTGTGTGTGTGTGTGTGTGTGTGTGTGTGTGTGTCACATAGTCCTGGTGGAACAGCAGCAGAATGTTCTATACGGTGTATTTCTGAGTATAACATCACGTCTGGCCTGCATTTGTGTTTGACTAAGAGAAAAAAAACAAGTAATTTTGAACTCAAGGACTTGGTGAGCTCTTTACACAAGAGAGCACATCCTTCACAGCCAAACTGGAAGAATATCTGCCATTCACACACACTGATGCAGAATGTGCCATACCAATGAGAAAGATGGAGACAGAACGTTCTCTCCACACTTCAGCTCCTGCTGAACAAAGAGCCAGACAAAGAGAGGCAGAATGAATCTAAGACAGTTTTAAGGAGAAAAAAAGAGTGTTGGGGGAGGATCAGTCACCTGAGAAAAGGAGGGAATGTGTGAGCAGACAGATGAAAGAAACGTTACACACGTAGCCTGTCTTCTGTAATTCACATGCCTGCAGTCAATATACCCTCGACTGCAGGGACCTCGTCCTTCACAGACCTTTATTACACACCGGCATGAACACGAACACGAACACAAACACACGCACACACACACACTTTAGACACTAAATTTCGCTTCATTTCTCTTGTTCTGTGAGATACAATAAGATGAGAAAAGAATAATAATAATGGCCTGCCACAGCAATCAGAGGACAAACATTCACTGAGAAACAGTAATGTAGAGACTGAGATCACATGACGAGTCTTTGCAGACTTATTGTCTGTCAGTCTGTCTATTTATTTTTGTATTTATTAGGGGTGGGAGAAAAAAAATAGATTCAAAGTATCGAGATTCTTTCTCTAACGATTCTGAATTTGTTTTCAAAGGTTCAGAATCTTCCCCATGTTCGCATGGGTTTCCTCCAGGTGCTCCGGTTTCCCCCAAAGTCCAAAGACATGCGCTATAGGTGAATTAAATAAACTAAATTGGTCATAGTGTATGAGTGTGTGTGTGTGTGTGTGTGTGTGTGTGTGTGTGTGTGTGTATGGATGTTTCCCAGTACTGGGTTGCGGCTGGAAGGGCATCTGCTGCATAAAGCATATGCAGGAATAGTTGGCGGTTCATTCCGCTGTGGCGACCTCTGATAAATCAGAGACTAAACCAAAGGAAAATGAATGAAGTTCAGAAATGATTGTGTACTCAAAGAGGTCATGATGGTGTGGGCCTGCACGAACGTCAGTTAGAAACTGAAAAATAATGAGCATTGACAGGCGCGTGTTCATATGCTGCCAAATTTGCTTAATTTGGACAAAGATGGACAAACTTAAAGATTTTGAAGACATGATGTGGTGCTTCTCAAGTTCCAAACATCATTTACATATAAACATTTTTTCATTGGCGACATTTCTAGGTTATTATGTTATAAACAACAACACCATAAAAAAACACTTAATGCACTCCTTTTTTGGAAAAGAAACAGTTTGTTCTTTATATTTGCTCTTTGTTATCTGTCGTTTCATTCAGAGCTTGTTCATCCTCAATATAACTGTTAATAGAAAATCATATTTAAGCACTGTCACACCTAAATTCCAATCATAAACAAAAAATTACTATTTTGAGTGAAATGTAAAGTTGTAAAGTACTTGCACACAGAAATAGGGAAAAAATGTAGGTCAAAAATCATTTTGCAATTGGATCAGGATTCTCAGAATCAGATCGTAAAGTCTCTAAAGATTCACACCCCTAGTATTTATCATTAAATTGTTCCATCTATCTAGCAAACCAATCATTCGTCTGGCTTATATGGCAGAAAGTGCAATTCCTGAGAGCTGTCACTGCATGACAGCTACACATGCTGTCTGTCAATCAAACTGCACTGAGAGCGAGAAAAGAAAGTAGATTTAGTCTCCTAAACTGTCACTTAGTTTCATCCGCATGCACAGACACACACACACACACCTGCAGATCCTTCACTCGCACTGATAATTGCCATCCTGTCTCACCTGTGGACCTCGTCTTTCTCGACTCTTCCTCTTCCTGTCGCATTCTCCACATCTCTCTCTCTCTCTCTCCTGCCATCTCGTCCTCTTTCTTTCCGGTGCAGTAAATCTGAGAGGAGGAGAAGAGAAAAAGAAGTGCATTATGCATTTCTGCTTTTCAGGACAAAACAAGAAAGGCTAAAAATAACACAGAGCAAGTCTCCATCCACGTCTACCTGTATAGGTCAAGATCACTGATTACTCAATAATGCATGTATTGCACCATATTTCACCACCAACACGCTATATTTTACAGTATTGGATATTTTTATCCTTTTATCACACAGTATGTTGTGCTTGAATGAGTGATTATGTTCAATGAATTGTGCTAACAAAAACATTAAAGTTGCTTCTTTTATTTAAAACGTACTAAAAAAATAACATATTATATCTACTAATTAAAAATCTGGGCAGCACGGTGGCACAGTGGGTAGTGCTGTCTCCTCACAGCAAGAAGGTTGCTGGTTCGAGCCTCGGCTAGGTCAGTTGCAGTTTCTGTGTGGAGTTTGCATGTTCTCCCTGTGTTCGCGTGGGTTTCCTCCAGGTGCTCTGGTTTCCCCCACAAGTCCAAAGACATGTGCTATAGGTGAATTGGGTTAGCTAAATTGTCTTTCAAGACTTCACACTTAGCTGATGATAGATAATAAAGCGTATTTGGCACGATGTACCGGGAGAGAGCCCTGAGCTCAAAATATCCTCGAGCCCGGGGCTCCCTCCCGTTTGAAGGGCGAGAGGGGAGTTTGAGCTCAGGTAGGTCTTGAGAACTCCCCTGCGTGTGAACGTGCTTGAGACGTTTCTTAAGATGCTATTTTGGAGTAGTCAATTTACTTATGGTGAATGTCTTTGGACGGTGGGAGGAAACCGGGAAGCCCGGGGGAAACCCACGCGAGCACGGGAAGAACATGCAAACTCCGCACAGAAACGCCGACCGGCCTGGTGAGGGGCAAAACCGGTGGTGTTCTTGCTGTGAGGCAACAGTGCTAACCACTGGGCCGCCGTGCCGCCCAGTCAGGAGAAAGGAAGGAGTAGGGGTGGAAAAGGGGATTCTTCAAGACGAAGATGAGTGGAAAACTCTGATTATTTGTAGTGTGTCAGTATTCGTCTGATTGGTGCAATAAACGGAGCTGATGCGATGCCAGCCGTGTTCAATCCTAAGCACGTGATCCTCTCGAAATTAGTTTATAATAAACCACATTTAGGGCCTCACAGTGGCGCAGTGGGTAGCACGTTCGCCTCACAGCAAGAAGGTCGCTGGTTCGAGCCCCGGCTGGGTCAGTTGGCGTTTCTGTGTGGAGTTTGCATGTTCTCCCTGTGTTGGCGTGGGTTTCCTCCGGGTGCTCCGGTTTCCCCCACAAGTCCAAAGACATGCGGTACAGGTGAATTGGGTAAGCTAAATTGTCCGTAGTGTATGAGTGTGAATGGGTGTGTATGGATGTTTCCCAGAGATGGGTTGCAGCTGGAAGGGCATCCACTGCGTAGAACATATGCTGGATAAGTTGGCGGTTCATTCCGTTGTGGCGACCCCAGATTAATAAAGGGACTAAGCCGAAATGAAAATGAATGAATGAAGGATAAACCCCATGTAATGTATGTGTGTAAATGAGAGTGTATGGGTGTTTCTCAGTGATGGGTTGCAGCTGGAAGGGCATTCGCTGCGTAAAACATATGCTGGATAAGTTGGTGGTTCATTCTGCTGTGGCGACACCTGATTCATAAAGGGACTAAGCCAAAAAGAAAATGAATAAATAATTAAATCTCCAAAGCCATAATAATTTGTGCCAAATTACAGCCTGTTTAATACATTTATATAACTCCGAAAAAATGGTTGAGTGCATTTTTGAGAAAAGTGTTATGTAACCTGATCAGCACTGGTGTTACAGAAGAACTCACTGACCTACAGTACAGTAATGCCCACACCATAGCTGTATACTGCGTAAATAACCACAGAAAGCAGAGAAATGTTCAATCTTCAAATGCTAAAAATGTCTTGACTTCCACAGGTCTATGCCTAGAATAACCACCACAAGAAAAAGAGTGCAGACACAGTAATAAGATCCGCTATAGAGCTTCCACAGCTGGATCTGTGCCAGAGGAGATGGAGAGAGGCAGAGAGACGGGCTGCGGAGTTGAGTACTTTGATCTAATCTACTGCATCTCATCAACACACTCTCCACTTCAAGCTTTAACACTCCTCTGTGTGTTATTGTTTTCAGACAGATCAACATACGCACTAAGGATTATGGTAATATCTGCTGCGATGGAGAAACTGGAATCTCACATTAGCAGAAATCGATTCCAAAGGGGAAGCTTTCATTAGCGAGAGTGGCTAATAAAGCTAAAAAACCAGCAGGAAAAGGCATCCTGGGAAAATGTGACCAATTAGAAAAACCATGATGCAATTGTTTTACAGCTATTGTTGTCTGATTTATCTTTTTTTGCTAAGCTGGAGTGTGTTATAATACTGTATTCGGTCAGAGCTATAGCTGAAATCAAATATCACTTGACACAACCCAAATACTGTGTTCACAGCATACACACTCCTTTCTTCACTCAACACTGTAAAAAATGCAGGGTTCCACACAATTCATTCATGTTGTCCCAACACAAATCGATTGAGTTAACTTAATGGTTAGCACTGTTGCCAGCTGGACCAGTTGGCATTTCTGAGTTTGCATGTTTTTCCCGTGTTGGCGTGGGTCTCCACCGGGTGCTCCGGTTTCCCCCCACAGTCCAAAGACATGCAGTATAAGTGAATTGGATTAACTAAATTGGCCGTAGTGTATGAGTGTGTGTGTGAATGTGAGAGTGTATGGGTGTTTCCCAGTACTGGGTTGCCGCTGGAAAGGCATCCACTGCGTAAAACAGATGCTGGAATAGTTGGCGGTTCATTCTGCTGTGGCAACCCCTGATAAATAAGGGACTAAGCCGAAGGAAAATGAATGAATGAACATAAAACAATTAAGTTGTCTCAAAAAACCTCAAGAATTGTTTTAAGTTAATTTTAAATAATTAGTTTGAACAAGCAGCAAAAATCCTTTTTTTTGAGTGAAGTGTCTCCTGTCCATTAGAAAGAAGACCAAAACTCCCAAAGAGTGATTTAATTACTAATTATCCTATCCATTAGGGTGGCATCTGGGACTTTGAGCGTCTTGTCTAGCTCAACATGGCATCTCTATCTTAAACCCATGGTATATTCCGCATTTTATGCATGAGAGATGACCCACACATAACACGTGATGCATGTTTCCATACAAAATCTTCTTCCAATTCAATTTGTTTGTACAATCATACAAGTATTGGATGCACAGCTCTTATGTGTTTTGAATAAAACAGTTCCTTTGTATAATTAGCACATCCTATTGCCTCATCTTGTTGAATTGCTGAAATTCTCCTCAATTGAACAAAAGCGACTGCCAAATGAATTAACGTAAATGTTGAATTGTTTTTGCACTTATTACTACAAGAACAGGACAATATCAATAAAAGTGTAAAGATACACTATAGAACAAAATGCGTCTGTGTTAAACTAATGAACTTGATTAAAAAATAACAGGGTGGATCATGCATTTTTGTAATAATTTACTTTCACTTACTGTATTTTTAAATTCATTTAAAAATTTGGAAAATTAAAAAAATAGGTGCAATATTAAAAGGTATAGTGCATAGTGTATTCGTACTATATGAGCATGCTGGAAAAATTATATAGAAGGATGGGGCACAACTGAAAAACCCCCAAAACATATTATGCCTGTATTCGTCCTTAGAATCAAGCAGGTTAAGGCTAATTGAGCGTTCAATTTAAAAACAATATAGGTCAACAGGTAATCCCCTTCTGCATGAACTGCATGAATGCTTTGTTTTGCAGGAGGAGTGTGTGGAGCCACTGGTTTGGGGTCAGTGCTTAAAGGGGGCGACTGAGGGAAACTTTGCCAACGTTATACTTTGTGCATAGATCTCTCCCAGTATGGCTATACCATTATATTCCCACGAGACCCAAAACACAAGCACACACGTTCACAAGGACAGACATAAATGCCAAGCCAAAACAACTCTGCACACACACTTTGCCACTGCATCACACACCAAAGAGCAACATGAAATATTCAGTGAATTTTTCAACATGTGCTCTATTCCCCCAGCACGTGTAGAAGTGCAAAAAAGAAAGAGAGACAGGAAGGAGAAAGCGGGAGGGGGAGATGGAGTCAATGAGTGCAATGGGAGAGCGAGAAAAAGAGAGAGAGAAACCCAGCTGACTCTTTTCCAAGCAACTCCCCCTAGCAACAGCCCTCGTTCAGTCTGTGCCCTATTGGCCGGCTGACAGCCCGCATCACAATCCCATGCAGGACAATCAGCCAATGAGATGTCATAATGGGCCTGAGCTGCAGGGAGAGCAAAGCTTTTTGGATTCCACGTTCATCATGGCAACAGAAGCCTGGCGCTGACTTAAAGGTACCCTAGAAAAAACGCACACACACACACACACACACACACACACAACAAACCAAAACATAAGGCTGCTCGTGGACACAGGGACCACTGCTCCTTTAAGGATGTCTGATATACAGCAGACCGACACACAAATCACACAAAACACAAACAGATCCGCTGATGGCTCCATGTACTTAAGCTGCACTTAGTATCAGCGCACCAGACAAAAACAAAAAATTAAACCAAGAGGTGTTTGCACAAATAATACTAGAGCTTTTCTCAAAACAAACTTGATTTTTCTGTGCCAAAGTTGTTTTGACTTCAATTGTTCGTGACGTCATTTTTTAGCAGATGTCTGTTTTCAGTTGTCCTCAAGTTCACACAGGTGCAGTTCATCACATTAGTCAAATAAGCATGATCCAGATATCAAAAAGTGACGCAATAGTTTTTAGCTATCTGTTGATTGGTTTTTACATGAGTATATCTGATATATCTGATGGAACACTATTTTACTCGTATTTTGATATTTTACTTTCATAAAAGCTATTGGAAAGGTTTAAGAAGACTGTTACATCATTTAATACGCTATACAGTAATAAATGTCACTTCTGTAAACATAAAATAAATTGTATATACACTTTTCATTTTATTTAGTTGATAAAAAACTGATTATTTTTGGTGAAATGAGTGTGCCGTTTTGTGTATAACTTTATTGCAGATGTTGGTTCACAGGCAGATATTCCTGCAGAGAGAAAGTAAACAAAGTAAAAATATATATTTAACCTGGTTCCCACAAGACAGTTGTTTGCTTTAAAAGGAATAAATGATTTCAACAAGATTCCCACAACTTTTGATGTCTTTTTTTTGATGATTTTTTGAGAATTTTATGATTTTACAGCCTATTTTACAAGCCATTTTTGGGGGAAAATCTTTAAAAACAGAGCTTTGTCTATTTTTAAAACCATTTCAATTCACTGTACAGCGATACGCATTTATTCATTTTCCTTTGGCTTAGTCCCTTTATTCATCAGGGGTCGCCACAGCGGAATGAACTGCCAAACTTATCCAGCATGTTTTACACAGCGGATGCCCTTCCAGCCACAACCCAGTACTGGGAAACATCTATACACACTCATTCACACACATACACTACGGCCAATTTAGCTTATTCAATTCACCTATGGCGCATGTCTTTGGACTGTGGGGGAAACCGGAGCACCCAGAGAAATCACACAGGGAGAACATGCAAACTCCACACAGAAATGCCAACTGGTCCAGCCTCAATCCAGCAACCTTTTTTCTGTGAGGCGACAGTGCTAACCACTGAGCCACCGTGTCACCCCCTGTACAGCGATATACATATCAGAATAATAGTTTATGGCTAAATGTTTTTTCATCTTTTAATCTCTCCACCACATGTGGATGCTCAATATGTCATCAGCATGCTGAATTATTGCATCATTAACAGTCAAAACATTCTCCGAAACGACAACATCAAACTCCAAAACTGACTCCACCAATCAAGACACCTCACCGATCTCATGGCATCCAATCACAGCGCGTGTTAGCGCTCTAAAAACACAAACAAACACACATGACATCTTTCAAAACCAGAGAGAGCGTGGTGGATCTGCACCGGAGGAACAAAGACAGCATGACAGTCTCTTTTTAAAGGTTTTAAGAAGTGTAAGCCTGTTACAGACAGACTCTTATCAGGAGAAACAGAATAACAGACAGCGCGAGACAGAGAAAAGAACACGCAGTCACACGTAAACATCTTGCGATTGCGTGTGTCCTCTTTGTTCTAATCCTGAAGAGTCGCTCTCAATATTTCTCTAAAGTGAGAACAAAGCTACAGTAGAACAGACACTCACGGCGCAGTGTGAGAGCTCACGCACACGCGCTCAAATCATCCATCTGCCACTAGCCAACTCGCTGTTCACACAATGTGGAGAGGCGTATGCGTGTGTGTGTCTGCGTGTTTTAATGGCGTACAGCCTTCGAAATTACCCACAGGTAATTAAAGTTATGCCATAACTGTCCTGTGAGCTTTGGGCTGCTGGCGGACTCCCATAACAACTGCCTAATTAAACCAACCATTAATTATCCTGTCAATTTACAGTTACATCATGCATAACCATGATGTAACTTATGAAATTCTGTGGCTACATCGGTCAAATTGATCACAAATTATTACTTATTGGAGCATATGCATTAGATATAAAGAATGTGAATGTTGTTTGTTCATGCATATTTGTTTAAAACAAGTGTTCACCCAAAAATGAACCCAGGATTTTCTCATATACAGCTGAAATCAGAATTATTAGGCCTTCTGTTAAATTTTAATTCTTTTATATTTTGTTCCCCAAATTTCTGCTTAACAGAGGAGATTTTTGTCAGCTCATTTCTAAACATAATAGTTCATAATAGTTCTAAACAACTAATTTCTAATAACTGATTTCTTTTATCTTTGCCATGATGACAGAACATAATATTTTACTAGATATTTTTCAAGATACTAGTACTCAAAGTGCAATTTAAAGGCTTAACTAGGTTAATTGGGCAAGTCATTGTATAATGATGGTTTGTTCTGTAGACAATCAAAAAACTGGCTTAAGGGGGCTAATAGTTGCAACACAGGCTCATTGTGAAAACGTACCCCCATATACATTTCTGGAGAGTGTGAATTATGTAACTAGAGGTATGTATGGCTGCATTTTGTCTTTAAAACGGAAGCTACAGGGCAGTATGATGCCGCCGACGGCTTATGTTTCTTTTAACACTATCAGCTGACCACTTACCTTCGTGTGGACGGCTTTTCCCACTGTTACCAGTTTTTCCGTTAGCTCAACATGTACATCGGCAGACTTAAGATGCAGAGAGGAGTTGACCGAGACAACAGGGTTCGAGTCAGGTAAAGAACGGTTCCAAAAAGCAGGTAAAAACAAAAACAAAGGGCAAAAAATAAAATAAACAAGTAAATAACAGGGTGAGAACATGATAAGATCTGAAAAAGTGGTAAAAATCAGGCGGCCGTGAGGGCTTTTCTTTTTTTAATTGCTTTTTAAAACACTGTCAGTTGGGTTTAGGGAAGGTGGTGGGCAGGTCAATCAGTGCTTTTGAAAACACTATCGCTTGGGCTTAGGGAAGGTGGTGGGTGGGGGAAATCGGTCGGTCGGTCAGTCAGTCAGTCAGATGACAGCAGCCTCTGGTGGATTTACGTGAGAAGAGCAGCACTCGCGAGAGAGAGAGAGAGAGAGAGAGAGAGAGAGAGAAGAGAATGGCACTCGCGAGAGAGTTTGAGATCTGAAAAAGCGTACACAGCGGCCTCTGGCAGATTTGCGAAAAGAAAAACTGCAAAAAAAAATTTACCTCCTGGGACATATTTCGCACTGTCCAGAAATGTATGCAGGGGTACGTATCAATAATGAGCCTGGATTGCAACATAATATTGACCTTAAAATGGTTTAAAAAAAACATTTCAACTGCATTTATTCTAGTCAAAATAAAACAAATAAAAAAAATATTATAGGAAATACTGTGAAAAACTCCTTGTTCTGTTAAACATAATTTGGGAAATTTTTGAAATAGTTTATCCTGGCTTTTCCATGCTGTCTAATGGTGTTAGTGCCTTTTATTCAGAAGATTCCAAAGGTGCATAAATCCATTATCAAACTACCACAAACGCATGTTTTTCCCAGTGGATGAATGCATTTTTGTAAAATAAATATTTCAAAATTATACATTGCTCTCAGGTAATGGATGGATGTAATTCAAAATCATCACTTGACAAGATACTTTTAAATGTGTTTCAGGTCATGTCTGGCTAGAACACAGTGCTAACATGAATCAGAAATAATCGAATCTCCTAATGCTATTGGACCAAGTCAACTGGTATATCGTGATAATCTTGTGCAGTGTTTTTGCTGCTCCTCTCTAATTTTGATCTAGGACATTATGTATAGACAGACCGACACGGAACAGAACATCAGCGTGTGCTTCACATCATCAGCCAATGACTCGCATAGAATGAGTCAAGTCACCACGAACTACCAAAATGTCAAAGTCGAGTCTCAACTGTTCTAATATTGGCCATGTCGAGTCACAGGTCTTCCAAATCAGGATCCGTGTCTGACTTGAGTCCAAGTCACGAGCCCCGAGTTCACATCTTGGCCTCCCACCATCACCCAAACAGAAGTCCTGCGCGCACGCTCACACACACGCCATTAGATGGCTTATCAGTGACGTAGACCAGACACAAGCTCCCTGCTGTTCTCTTCTTCAGCTCACAGACTGAAGAGAGGTTAATGAGTTCTTAGAAAGAAAAAGACTGAGACTCAAGTGCAGGCAAACAAACAAACTCAACTGCATTTCCTGACAGCCTGAATACAAAATCACACAACCAACACAAAGAATAAAATAAAGATTAATTCCAATTCGTCAGCGAGCTGCACTATGTAACTATGTCATTTTCCTAGCTATTGGATGAACACAAGGAGCACTGTACTGTGTACTGGCTGTACAGTATGTTGGCCTGATATTGTGAGTGGGGGACAATGGGTTACTGTCTTTCTTATAAAATTACAATATTCATCCTTCACAAAAAAAAAACCAACAACAACAGCAAGCCTCAGATAGAAAACTTATTTGATTGTATTGTTCATTTAATCATTGTATTCAAAATCTTAACATGCATAATATAAAACGTTTTCCTTGGAAGAATTTCTTTCATACAAGAAACTCAAAAGCCATGGTTACACTGCAATTTTGTCCTACTGACTTCCATTGATATGCATGTAAATGTGCAAGAGCGAAAACAGAAGCTCATGTGACAAGTTTCGCATGTCGCTGCGTTACAAAGTTCCATTTTCCAAGTTCCATTGAACTCTGACCTGCAAATTCTCATCACATGATTGCACGAGACCAATAGAAAATCAACGTGACCTCTCTGTACATAAATCTTAAATATGAAGCAGTCGCTGATTTTATCAGTATGACAAAAATTCGCATGGTCAATTATTACACTAATGTATCCGCTAGGCATGCAACGATTATAGATTTTGGTTGTACGACTATAGTATGAAGAATAATCACAGTTTCACAGTTATCACGATTATTATTCATTCTTTAATTTCAAAACACTTTTTAAAACTTTAGGAAAATCACATGAAAACTCCTTATATTTTAAAATGTTATTTACTGCTGCTCAGTAACCAAATAATACAGCACAAAATAACAATAATAAAAACAAACAATAGTCCATTTCTCTTTGGACATAAAATTAAGTGAGGAAAAAAAAAGTTTTGGCATTTGAACATAAGTAATATTTTTACACTAAAAATAAATGTCAGAACAATAAATAAATAAATAAATCCACAAAAATAAAAAAATATTTGTCTAATACAAATCTAAGCTACATATTAGCTAAGTATTTCTCTTTTAAAGAGAAAGAATGTAGTCAAAGGTTGCTGAACCTCTGTCTGAAAGGCACTTTTGATTAGCTATATTACAAAAGAGTTTGGTATTTTCATTTTGTATTTTTTTTCCTCTTTGGAGTAGAAATGTGTATAAATTCTATACAAAGTATGAAGCTGATCGGTTCAGTTCTTGTCACGGTACTCGTGGTGTGCTCACTGCATTCTTTTAACTAAGTGCGACTGGAAAGCATGAGTGTGTCGCGTTGCTCCCAATATGCGCGCAAGCCGCGTTCCTCCATTGGAAATAACAAACTTGAGCATGCAACAGATGCGATATGTGAATGGCTCTTAGTTAATAGCCTCAGCCATAATCCAGTGTGTGTGCGTATTAGGCTCAGTGTACAAGCTTGGAACTTTAAACTAGTGCACAGTTGGGGTAACTGTTTAGTTGCAGCAGTTTTGTTCCGGTTAATCATTGCATCCCTAGTGTCCGTGGTTTAACACAGCAACAAGTTGCTGTCTGTCTCTGTCACAGTGCTAACTAAACAGCTACAATTTCCTCTGACCCCAAAATTGACACTTTCAGCAGGGTATAACCAATGATCTAATGGGTATTTTGAGCTGAAACATCACACACACATACATTCTGGAGACATCACAGCTTATTTTACATCTTTTAAAAGGGGTAAAATTGAAGCCCTGAAGTAAATAAAAACCCTATCCATAAACACCACTTGCATGTTCTAAAGAAAATATAAAAATTTTGTATATATATTTCTTATATTATACATACATATTGTAAAAAATGTTGTTGTTTTTTTTTTATCCAATTTGTCATGCCAGAAATACACTGGTTAAAGTAGAGGGGGGAAGAAAAGACAGACACTGGAGGAAAGAGACAGAGGGAGAGCAGTGGACAGGCTATGATTGATTTCACTGGGTGCAGCAGCATCTGGGTAATGTCGGTTTGCGTCGGGGTTAAGCAGGGGACACGTGCAAGTGTGTATGTGTGTGTTTGCGCAGTGCTCACTGTCAGCCTTTGGTTCTTGTGCAGTCAAATTCTGGCAGTGCTCTTGATAAAGTGCACGGCAGCATCAGGCTAAATTACAGTGGCGTGTTTTAACATGTGATCACAAAGCAGTCAGTCTTTCTTGCATCTTCTGAAAGCTCCGTCTCTCTCTCTCTCCCTGCTCGGGCCTCTTGAACACAAAGGCCTGGTACACAAAGAGCTGAGAGCGGTGGCTGCGTGTGGGGTGGGGGTGGGCTTTGATTAGCTGCCTTCATTCAAAAGAGGTGGAGGGCGACAAGAAGGTTTTGATATTTACATCCCTGTTTATCACCTTCCCTCAGTGAACATGAGGAAGAGAGAGAGGTCACATGCCTGATGATGATGAAGGTGGGATGCAGTTATTAAAAGCATAGTTTACACAGAAATTAAAAGCATCCTCGGGTCTCCATTAAGTGAATGGATACACACTGCTGAGCATTAAAAAAACAAAAAAAAATAAATGGGCAGATTTATTTAGGGATTGTCTATGGATAATCTACTGGTGATGTGCTAATTAAAGAACACTGATGCATCAGGTCATTTCTATAATGACCAGAGCCCATTTCCAAGAGGAGCACAAATGAAAAATAAAAGTAGCATGGTAATCAATATGTTCGCCAGATAACGTCGTCTTCTGGCATTCCAAATAAATGAACATATAGGGAGTTCCTCCTCCAACAGCAACTATCACAGCACAAAATGGAAGACATGATTTTAGACAACAGTGCCAAAAAAACAAAACAAAAAAAACAACCTCAAATGTAAACTGACAGCGGCAAACTCGCACTAGAGTTTGAGCGTGCGGAATTCTGTTACAGCGCTGTGAAAAGGGGCGGGATTAAACAAGATGATTAACAAGCAATTGCTATCGATTGCTCCATTTCTGTACAGAAAGGTCATGTTTTGATCTTTGACTGGTCTAATGCAATCACGTGATGCAATTTCGCAGGTCAGAGTTGACCAAGCTTGAACTTTGCAACGCAGCGGCATGCAGAACTTTTTGCACGAGCTTGTGTTTCCAGTCTGCCACATTCGCATGCGTATGAATGGAGTCTATGGGGCCGCGGTTTTACAAAATCCTCTCCATATACACCAGACACTTTCTAAAAAACCACTCCATGTTTCTGGGAAAAATTGTGCAATACTAATGTGCTTCACAGGTGAGTGGGCTTGACAAAAAACAATCAAATAATAGAGAGTTTTTTGTGCTGGCACCTTGACTAGTTTAAGGCTGTCATGGATAAATATGACATTAAAACCCACTAATAAGTGGTGGCAAGTACATTATTTGAACAATAATTTGTTCAAAAAAGGGTGATGATTCATTTAGGAATGAACCAAGAGAATGAGTGCTTCTCAAATTAAAGAAAGCATCCTAGTAATCTAGTCTGTCATGTCATCAAGCTCTATTGAAGGACATCACAGTTTGAATGGCCTAAGTAGGCAGTCTTTGTTTTGCGTCCTTCATTCAACCTGTTTTGAAGAATGTCAAATAACCGACAATCCTCTACACAAATTCCAATTCTTGAAAAACAATTAAGTGAATATTAATCAGCTTATTCGATCTAATTAAGTAATGCAAGATTTTGGAGATGTAAATTAGTGAGAGAACACATACAGTTGTTATCCACTGTACTACCTAAACAGAACATCAGTTAATATTAAAAAAATAATAATTATATATAATATATATATAGGCCTCACGGTGGCAATAGCACGTTCGCCTCACAGCAAGAAGGTCGCTGGTTCGAGCCTCGGCTGGGTCAGTTGGCGTTTCTGTGTGGAGTTTGCATGTTCTCCCCGTGTTGGCGTGGGTTTCCCCCACAAGTCCAAAGACATTTGGTATAGGTGAATTGGGTAAGCTAAATTGTCCGTAGTGTATGTGTGTGACTGAGAGTGTGTGGATGTTTCCCAGTGATGGGTTGCAGCTGGAAGGGCATCCGCTGCGTAAAACATATGCTGGATAAGTTGGCGGTTCATTCCGCTGTGGCGACCCCAGATTAATAAAGGGACTAAGCCGAAAAGAAAATGAATGAATGAATGAATGAATGAATGAATGAAAAAAAAAAAATATATATATATATATATATATATATATATATATATATATTAATATTAATGATTATCCACTGCATTTTTATTATTATTATTTTTAATGCAAACAGACATATTAAAGCTATTTGAGACAAGGAGTATACCCAATTCTGGAGTATTCTGTCCAAAAACAAAATAAAGTTTTTTGGAATGATTAACCCCACACAAGACTAAATGTTTTTGTAACCCATTAAGTTTCAAAAATCCTTCAGAAACTCAAAGTAAAATTGAATGTTGCTTCTGGTTTAAAGCATGTTCAAAGTATCTGAGAAACAGAAATCTAACAAGCTTCAATATGCAATAAATGCTTTTAGACTCTCAAGACATGCTTTTGTTTGTTTGTGCTTTTTTTTTGCAACATGTATGACATACTCCATATTAATGTCAGCTGGATATTACAGTAGACAAAATTGCTTTCCATTTTTCTCACTGGTCAAGTTGTTAAACACACTGTTAGTGTTATTTAACCCTCAGGTTAAAGATCCTCCTCTGTCTGTCGCTTCATCCCCGCAGGGCCTTCTGCACCTGTGCTTCTCTCTCCTCTCATCCTTCTTCTTCTGCTTCTCAAGGTGAGCTGGGCCTCAGGCATACATCACTTCCTCTGGACTGAAACACTCACACACAGACTCAGAAACCCCTCAGGACACATAGAACACACACAAGGTGCATTCATGTGTAACCTGTCACCCTAAACACACACACACACACACACACACACACACACACACACACACACATACACACACACACACACACACACACACACACACACACACA
>CAIGQW010053631.1:18941050-18961609 GCA_903798125.1 Danio choprae
ACACACACACACACACACACACACACACACACACACACACACACACACACACACACACACACACACACACACACACCAAAAAGGTGAAACTTTTATAAAGCACGAAGTCTCCCTGCCAGTCATCTATTCAGCTCACTCGTTCTTCTCACTTACTCCTTCTCATCATCAAGTCTCACACACTCTTCCTCTTCAGTATCACAGGGAGTCACTTATCACGCACACACACACACACACACACACACACACACACACACACACACACACACACACACACACACACACACACACACACACACACCTCCAGCAGGTGGGCTGTGTGTGTGACGTCGGCCAGTTTGCTCCTCTCAGAGTGACATCATGTTCTTTTGTCCACACTGTGTGGAGGTGTGTACAGGATATCGACCCACGCTACTTCCTCCAGTTGACTCAGCTAATATTACTCTGCTTTATTTTCCCTTACTTCCTTTGCTTTCCTTCCTCTATCCTCTTCTGTCAGGAACACACTGTTCAGTAAGTCATTGGTCCAACTTTTTTTAAAGGTCTTGCGTACACACATGTTATCGTTTCAAGAAATGTGCGCATCCACATGGAAACAGGAAAACTGGGATTCCATGCCAACAAAACCATAATATGTAAGCCACACTTGTATGTGACGCTCTAAACAAAAACAGTGTACAGTACACGCTAAAATCAAATAAAAAAGACTGTAGGAAGCACGCGCATGTCCTTCTTCAGCACACTGAGTATAGACATAAACACAAGAATATGGTGACGAAGATTCTGCTACAAGTTATTACAGGGTTTCTGCAGGTTTCACCAAGTCAAATCTAAGACTTTTTAAGACCATTACAGATGACATTTCAGACTTATAGAGGGCTAAACCCTAAGGATTTTTACTTGCCTAATTACTTGAACAATACTTAAACAATGTGTCAAAACAAGCAAACCATACACACACTTTTGTTTTTAAATAAAACATTTCTTTGACAAGCTTAAAAAACTATAATAAACTAAATGTAAACTAAGTGTCCTCACCACATATGCATTGTTGGTGACTGTATAGGTGTTGGCCTGATGGGGGAGCTTTACATGGAAACTGGAAAATTAAGTTTTAAGTTAAGTTAAAATTAAGTTAAGACCTGTTTAAAATGATTTAAGACATACAAGTCAATATTTCTTGAAATTTAAGACATTTTAAGACCTTTTTAGGCCCCACGGACACCCTGTATTAAGTATAACTCATTTAAATATGCAAATTTGCTACATTATCTATTTTTTTCTAGCCATCTGTCAATCTATCTTGGAATGTAATGATGAATGAAGGAGAAGCTGAACCGAACAAGTTTTTATGATGAGTCTGTGTCCAGCACAGTCTGACATTCAGCCTTGGGAAGAGTTATGTGTCATTTAAGACATTCAAGGAGAGAGGAATGTGTGTGTGTGTGTGTGTGTGTGTGTGTGTGTGTGTGTGTGTGTGTGTGTGTGTGTGTGTGTGCGTGCAAAGGTGACACTGTGAAGACCATGAAGATGGCAGATGATTGACAGCCTTGTCAAGGTGATTGATACAATGTACCGATGGCTGCATGACACCATGTGTTTACCAGAAACCCTGCAATAACTCTCTCACACTATTTAATTCACTTCACCTTGCTGTACGGCCTAGTACCAATTCAAGAGCTCCCAATCTGCAGACAACACATTTATCTCTGCATTTCTGAAGGACACACATTCTCGGTGCTTCCAGGTTCAGTTATACGTCACCACATACTGGCTTATTAAAACTATAATGTTTACATTTAGGCATGGGACGATAACTAGTTTCAAGGTTTAGAACGATTTGGAAAAGTCCCCGTTTTAAAACTGCTAAAATTTCCTGTTATACCGTTCCTATGGTATATGCATTACATTAGTATTATTTATACAATGATGGCCATGTTAAAACCATAAAGCACTGTTAATTTAACTTTATGTATATGTATTTATATATTCTTGTAATTTATTTTATTTTATGATGCACTGACTGTATAGAAAAAGACTTGATGATCCCAGTCAATCTAAATTAATGAAATCTTTCCAAATAGTGCTATTCAAATCATCTGGTGAAATTATATTCATATCGCAATATATATTGCAGTAAAACAGATTTTTCCAATATCGTGCAGCCCTACAACAAAGTATCGCTAAATAAAATTGTATTTTAAAAATGTAAACATTGTATTTTAAAGGGCACCTATGATAAAAATATTCTTTTGTAAGCTGTTTGGACAGAACTGTGTGTAGGTATAGTGTGTCCACAGTCATATTGGGGTGATATAAACACAATAAGTCTCTTTTTTTATTTCCTGGCGTTAAAATAGGATCCAAATCCCTCCCATTTTGAGGCCGACCGCAACTTGTTACAGGAGTGTGGTTTCTCCGCCCACTGAATTGATTGACAGCCGCGTATTAACATGTCTCCGTAGTAACGCGTATAATCATATCAACAAGACAGGACGTGTGCAAAGCAACCAGGATTAAAAGATCTGTTCAGCTCGCTGTGATCATTAATCATCATCAAATGTGATCAAGAATGAGTTTTACAAGTTTGAAACGTTTTGAAAACAGTGCATGTGTGTAATGAATTACAGTGATTTACTTCAGCTTTACTTTATCACCACAGCCACAAGTCAGTACAATTATAAAAGAAGACGCCTCAATCCTGGTTCATGGATGTTAAATTAGGTTTATTTTGAACATTAACATAACGGATATCCATACAGCAGTGTATATGGACCCTTTTCACAAGCCTGTTATGACGTGTTTAACGGTCATCATAATGTTAAATCCTTAAAGATTTTGAATATTTAGATTTTTAAAAAATCGTATGAACATTTATTTGAATATATAAATGTATTATATCATCTTTGCGTCAAATTATAAAAAACGAATTACCGCTTGTGCGAGGCGTTTCTAATGCAGCGTCTCACACAATTTTTTCCTTTTTTTTAAAAGTCTTGATAACATCATTGTGGAGTTTTTCTTTTATTATTTGAGCAAATAAGATTGTAAAAAAAAAAGTATTTGTTGTACTCTCCCATTCACTGCGCTCTGAGTTTACCCAGCTATGATGCCTTCCGCTATTGGGAAACCCGGAAATGTGAAAAGGGTCTATTAACGTGTATCCTGTCACATTTGCTGTACAATAACAGTGCAAAGTTAAACACGCGTGCCGTGTGTGCCTGTGTATCTGTGTGTGTGCGTGAACTTTGTAACGACATTGTGTGTGAATCATCGCAGAAAGGCTTGAATTAACACCACAACAAATACATCAAATACCCATTGGGAAAGTTCTTACTGTAGTATTTCTCACAAACGTTACGCGAGATCTGCTTCCTTCATGTCTGTCTGATATCTGACGCAGCTGAGGCGGAGACTGAGGCACACTGACAGGCACGTGGGAACGGTGGGCGGGGAGAACCAGCATTAAAGGCACAGGCCACCAAAACAGCTACATTGTGTTAAAAGCAACAAAAATCCAACAATCTAAAAGGTATACTAAATAATCTGATAGGTGTTTTGAGATGAAACTATACAGACAGATTTTGGAGACACAAAAGACTTATCTTAAATCTTTAAAAAAAGGGGTAAAATAGGTGCCCTTTAAAGCTTGCACACTTCTCAACATGCTGTTATTCACGTTTCTCTCTGCATCCCTGTGGTGGGGTGTAAGATTGTGGTCAGCCAAAGAATGAAAAAGTATTACTGTAAACAATGTGCTTTGACAATTGTTATTTCATCCATACAATATAAATATAGTCATATTGCACAGCCCTATAGAGCATATCAGAAATGTTCACATTCAGAAACAGTGAGCGAGATGAGTGGGTCAGACTGATACTGTACAGCAGGAATCCATAAGAGCTGCATGGTTTACATCATTAAACAAATCAATCGCTGTAATACAAACCCCAGACTACACTTAAGAAACCCCAGCCAATGGGAAACAGTCGAGGGGTTACAAACTAATATCAGCTCTCCTCTGATAGCACAACAACGGAAATGAAACTTAAAAGCCAAAGCCATTAATCCATCATCAACATCTCCATCACTCACATCAACACCATCCAATAAACTACTGAGCCTCCACAAAAAAAGCACCATCATGCAACATTTGGTTTGTACCATTTTGATGCTGTTGTTCATTTGATTACTTTTGATTCATGATGTAACAGTGTAATTAATTACTCTATAAAACCCCCAAATAAAAAACAGAATGGAATATTATAGGCTATTCTTATTGGAATAATAATGGCATGTTATATTATAAACTAATTTAGCTTAAGCTCTAAAAAAATAATTAAATAAAGAGAAGTCACGGAGGACATTCGTATTTGTTCTCTGGACATTTTTCATTATGAATGTTCAGTATTTGAGCTTGTCTCGGAAGTTGTGAATCATTATCTAGGTGGATGAACTGGTTGTTCATTCCAGTGGTTTGGTTGATGCAAACACTGCTTAACTGATAGTTACACCACATCCATTTGATGCACTTTACTGGTATTATGACACATTAATTATGTGACATCTCAATGTTTTTAAAATCAGTTAATTTTTAAGAAATACAAACTATTATTTTACAAGGATACAGTTGAAGTCAAAATTATTAGCCCTCCTGTGATTTTTCTTATATCCCAAATGATGTTTAACAGAGCAAGGACTTTTTCACAGTATTTCCTATAATATTTTTTCTTCTGGGGAAAGCTTTTTGTTTTATTTTAGCGAGAATTTTTGGCAGTTTTTAATAATAATAATAATTCTAATAATAATAATTATAATAAAACATTTTAATGTATAATATTAATAGCCCCCTTAAGCATTGTTTTTTTGAGTGGCTACAGAACAAACCATTGTCATACAGTGACTTCCTTAATTACCCTATCTTCCCTAGTAGCCTAGTTAAGCCTTTAAATAGCATACAAAGCTGACTACTAGTATCTTAAAAAAGTTAAATATTATTTACTGTCATCATGGCAAAGAAAAAAGAAAAGACTAGTTATAAAAGAGTTATTAAAACTATCATGTTTAGAAATGTGTTGAAAAAGTCTTCTCTACATTAAACAGCAATTGGGGGAAATAATATAAAAGAATTAAGATTTAACAGGAGGGCTAATAACTCTGACCTCAACAAACTGTACATTACATTAATCAAAAGTGACAGTTCAAACTTTAAGATTGTTTAAATGAAAATAAATGCATATTTAGAAGAATCCTGGGAAACATTAATCAAGGTTTACACAAAACTACTGAGCAACATTGGTAATGTTTTTGAGCACAAAACCAGCAAATAAGAATGAAATCTGCAGTAATGACTGCTGAGAATGATCACAGGAATCAATTACAACTAATTAGCAGTGGGATAACATTTATTTAATGTATTGCTGTTACTATTACGATACTTCAGATTAAATAAATGTAGCCTTGTTAAACAAAATATATATTTTTGAAGTACTGTGTTTTTTGTTTATTTTTACAAAGAGACTAAAACATGAAATAATAATTATTAAAATAATGTAACTTCAGTAATCTAAGCATTAAAGCCAATAGCACTTGCTATTGCTATTGACTTTTGCTGCTTGTTCAAACTACTTATTTAAAATGAGTTAAAACAATTATTAATTGTTTTTTGAGACAACTTAATTGTTTTATGTTTTATCCACTTAAATTTGTGAAAACTATTACGTTAACTTGATTGATTTGTGTTAGGACAACATGAAGCAATTGTGTGGAACCCAGCATTTTTTACAGTGTGTCTGTGGACTGCAAGAGAGAGGCATAACATAAGAGGGCATAACTTGTTGGAAGGGAGTAACTTGAAGTTACCAAGATCCCATTGAACCATGTGAGATGTCAAAATGAGATGTTGTCGACAAGATGGTGGTAATAATATTTTTCATGACAATTTTCAACAAAGCAAACGTTTTCATGTGTTTTCTCCAAAATTATCCACAACCTTTTCATTTTATATGTTATTAAATTAATTAATTTAGCAACTCCACGTTTTGTCGTAGTTACTCAGTGTCGCCCCCTTTTGTTGCAAATAATAGTATAAGTGCAAACGCATTAAGAATGAAACCTCCACAACTAGCAGCTGCACGTGTGCTGTCAGGCGAGGCTCCAAGATGTCCTCGCTGCAGTCTGTTCAATCCAATACATGACATAGTTGACATTGTGCACATGCTGTCTGTGAGAGGTAGATTTAGGGGTGGAGTAGGTGTAGATGTTAACAACACACAATGTAACGGGTAATTTAATAAATGCTATAATTAATTCTCATTTCTAGTAACAACAGCTTGAGCATACGTGCTACAACATTCACTATGTATTGGAACTGCTCCAGTACATCATTGTAGTGCACAATTGGTTAAGTACAACGGCATCTTGTCAACAACATCTCGTGTGGTTCAATGGGATCTCGACAACTCGGCATGTTACGCCCATACTACAAGTTACGACCCCTTCATGTAACGGTCCTCTCTTGCAGTCTGCAGACAGACCCTACTCATTAAAGCTAATAGTGTATTATTAGTGTTGTGAAGCAGACAACCTTCAGTTCAAGCAGGTTCATGCCATTGCCAACTGACCTCTGTGCTCTCCATCCACACCGGGAGCAGATACAGAATCCAGTCGCCCCATTGGTCCACAAGAAGTGTCTCTTGACCTTCCTCACCTATTGGCAGAAAGAAGACAATGCGAGTTTTCATTGGCCCTGGAATTCAAATACTCCTCCATAATCGATGCTCTCGGTGGCCAACCAAACCACAGTCATGATGAAACAGTAAACTCTGTAGGAAAGACAACAGAAATAATGTGCAAGTTAAAAACTACCTGTTGTAAATTTAGCGATTTAAAAAAAAAAAATCCTGAAGACTTTATAAAAGTCTACAATTTTACCAAATAGATTGATTTAACAGTATAGCAAGGTAATACTGCATTAACAATTTCATCAAGCCACAACAGTGCAGCACCAGTGCAGCTCCTTCTACATAACATTCATTCATTAATTCATTCATTCATTTTCCTTCGGCTTATTTCCTCATTTATCAGGGGTCACCACAGCGGGGTGAACCACCAACTACTCTGGCATATGTTCTACGCAGCCGCAATTGCCACAGATTTTAGTTTTTTTTGGATTATGCTTTTTTACAAGACAGAATAATATAGGTCTCGGGTGTCCCCTGAATGTGCATATGAAGTTTCAGCTCACAATACCTTACAGATCAGAGATCATGTATTATACTAGGCTGTATATATACACCCCTTTCTAGGTAGAAGCTGTTTTTGTGCGTGTCTCTTTAAATGCAAATAAGCTGCTGCTTTCTGCCCCCTTTCCAGAAGAGGGAAGTAACATTACAGCTTTATTTCTTTTATTTCAACAATACAATTACTGTACAATAATAATTACTGTTTTTACATTACTGTGAGAGCTAAGTTTAGAGTTGGGGTAGGCGTTAATAAAATACGATTTCATTGGTAATTTAATAAATAATATAAATAATTATCTTTATAATTAATAAAGTAATGTATATTAATAATATTTATGTTTGTACATTACCTTGAGGGGTAAGTAGACATTAATAAAATACAAATAATGGGTAATATAATAAATAATATAAATGACTTCTGGCCACAGCTGTATCCCTTCTAGCTACAACCCATGTGCTTTGGATCTTTTGGCATCAAAGACCAATCATCTGCATGCATTTTAAAGCCTTGTCAGTTTAACATCCTTATACATAGCTTTCTAAGCGCAGTCAGATGGCGCGTCATGCATCAAGACAAGTTCTCTTTCACGTCAACTGTCAAATACACACAAGACACAAAATCCAAAGCGCACAAAACAAATTCACAATGTTAGTCATGTCTGTGAATTTAAGCAGATAAAAAAGAAATCACATGCGTATTAACGTATTAGATCTGCACAATAACACACTCAACCAGGCCTTGGGCAGGAATTATTTCAATTCCAGGTATTGTGACGTGTTCGTTCTTGGCAGAAAAGTAAGGACTACAATCGAGGCATTCGAGGGAGTTTAGTAACAGTGCTTACGGATATAGAGAATGACTCCCTTGATTTGGACTTTGTAACTGCATATATTTCTCAACCACCACAAATGGTAAGAATATGCACTAAAGTCATTAATAGTGTAAAAAACATATAATAAATATGCCATTAAAAATCATAATGAACCATAGGTATTGTGGTCAACACAGCACAGACCATGAGCTTACTTAAAGGAATGATTACGTTTTACATAGTCTTGATCATGATTTTCAGAAATTTGCATATTGTAATATTAGACAGATACGTAGAAAGTGGCAACTGAACATGCCCCAAACCTGAACAGATTTATTGGACACACATAGTTTGACGTGAGCAACAAATGATCCAGAAAATTATTTCTGTTTATAATAAGTGATTTGCACTGTAGTTCCTGCTGTCCACATCACATCACAACCAATTAGGCCAGTCACGATGTCTATTTTTTGTTGTACGATATATATAGCACCAAAATATATTGCAATAAACACTATTATTATTCAGTAGTCAGACACCTACATGAAAATATACTAAAGTAATTTATAGTAAATACTATAGTGTTTTTTTAACCATACTGACACCTCCAATAGAGATAGAGAGGTTGCACAATTAGCTAAAATGTTGCTAGAATAGGTTTTTATGTATGGGCGATATATATTGCATCACCGAAAATGATTGATGTCATGTCCATGTATAAATCGATATATTGATTATTGTGACAGGCCTACAACCAATGTGAAATAGTTTCAGGCTGTGACCCATTTGTTGCCAACCACCGCACAAAAGAGTGCACAACAAAGCAATGCTTTTTGTGTAATTCCAAATGCAGTCTTCATATGATTAACAGTAAATGCATGTTGGCCAGTTTTATACTACCAATACAAATGAACCGCAAATCTCCATTTTCTGAGCATGTGCTGCCCTCTTGTGGTGACACTGTACCATACAAATCTGTTCCCCTTAATAATTAAAGCATTATTACTTAAATATACTATTTAAATATATATATATATATAGATAGTAGTCAACATTTGAAATGGATCCATTTTGCCAATTTGCCAATTGGAAGTTTAATAAAGAATAATTTTATTGCGGGCCTCACAGTGGTGCAGTGGATAGCACGTTCGCCTCACAACAAGAAGGTCGCTGGTTCGAGCCTCGGCTGGGTCAGTTGGCATTTCTGTGTGGAGTTTGCATGTTCTCCCTGTGTTGGCGTGGGTTTCCGGTGCTCCGGTTTCCCTCACAAGTCCAAAGACATGCGGTACAGGTGAATTGGGTAGACTAAATTGTCCGTAGTGTATGAGTGTGAATGGGTGTGTATGGATGTTTCCCAGAGATGGGTTGCAGCTGGAAGGGCATCCGCTGCATAAAACATATGCTGGATAAGTTGGCGGTTCATTCCGCTGTGGCGACCCCAGATTAATAAAGGGACTAAGCCGAAATGAAAATGAATGAATGAATGAATAATTTTATTGCATTATGTTTACAATAAAGACTTTGGAGTGTAATTTTTACATTTATATATACACAACCGGGCCTCACGGTGGCGCAGTGGATAGCACGTTCGCCTCACAGCAAGAAGGTCGCTGGTTCGAGCCTCAGCTGGGTGAGTTGGCGTTTCTGTGTGGAGTTTGCATGTTCTCCCCGTGTTGGCGTGGGTTTCCTCCGGGTGCTCCGGTTTCCCCCACAAGTCCAAAGACATGCGGTTCAGGTGAATTGGGTAAGCTAAATTGTCTGTAGTGTATGAGTGTGAATGGGTGTGTATGGATGTTTCCCAGAGATGGGTTGCAGCTGGAAGGGCATCCGCTGCGTAAAACATATGCTGGATAAGTTGGCGGTTCATTCCGCTGTGGTTACCCCAGATTAATAAAGGGACTAAGCCGAAATGAAAATGAATGAATGAATATACACAACCACAAAGGGATGCACTGCTTATTTCACTTTCACCTTTGCTTTATTGTACTTATCTATGCTTGTAATGTGTTTGTTAAATTGTACGCATCATTCACTTCCCTACAGAATCATCCTAATCAATCTAAATGAATACATTTGGTAACACTTTAGGGACCAAAGCTCACTCTTAAGTAATTGCTTATTAGCATTCATGTTATTTAGATATTGGCTGCCTATTAGTACTTATAAACTAAATATTCTGCATGATCTTATTCCACATCCCTAACCCAATACCTAAACTACCTTAATATCTATTAACAAGGAGCAAATTAGGAATTTATTGAAGCAAAAGTCATAGTTAATGGTTTGCTAATAGCGAGAAGAGAACGTTAAAATAAAGCGTGACTATAAATTCTTTCCAAATAGTGCTATTCAATCAATTGGTAAAATTGTAGATACAATATATCGCAGAAAAATAAAATATCACAATGTCAGATTTTTCCAATATTGTGCAGCCCTACATTTATTAATCTTAGGTGATGTCATTTTTGATAATAATAACCTAAAAACAAATGTAATAACAAAATGTAGTCCTATTTGCATCATGCATAATTAATCACAAAATGACAATAATATCACTTATCACAATCATTTCTGTGACAACAGAATGCACAACAAAAATGCAGCCCTGAACCCGCACAGGCCCTCCACTAAGTTTTACTGAAGGCCAGGAGAACTATAGTTCGCAACGTACCATTACAATACTTAAACAAAAATAGCCTCAAACAGAACAATATAACTGGCTGTTGTGCTTGGAGAAGCATCGACACAGTAGAACTGCACGTACTAACATGACTAAATTGCATGTGTTTAGTTTACTTTAACCCCTGAGGGTCTTTTTAGAAGGATCTTTTTGCTCTATTTAGACTTTCTTTCCCCTATTAGACTGATGTGAATTGAATTTTCACCTCATCTGAGGAATAAATCATTTTAAAACATTTTACAAAAGCACTATTTATGTGTTCAAAACCTAAATGAAAAACAATCAACTCAATCAATGAGTAGTTCACCCAAAACGAATATTTGCTCTGTTTAACGTTACTCACCCTCAAGTGGTTTTTAACTCTTTATAAGTTTCTTTCCTCTGTTGTACATAAAATAAGATATTTTGAAAAAAACCTGGAACCATTGACTCCCATATTTGTTTTTCCCACTATGGAAGTCAATGATTACAGGTTTTCAACATTTTTGCAAGTATCTTTTTTGTGTTTAGCAGAAGATAGAAACTCATTAAGGTTTGAAAAGAGTAAAGGGTGAGAAAATGATGACAGATTTTTTTTCTTTTTGGGTGAACTATCCCTTCAACGCCGCCATGTCACAAGCGTGGCATCAGATCTGGATCTAGAAAGCACCGAAGGGCTTTAGCGGTGAAGCAGCGCCCCCGCGCGGCCACACGAGGGGAAACACAGGAGTAAAAAAGGGGGCGGCGACGTACAGTCAGAAGAGAGGAAGAGAAAAAACATGGCTCAGAAAAAAAAATTCAAATGTTCTTCCTGGAAAATCTCTGATCCCGCCACAACTTCACCACATGACATTTCCGAAAGAAACGCGACACCCGCGAGCAACCTCGGCCAGGCCCGAATCTCATTCAGCCACTATCTGACATTTAATTATTTAACTATTTGAAAGCTTGGCATTAAGCAGTGTTTGATTTACACGTGAGCTTATTTAAACACACACGTAACTGCGCTATCTTCCCAATAGTGTTTCTATACCAGACGATTACACAATGTTGAACTCCACCGTCTTCCCGGTTCACGTTAACTATGATCTCACCCGTGTGTTACTGGTAAAGGGTGGGTAACTTTATCCACGGAAAATCTTTCACTCACTTTCTGTTTGCACCCGCACAGAATGACTGAAATTCATCAACCTGCAAGGCGGGAATTAATCACGCTTCCAAGCAGAAGCCACGCCGGACGATTCATTGCATTTCACACCTAGTGACTCACGGCATCATAATCCGCTATCAGAACACAACAGGCGCGAGATGCTCGATCCATAAGCGGTGTTTACATGCTGCACAAAGTGCCGAAAGTGTGTGTCTTTTACCTGCTAACGCACGGAGGGTCAAGCTGGGAGGTGGCTTCTTCTCGCATGTCCTCATTGTAAAAATGCAGGCTACATAAGTAACTGCGTAGTTCTTCTTCTTTCGGTGAATGAGCGGCGGCCGCAGAGCGCGTTTCTCCAGCACCTTCATCCTGTCATACACTTGAATCGCACGCTGTAAAATGTCGGCGCAGCTGCGTTATGAAACCACAGTGAGAGGAGATGATGTGACAAACATCCAAATTGTTTCAGAGTCTTCCCCAAAAACGCGAGCACGCATCTCAATCCATCTGCTGAGGCGTTTTCAGTGGAGCTCTCGCGTCCACCCGCGAGTTTGATGTGAGCAGGAGATGCGCGTCTGGAAATTGCGCAGTTTTTAATCCGCTGCAAACGCAGGCACTCCCCTCTCTCTCCGTCGCTCTCCCGTGCGTTTCCCCCTGCACTCTTTCTAGCTGCTTCCCCTTCTCTTCTTTTTCTTTCTCCTCCTCCTCCCTCGCACTCGTTTCCCCCCTCACGCAGGTTTATTTTCGGTTGAAGAGAAGAGTGGACCCGCACCGCCCCCCCCCCCTCCGTTACTCCCGGACGCTCAACACTTCCAAATTCCTCCATCTGAACCGGGAGAGCAGGGTGTCTGATCCCAGAGCTGCGCTGGCTGGCCGTGGAGTAACGTGAGTGTGTGATGTTGATGGGGCTGGATTGATTGTGTTTCATCCGTAGTCAAATAATCCTTCTATTGTCTTCTGGTAATTTTTTTTTTGTCCTCCAATGAAAACAAACAACAAGAACCGTTTTAGTATCTACTGTAGATAAGCTTTGTCAAAAGTGTCTGAACAAACAATACATTTGATAAAGTTAAACATCTCAGTGTTGCGTTTGTGTATTATTCAGCTTTGAATAGATTATAGCCTTTGTCAGAACGTTTATGAATCACATCTGTGCAAAAACATTTGACAATTTCGAACCCCTCATTCCTTCAACCATTCTCTCAGAAACACAGCACTTTTCAACATAGCCTATTTGTTGAAGTGCAGCAAATCATTTCAAATTGGCAACAATTTTGTTCATTGTGGAAAAATATGTTGCTTTTGCCAATATTGATAAATATTTAAGTATTAAATTGTTATGAAATGTATTGTGAATGAAATGGATTTTACTCAAAAAGTGTTACACCAAGAATACACCATTGATCTGAATAAAGCATTATTGGTAATGTGAATATCAATGATAGATTATTCTGTCTTTCATTCGTCCATTGATTCAAAACCTTTTATTACAATTTAGTTTGGTTAGCATAGCAGTTTTCTTTCAAAATAATTATCATAATTAATAATTCAGTTGAGTAGTTTATTAAATAGAATTTGATTAAACTATTTATGGAACCACAAAAGTTTAAGGCGGTTCATTCTGCTGTGGCGACCCCTGATGAATAAAGGGACCAAGTCGAAGGAAAATTAATGAATAAATGAAAAGTTAATTAAGGGTGTAATTAAACTAGTTATGCAGTTCATCAACAATTGACGAGTGCAAAAGTGTTAATATTATACCTAGAACTGGGAGTTTATCAAATATATTTTTGATCAAAGTGTATTTTTTGGACCAAATCACTGACTTTCACTGAGTGTTGTTAAACCTACAGCACAGTAGTCAATAATTAATTCATTAAAAAATATATATATATTTATATATATAAATAAAACTTATAATAAGAAATGTATCATATTTATTTTTGATTAAACTGCATTATTGAGGCCAATCTTTATAATTTATTAATGATTTCTAAAGCTATTGCGCAGTAATGGAGATTTAATTCATGCAAAAAGTGTAATATATATATATATAGACATATAGACCCAGACTGATAAATTTACCACATATTTATGATCAAATATATGCAGCCTTGAAGAGCATTTTAACTTTCTATCATATACAATAGAGTTTATTATGGGGGCCTCACAGTGGCGCAGTGGGTAGCACGTTCGCCTCACAGCAAGAAGGTCGCTGATCGCTGGTTCGAGCCTCAGCTGGGTCAGTTGGCATTTCTGTGTGGAGTTTGCATGTTCTCCCTGTGTTGGGTTTCCTCCGGGTGCTCCGGTTTCCCCCACAAGTCCAAAGACATGCGGTTCAGGTGAATTGGGTAAGCTAAATTGTCCGTAGTGCATGAGTGTGAATGGGTGTGTATGGATGTTTCCCAGAGATGGGTTGCAGCTGGAAGGGCATCCGCTGCGTAAAACATATGCTGGATAAGTTGGCGGTTCATTCCGCTGTGGCGACCCCAGATTAATAAAGGGACTAAGCCGAAATGAAAATGAATGAATGATAAATGTAATAATTTGTAAATAAATGTAATAATTTGTATATGATACAATATCACTTTGCTATCAGTTAGCTGTGGAGTGGACGGCTGTGTGTGTTTCAGTGTATTCCTGGTGGAATGTCTGTGGTGGGTGTTTTACTGCCATAATTGAATACACAGATGGAGGACATTTGATGCAATACTATACAGAGAAGAGCTAACTCAATTATGTCAGTTCAGATGTAGCAAGACCTGGCAGTGCTGTCCCCGAGGGAACCGGCTCACTCAAAGCGCAAATCAGATTGTCCACTTGTCCTCAGATGGTGCTTTCAGGCCATTATTAAGTTCTCATCTGGAGTTTAAGAGCAGGGTACAGACAGAAATCTGGATAAGCTTGGACATTCGCATCTCTCCAGCTCGGCATGCAGCAACAAGTGTGGGATTGATGCGAGGAAATGTAAGTTGTTTGCTGAACGAGCCCCTCTCACATTCTCAATGGGTCTGAGGTGGGAACATTTGGGTGATGAATAAACCCTGGGGACTTTATCCTCCATTTCGCAACTCAAAAGATGTCTTTCTCCCCCTTCTTCTTTTTAACTTTCATTTTTTTGAGGGGAAGAAGAAAAAAAAAATCTGAAGTACTCTAAAAGATTACAATGGCGCCTCGGAGGCCAATTTGAATGTGAATTAGACATGTTGCTATGAGCACCCCAACAACCAGTTTGAGGTACAGAGACACACAGACCTGTGGCTGAATAAAGAGCTCCTTACAGTCTGAGCAAGTCTGGCTTTTTCAGAAGAGGATGGCGGAGTGAATGCAGAGGCCACCCTCACACACTCTCTCTCTCTCTCCTTCCCTCTGAACTATTCTTCTGCTCCGGTCTCTCTGCTCTACTTCTCTTCTTTCAAGAATTTTCCTGAGAATATCACCACTTCACTCTCCCCTCTGACTCTGAGGAACAAATAATGCCACACATGTCAATCATCGAGACTGGAAAATGGAGTAAATGACCACAACTGTTGAGTTTAAAGAAAAGTGACCGTGGACATGGAAGATTTGGTGGTAATTTTTAACTAATTGCGTCACACTTGACCAATTCTGAGCTCTTTCTAACCAGACATTTGGCATGTGATCTCATCCTATGCTGTGGACAAATGACTTGCTGATTTGACAATTCAGGATTGCTCAGTTGTTGTCAAAGCAACAGGTCTGTAATTGGAAACCTATTGGGAAACAGGATTAGACTGTGGCTTTGCCTCAGCATTGTATAAAATACATATTAAATACCGGTTGTGAAAGGAGTTGCTTGCCATTAAATAGATAGTTCACACAAAAATTAAACAAAGTAATTCTTAAAATGCAAGTCATTGACAAAAATCACTGTGATCATAAAACTGCATATAGCTAAGAACAGAATAATACCAAGTTTGTGTGATAAATAGGTATGCGCTCAAATAATTATGTTTGCCATTTGTTCAAACTACTTATTTAAAATGAGCTGAAACAACACAACGACTTAATTGTTTTATGTTCAGTCCAATTTGTAAAACTAATAAGTTAACTTAATTTCTTCATGTTGCTCTACACAAATTGATTGTGTGGAACACTGCATTTGTACAGTGTGTGCAAGAAACTTTAGAATATAACCTGTAATCCACAGTCACAGGCAAATGGAGGAATCAGATTCTTTTCTGCAAAATGGTTCTGTTGTGCAGTGTTTCTGGTACAAATAAAATATTCAGTAGTTTGTTTACCTAATCGCATAATGATATTAGATATGCACAATTAGTGTTGGATTGATGTAGTTAGAGTAGCTGAAGTGCTAAATGAGCTGGCAAAAACCAGAAACATGTACGCCAGAATATTGGCTCATTTTGAGTCAGACTGACTGTGGAAAGTTAGTTTTGACTGAGTAGCTTGTAGACCTATGCTGGCATGTTTGTGAACCGGGCATCACTCTGAACAATTTGCTTGAGGCTGTGGATCACAAGGAACAATGTTCAGTTTCTGGCACAGACTAACTGATTCACTTCATATCAGTTATCATTTTGCAATCCCTGATGTGCTTTCTTTTGTTTTTTACTCTCATAGTGTTGGTTGCAACTTGCTTACTTTATATGAATCACCCATTGTTGCATAAAAAAAATACAGCAGAAAAGTTACCTATACCTATCTTACCGTTAACAACAAACTTTCCTGTGAGTGAACTATTCCTTTGGTGTCATTGAGAAGCAGGAACTAGTGACTGACTTTGTGGAGGACCAAAAAAACAAAAAACAAAAATGAAACAAGCTAGTCTTTTGCTGGGATGTAATGAACAATCCAAACAGTCCAAATGAAACATCCAATCTGGATGGACGGATGGACGGACGGACGGACGGAAGGACAGATATAGACAGATAGATAGAAAGACAGATAGATGGATAGATATTCATATTTCATTCAGTATTGAAACTATTCTTTTTTTTAGATAGATAGATAGATAGATAGACAGACAGACAGAAAGAGAGCGATAGACAGACAGAAAGAGAGATGGATGCATAGATGGATGGAGACAGAGAGAAAGACGGACGGAAGGACAGACAGACAGACAGACAGACAGACAGACAGACAGAGAAAGAGAGAGACATAGAGACAGACAGATAGAGACACAGAGAAAAAAAGACAGAAAGATAGGCCGACAGACAGATAAACAGAGAAAGACAGACAGACAGACAAAGAGAGAGAGACAGAGACAGACAGACAGAGAAAGAGACAGATTGACAGACAGACAGACAGAGACACAGAGAAAGACAGACAGACAGAAAGATAGATAGACACGGACAGAAAGAGAGATAGACAGATATTCATATTTCATTCAATATTGAAACTATTGGCTGTTTTTTTCTGCATAGAAAATCAGCAACATGTCTGAACGTGAAACCTCTGAGCTGTTTTATTAAACCCTTTTCAATGAATTTACAATTCCACAAGTTCATAAAACATAAATTGATAGTGCATTTGTGATTGCATATTAAATTCTCATTTTAAATTAAAAGTAGAAGAGGTAACAAGCTCTTTGGATAAAATTAGACAGTGTTAATCAAGTGTCACTGTAAGTGTGAGTGTGTGTGTGAGTGTGTGTGTGAGTGTGTGTGTGAGTGTGTGAGTGTGTGAGTGTGTGTGTGTGTGTGTGTGTGTGTGTGTGTGTGTGTGTGTGTGTGTGTGTGTGTGTGTGTGTGTGTGTGTGTGTGTGTGTGTGTGTGTGTGTGTGTGTGTGTTTAGTTATCAAGGCTCATGAGCAGAGCGGTTCCTCTTTTGATCCAGTGATCATAAGGCACAGCTCCAGACTTCAGATCGACTGCCACCACGAATGACTGATGACCAGAACTGCCCGACCGCACTGGATAGTAGTAACAGGGACAGGAGTACATATCTGCACACACACAAACAGAACAACATCAGATGTATACAGGATAGAACATTCAGTAAGTCATGGACGTGTGAGAGAGAGTGTGTACTGACTCTTGGCCACTCTCTTGCGACTCTCTACAGGTTTGAAGTGGATGGTGGGCATTGAGCAGACCAGCTGCATGGGCTCTGCCTCAACCAGACAGGAAGCCTTCTTATCCCAGCCTGCGCCTTCCAGAAACAGACCCTGGATGAGCACGCCATCCTGGAAGAGACGGGTTGCAAAACAAGAGGTCACATGCAAAACAAAAGCACTGAGAGTCTACGAGTGCAAGTGGGAAATTTACTGTGTGGAAAACATGCTACACTAGTGCAAGTTCAGTGAGAGCCAATCAAAATGAACAAATTTAAATGGCAAATTAAAATATGCAAACTCCCTAATTTATCTAAGCGTCCATGGAAATATTGTTTCGCAAAGTTATTTGTGCTTTGACGGTTTCCAAGTCAACAGATAAAGTGTTATAACAGAAGACAGCATTAAGAGGGTGAGTCAATTCACACATATATAAATGCCTTGGCAATTCTCATCTTGCTGTTTTATTTCTATTTTTAGGATGCTGCATTAAAATAGTCTCTGTAAACCCCTGCCAGTTTCTGTAAAAGTCATTCTACTGTAGATGTTTCTGATCATAAATCAAAATGTATCCTGGTACAAAAAAGTTACACCTAGTGGAAAACATCATGTATAATATATTCATATAAATATCAATGAATAAAATACTGCTTCCCAAATATAAATATATTATGCACCTCATACAAATAAATTGACAATTTATAATTTATAACATTCATGTAACATATTTTTAAGTACTTAAATAATAATATGTAATAGTTATATAAATTAATAATTAACATAAATAATTAATTTATTTTCCCCAAAAAATATGAAAAAATAAATAAATTACTTAAATAAAAAATAATTGTATTTTTTAAGCATGCATTTATTTTATTAAAAAGTCACTGTAAATACATTTAGAATTTTACAAAAGGTTTATGTTTTAAATAAGTTATCTTTCTATTCATCAAATAATTGTTTAAAAAAATCATGGTTTTCATAAAAATATTGAACTGTGTAACTATTTTCAAAATGAATATAATACATTCTTCTATGAGCACGAAATCAATTAAATTAGAATGATTCTTAAATGATATATACACTCAAATAGATTAAAACTAAAAACCTATTTTAAATAATATGAATATTTCACAATATATAATGTATTTTCAATCAAATACAGCCTTGGGGTGCATAAGACACTTTCAATAACATTTTGAAACATCATACTGACCCAACTTTTAAATAGTATTTATATTTTTATGTTCATGAGCTAACAATATAGTCATGAAAAGGTCTGAATGTGCCCATAAAAACGTACTGAAGGAAAAACAAAATGTCAGTATAGAGCCTATGCATTGTTGGTTCATTAATTCAGCAAAGAAATCATACTAAGATGTTTGAAAGTGTAAAAATGCTGAACGTTTTCTTATGTTTAGAATTAGGATCAGAAGAGAAAATGCAGTTTCTACAGTATTACAATCATTATTAATGTAGAAAGTCCCCACAAAACATGGAAACTCTAAAATGTGTGTGAGAGAGAGAGAGAGAGAGAGAGAGAGAGAGAGAGAGAGAGAGAGAGAGAGAGAGAGATGCAAATGTCAAGTGCATGAGCTTCTAGCAGACAGAGGAGGGCAGCAGTTCCTCACCTTGGGAGGGAAAAGCAGATTGTTGTCCTCCACCGTGGTGACACTGAACTCCCAGGAAAGAGTGTCTACAGATACCTGCATACACAGCAACAGTGCTATCAGTGTCAAAACTCCACAAACACACACACACTTACAGTCGCAGTACAGCCACGATGAAGCCACTTCCGCAGCTCTTTTGGCCACCTGTTGGTGTGTGGGCACATTACTTATTTGGACATTTGTTTTTCAGTCCATTTGCTGCAGAATTGGCTGCCCCGAAGCGTCACAGGTGTCTCTTGATCATCAGATGCAGCTCATTTTGCCGCTGTGCTCCTGAAGCTATCGAGCAATGGAGCGGAGTGGGATTTCGGGGGAGCGTTTGAGAACTCCTGTCTGCAAATCCCAGAAGGAACCGAGACTAAATATCATCATCGGGGCATTAGAGAGGTAATGGAGCAGGATTGTGCTGCGTCCCCTGCAGAATGTGAGAGTAAGTGAATGTGAATGCTGTAAGAAAGTGTTTCTGGCAATGTTTCTCCAAATGAATAACAGGCCGTAGGCTTGCTTTTATTGAAATCCATTTAAATAATGCCTCTTTTCAAAATAAAAGCCTCTTGGGAAGTTTACACTTACTTTTGTTTAGAATAAAATCACAAGACTTACTTCTCTCTGTTTAAATAGTCAGGATGCTAGCACCAAAATAAACTACAAACGACAGACATTAGCTTTTGTTCGATCAGTATGTTCTGTCAGTGTCTGTTGGCATCTGCTGGAAGAAACTGACTGACGAAACATGCTGAATTGTGCTTGTCGGGTCATAAAATGTCTAAGAAGTGACATACTTTAATCTGGTAAATTGACTGTTGGCATGTGTTTGCGTGGTGTGAATTTATCAGTGTATTTGATTATTCCTGCCAGAGAATGATGGGAACTGTAGTTTAGTCATACAAACCTGTTGACTCATAGTCATAATGTGGCTGAATGAGTTGTGTTTTGTGGCAAGATGTATTATTATTATTATTATTATTATTATTATTATTATTATTATTATTA
>CAIGQW010053631.1:18984599-19009933 GCA_903798125.1 Danio choprae
ATCTATCAAAACATCCAGCCATCTATCCATGTCTATTTTTCAGTTTATCCCTCCATCTTTTGGCCTTTCAATCAACTCATCCATGTCTGTTTTTCTGTCCATCCATTTTTTGGTCTGCCCGTCCATCCATCTATCTATTGGCCTGTCTGTATGTTAGTCTATCTATCAACCTGTTTATCAAAACATCCATCCATCTTTTCATCCTTCATGCAAACAGACACAGAGAGCGAGTGCATCTGTGTTCAGAGGGTGGTGACAAATGGCTGGTGTGTTCTGCTGAAGGAGAGCAGGTGAGGAAACGTGGCCTCGCAGGGGAAGCAGTTTCCAACTCACAGGAGGATTGAGTTTGGAGTTTTTGTATTCTAATTAAAGACTCTGAAAACGTCTCGTCTGTGGGTTAGACGGTGAGTCATGTGATAAGCATCGTGTGTCTGAGCAGGTAATTTTGGCACTGAATATGGGTTATGTTTCCCTCTGTGGAGAAGTAGATCTAATGCTGTCTAATAATCACAGCAAGGTTGTTCCCATTGTTTCTGTCCTGTCCTATTCGTTAGTAAGACATTTACGGCAAAATAATGTAGTCTGTGTGCACTACAAGGACTCTTTGAACTTATATATATGGGAATGTGTGTGCGTGTGTAAAATATTAACTTGTTTGAACTCCATGTTCTTAATCCACTTTAGCGCTTGTCCTTGAGGATCCACCATTAGTGGCCATCTGTGGGGAAGGACGGGGGAGAAACATTAGCTCTCACTATAAATGCATGTCACATTATCTATAAATAGGCTATTTCATAATAATCCATAATCTCTGAATGCTATTAATCTGTTTGGTGTGTGTGTGTGTGTGGGTGAATGTGTGCATGTATGTGTGAGAAAGGAAATTAGCATTAGCTATAAATGAACAATCAGAGAAAACTGAGCTTACTATTATCTTTAGCTAATTATTCTCCAATCACTATTCATTACCACCCATTATTCATGAGATATCATCATTATTCTAATTAGCATTAAGGGATTGGCTCTCTGGGCCTGACCGGTTGCCACGGGTAACGATGACTCCGTTCTCGGTGGAGAAGGCATCCGACGGGAGGCCTTGGATATTCCATTCGCGCACTGCTGTGGGTTTAGACAGGAACACAGCAAAACTGAACCCCAGAGAACATGGCACCTCCAATTCTCTCACCTAGAGATGAAAAGGGTAGCGGAGGATTCAGGCAAGGACATTTAAATGAGAAAAAAAGAGAAGTTGTTAGAGCTGTCACATGCATAATGTCATAATATTATCTGTAAAGTGTGCAATACTATGCAATACTGAACCAGTCTTCACCGGAAAATGACAGTGAATTACAAGAAACGCTTTAGATGCATGTGTATTACTCAACACATGCATTAATAAAAGCAATTAACGATAGATTATCATGGGCACTGAAGATGAACTAAGGAAAGTAAAAAAAAAAAAGAAAAGAAAAAAAGACATACTGTCAGACCAACACACTGAATGACAAACAGAAAGGCAGGCAGACATACAGACAGTCAGGCTATGTTTGCATGACATGAAAACCTCCAAAACACCAGGCCAGTATTTGGGGTTCTTACCTTGTTAGTAAACAGTATCTGTTAGAAAGTGACTCAGTCTCATTTTCATATATATAACCCCAAAAACTCAGTTGACTCTCTGTCGAATAAACCAGGGGTCTGAGTGATGTATTTTGGTTGGTGGTGTTGTTAAGTGTGTATGTGAAATTACATCTATATCACAAATGCATGCAACAACAAACTAATAGAACTCACCATAATAGAGAAAGATGCTTTTTTCCCACTCATGCTGTAGTAATTGAAACATAATAAAGACAGGCGCCGCACCAGCTTCATTGTAAATACATTGCTAATCATCGCAAACAGATGGCATTTTCGATGGCGATGTTCGTACCTGGTTCATACCCTCATATAAAATTTGTATACATACATATAAAATATAATACAAAATGTTTAGAATTCTAGTAGTGGAGCGGTGTGGTGCTTCCGGTGTACGGTCTGCGATGTGCACAGATTTGGATTCTTAAAATTGGTTTAAGTTTGTTCTTTACAGGGAATTTCACAATGAAGTGGGATTTCATCTAGAGTAATTTTGCATTCTTGCGGCATGGTAGAATCTCATTCACGACCTGGTACTGGGTTGCGCCCCAGTGGTTGGGGACCCCATGTATAAACGAACAAGTAAAACATGTTTTTGGCTGAAAATGTAAACATGTCATGTAAACAGCCCCTCAGACCAACAGATACAGTAGATTGACAGACAGACGAAAGAACAGACAGTCAGGCTGGACAATAGGCTGACCAACACACAGACCGACCTACAGACAGACAGATATAAACATAGATCTATACAGATAATAAAACATAAACCTGTTTCATCCAGATATCAGTGACCAGCTCATCTCTGTAGTTGGACAGGAAAGGGCCCATGTAGGACAGGAAGGCAGCAGCCAGCAGACAGTCTCCCACCAGACAGGACATGTTCTTCTCCAGACCCTGAGCAATCACACACACAATAACATCAGAGTCCTCTGGCTGCATTTTCACATCCACAGATAAAACATCAGGGTGACTATGTGTATGTGTGTGAGCATACAGCTACTGTCTCCTCCCAGCGAACTCTCTCTCCAGCCAGTCCAGACACCAACTTGCCAGCTCGGTCCAGTTTGAGCTCCATGTCCTCAGATTTCCTCCTTAGCTCTTCTTTCTGGGCCAGCTTTTCATCATATTGGGTCTTTAAATGATTTAGTTTCTCTCCTACCTATTGATATACAAACAAATATGTACATACATTAAGTCTACATAACTCAAACAGATCAACATTGCGTGGGACACAATGATAGACACTGACCTCTCTGAGTTTGCTCTGGGCTTCAGCCAGTGAGGCCTGTTTCTCAGCCAGCTGAGTCATTGCTCCATGCAGCCTGGCTCTCTTCGGCTCAACCACCCTGAAGATGCGGCCGTAAACCTGACAGACACACATAGAGATATGAGAACATCTAAAAAAGCTCTTTCAGAGTCTCTCTTATTCCGAAGCACACCAAGAATGATAAGTTTAACAATAACTTTCGGTGGAATTTTGTGGGTAAAAAAAGTACCATTGTCAATAGTGTAAACACCACTCACAGAGAATCAATTTCAAACGAACTTGTTTTCTGCTGGTAAATGCTGCAAAACTGCATGACTACCTTGAATGCAAGCAAAAACGATGTGGGCAACGTTTCTAGACTTTTCACACAAAAGTCTTCATAGGGTGGATTCCTGCTGAAATGCCTGGAGTTTGCCCACAACATTTGCAGAGCAACAGTATGCAGAGCAACAGTAAATATAACCGCACTTTAACTGAACGGCACAACACAACTATAATGCCACAGATATGGTAGTAATAAAAAGAATACAGCTTCAGTTCACCCATAAAGAAAGGGACTTCAGTTTGTTCATAGTGAATCGATTAGATTATTGTCAGTTGGTAATTGCTGTGATCTCATGTGAGTGACATGCTGGTAGGAATTTTTGACAGATGTTGTTGCAAGTGGGAGGGATATTAATGCTTTTTATTAAAAAGTTGCAATGGCACATGAATTTAAAAAAAAAATATGTGCATGGATTTGAATAACACTGCAATATACCATTTAATATATCACTTAAGAATGAACCATATTGATTTATTGCTAACTTCACAGTGCTTAGAACAAACCTGCGGACTGCAATGAAGTTACAATTAGACGACATAAAATAAATCAATATATTGTGATAATAAACATGCACAATATTGATATCATGGGCACTTTTAAATTGCCTTTTAGAAATTTTCAGATTTCTGTATTGCCTCACAGCACCACATGCTTTAAGACTTAATAGGTGTTTGATTTCAAAACATTAATGTTTTCACACATTAATCTGGCCGGCAACATTAAAATGTCTGTGATATTTATAGGCCTTTTGGGTATTAACTCTGTACAGTAAAGTTCCATTTTTTAACCCAAATTAATTGCTCTAAAGTTATTGTAATTTCAACTACAAAAGCCTTTATTAATCTTGTGATGTCAATTTCTTATCTAATGCCTAATAACGCATTCAAATCCGTTTTTGTAATCACTAACTAGACTTTATTTATAAGTGTTACTTATTGTACTTCATCGTCTTTTGCAATTTAATTTGTTTAAAACTTGTATTTACTTTGAAGATGTATACAAAATAAACCAATACACTAAGGCCCAATCCCAATTAAATTTTTTTACCCCTACCCCTACCATGATGACATATGATGATGTGTGCAGGTGTTGTAGTGGTGTCCCATTTCTTAGGTTTAAAATTTGATAATTTTTAACAACTATACTGGAGTTATGGATTATAGATTGCAAAATGTAGCATTTTTTTAATTGTTTTTTTTTAAGCATAACACGAACGTCATTATGAATGTACTAAAACATATGCTTGTTTGTTGTAAAAATTCGTAATAATGACAAAAAATACTAATTTGTGCATCTCCTGACTTCCGTGTGCAGCTATGCTGCCATTGTAGATGGTGTATTCTGGGAAATATTCATACCCCTTGGTTTCAAGTGTGGTCCTGGAAAATCTCTGTTTCAAGGGCTATCTAGCTCTTCCCCCTAGCCCTACGCATCCAAGCTAAAGAAAATTGGGACACCCCTACCCCTTTATGTGAATGAGCAAAACGAGGGGTAGGGGGAAGGGGAAGGGCTAAGGGGGAGAACTGGGATTGGGCCTAAGTATTTTTGTGGCTACTACACCTGTGAAAGTAATCATTACAGCTTAGGTCAATAACATGATAATACCGAATATCATGATAAAAACTTTAGGAATTAATCGCCAACAAGAAAATTTGGTAATACTTTAGTTTAGGTCACAATTCATGCTATTAACTACTTATTACCTGCCTATTGTTAAGACATTAACTGTTCATTGGTAGTTATAAAGTATGATCTTATTCTGCATCCCTAATCTTACCCAAAACCTAAACCCAACTTCTACCTTACTAACTATTCTAACTATTAATAAACACCTAATTAGTAGTTTATTAAGCTAGTAGTGTTAGTTAATGGTTTGTAAATATATTGAATTGTGACCTAAAGTGTTACAGAAGCTTTGATACAGACAAAAGCCTAGTCACAATTTTCAGTCTTGGTGTGAACAGTCATCATTGTTCATTACTGCAGTACCTCCATGGCCCTGACCCACATGCAGAGGGACTTTGCAGCGAGTGAGACGCGTCCGATGATCTCGGGCTGGAAGTCAGGCTGTGTGCAGTACTGCCCAATGGTCTTCAGCACACGGTCAGAGATGTTGTCCTTATCGAAATTCACCAACTGCTTAATGAAGTTGCCCTCTCCTAAAACAAATGACTTGAATTCAGCCTCAGGCAAGCACATATTTCATGTTTTTTTTCTTTCTTCCTGCAACCTGTTCTGTGGTTATGTGCTCTCTACTGTATTGTGCTGAGCTTTTTAAACATATCCTGGTGTGCTAATGAATCACCCAACCCTTCCCCAAGCCGAGTCTTTCTCTTGGGCTCATGTGATTTTGGTTATACAGTAGTCTGGTATGGATTTCATGCCTGAGCCAGTGCCTGAATCCATGTGTGACATCAGTGTGATAGAGTGATTTAATAAAGATCTGGAACTTTCCCTTTATCTTACCCAGTTGTCTCTTGGCCTCCGCCCAAGTTGGTTCACATCCTCTGAGGATCATGACTGCCTGCATCACGGTTTCCACAAGAACTGGAGGTCTGCCATAAGACTTGATCTCCGTCATGTCTTTCTTATTCAGTGACTCCAGCGCCTGAAGACAGTCCAACAAGATTACCACAGTTTTTTTCATGTGCTGATGAAAACATTATGTATAACATATTCGCTTGGCTCTGGAGCCGTACGATGGCTGGCGTATTGGAAATAATAGTCGCATGAATTCAGGATGACCTTCATGGCTTCCTCTAGAGCAGGAAGTGCTTCATCTAGGTCTCTCTGAGCATTCTCAGCCATGGCCTTACACTTGATTTCTTCTGCTTCTATTTTCTCACTGTGAGCACCCACCGCCTACACACACACATACACACATACACACATTAACAAACACACGGCAGACAATCCAAGAAGGTTATAAATACCCAAAGAATGCACACTACCTAACACATACGCAGAAATAACAAACACACACAGACACATCATTTTAGCAAACACAAACATCAGTCTGCAATAACAATACATGGTATAGTAAATTATTAGCCCTCCAGTGAAGTGATGTTTAACACAGAGATTTTTTTCAACATAATAGTTTTAAAAACTAATTTCTAATAACCAATTTCTTTAGTCTATGCCATGATGACAGTGCATATCTTTCTACTTATTTGCACGATATTAGTATTCAGCTTAAAGTGCAATTTAAAGAATAAAATAAAAACATTTTTATGTGTATATAGTAGTGCTTGTTATAAATGATCTGTGCACTTCATTATTTTGTAAAAATTAATTTGCCCTCATAATCTTTAATCACACATCGCAACCTTCTCTACCCCCTTGACATGACTTTTCTTCACTTTTGGTCACATGGAATCCCTTTCGGGAGGGGATATCCTGGCTTTTCTTGTTTCTGCTCTGCCACCATCCATTCATTAATCTTCTTTTATTTTGTTTGCAACGCCCATCTTCCAACAATCCAATCAGTTCCAAAAGGACAAAGTCATGCACCGCCCTTCATTTTTTTCTAATTTCAGGACCGTTTCAAGTAAATATATGTCATGATAAAATTTAAATTTCACAGGAGGAAAAATAATTTGGATTTCAACTGTACATTGTATACCACCTGAAGGCAGAAACATTTAGAGAATCTGATGTATAATTTATACAGATGTGTGTCCAGGAATATTTATAATGTACAATAGACATGCTAGGAACTGTCATATTATTTACATATTATTGTTTACATCAATGTTTTGATTCTTTCTTATAGTTCTAAGTTGTAAATTGCTTTGTGCCTGCTTAACGGTTCCTTTAAATGCAATAAAATGGAACAGAATGTATCTTTTTTTTTGTTACCCAAATGCTGCTAAGTCTAAAAATCTCATATTTTGGTACGTGAAAATTAGACTACACAGTTATGCAATGGAGAAATGTTCAAAAGTTTAAAGGGTTGTAGAAAACATTTGATGGTTAAATCTGCATCAAACGCGGCTTATGAGCAAACAAGAAAGCAAGCGAATGAAAAGGATGTGAATTGGCAACAACAATTTTGAGAAAGCAATTGGAGCAAATGCCTTTTCAACCACCTAAAAGTGGTTGAAAGTGGACAGGCCTACATTTTTTTAGACTCCTTTAATATCTATATTTAGCATTGTACCTGTGAATGGATGGATAAAAATGCATTCATATACAGGGTCCAAAAAACCTTTATTACAATATATACCATGATCCCTAATTTCATAGTGTAATATATGTTTAGTAATACAACTAAGCTCTAATAAAGAGCTTCAACATTACACAGGCTGACACACACACACACGCACACGCACACGCACACGCACACACACACACACACACACACACACACACACACATACACACACATACACATAAGCCTCTCTCCTCTGCTGCACGATGACAACCAGATATTCTTCACACTGTTTCTGGAACTCGGCGACTTTCTTCTTGGCCTCCTCCAGCTCCACAGACATGGCCTCCACCTTACTGCGTGTGTCGTCAATCTTAAACAAACCATTCTTCAACTTCGAAACCTGCTCTCCAAGCTCATCGCGCTTCTCAGACAACAACCTGAGAAATGAGAAGACATTTTCAGAATAAATGCTTTGTTTTAGTTAGAGTAAGAGAGTTACATTTAACAGACATGGAAACAGGGCTTAATGGCAAAAAAAAGAAGTTTGATTCCTACTTCTTGTATCCAGAAACCAACTCCAGGTAGTTGGTTGGTGTGACGTAATTGTGTCTCTTCAGCTCCACTTTCATCCTGTGAGAGAACTGGGCCACAGACTGGTGCACGGTGACAAAGATACTGGCAACTTTAGTCTGGATCTGTGAAGCCACCAGAGATATGATATCAAGTGGCAGTCTCGAATTAAAACAAACCTTGCCCAAGGTCACAACAGAAGTCTGCTAAATTCAAACTAATCCTAAAACAGACTGAATCAAAAGTAGGCATGGCCTCTCTATAAGTAAATAATGAAAGTCTCAATGGAGAACCTCAATTCAAAAAATTTCTAGTTCAAAAACATTGAGGAAAAAGCAACACAGTTTGTATGACGCGTCTCTGAAAGGAAACAGAAGATCTTCACTGAGATGAAGGATGAGAGAGTGAAAGACTCCTGATGAATCTTAACTTACCTAAATTTAATTAACCTTGGACTCTATAACAGCCACAAAAAGCAAAAGTACCTCCAAAAAACTACAAATTAGGAAGAGTGTCACTGATTTTTATAAAAGCAAAATTTTTAGTTAACATGTTAGCCAGCACTCACTTATAGGGATTTACACCTACCTAACCTTAAATAGTAACGGTTCTTGACCCCAGTGAGCTACAAACATCAATTAGATATCATTGGAAAGAAGATTTTTGAGCTTTACTATGGTTCATCTAGAAAGTTATATTTTTAGGGGCACACAAAAAAATACTCCAAAGCGACATTTCTTTGATCAAAAACACAGTTAAGAGTGTTAAATTAATACTTTCACAATTAATACGTTCACAATTATTTTCAAAAACAGCCCTTTTCTATTATATATACTGTATTAAAATAAAAAACAATCTTTATTCCTTTTATGACAAAGAATCCTAGCAATATTGAAAACAGCAACATTAAACTCATCAATGTAAAAGAAATTGCTGGTTAAATGTTTTTTTGCATTTATTTAAATGATTTCGGCAAAGACAAAGTCTATGCTGACACATTGTGATCAATTTAATGTATGCTTGATGAAAATAAATCATATCAATTTCTTAAAAAAAAAGCATAATAAAAGCTTCCCCTTTTTCTTTACTTCTTTCGTTTTAATTTAATTAAATGTATTATTCATATTTGTTATTCATATTAATAAAATTGACTGGTTATGACCAGCAAATGCTATTATTATTTTTTATGAATAAAACGTTAACAAAAAAATTGATTTACAGTTACATCCACACCACTAGGGGTCAGTATACTTCAAAGATGACAGCCAGCACTAAGAACACAAAAAATATTGAGTGTACCTTCAAAAATGAACAAAAGATCTATTGACAGTTGTTAACCTAGAAAATCTCTAGCATTTTTATGTTGACTATTCATAAATCCAGCATCTGACTTAGGTCTTTCTGTTTACATGTCTCACCCCATCATCGCTCCCAAGAGACAGTCCATCCAAACATCTTTCTGCCACTTCCAACAAAGCGTCCCGTGGCCATTCAGAAAACCAGTCTATCGTTGTGCAGTTGACCAGTGCCGGGTACTGACGAATACGGTTCCTACATAAACAAGCACACACATAAACAAACAGGCCTAACAAACCCATAAACCTTCTGTTATGTAGACAGTTCAAAATGGTTTGCATTGATTTGTCACCAAGACTAATATCACCCACTGGTCCAATTATGCTTATTAAAGTCAGACCAGTGCCAGGCCAATCAGAGTGAGTGCTTGGATGATTTGACCTGTCATATTTAATGAGTCAGGGCCCTGCGGGTCACATTACGCACAACCGCCTTCTTCATGCAACGGCAGATGCAAATGAGTGATTAACGAGAACATTCCTATGCATGTTTCTATAGTGCTGCGCGTGTGACAGGCATAATCACAAAGCATGAATGTGTTTTGCCTGCCATCGTCTGGGGGGCCAGTGAGCCATGTACTGTGCCTACTTATAACTGTCTCACTCTCTCTTTAGCGAATATTTACCTGTATTATAGCTCTTCCTTGGTATTTGCATTGTCTTTTTTATCATTATGATTTGGCACACTACAACTATAGTCTACAGCAGTGTTTGTCAGCTGCTTTAGCTATGGGAGTAACAGTTTTTGAGTAACAGATTTTTGAAAAATCATAGTCAAGGCTATGATTTTTCCCATTTTTTAATTTTAAATTTTTTTTTTAATTGACCAAAGTCCTAAAAAAATACAAATATATATATTTTTTAAAATCAAGCAAATTTATAACAAATTTATGCCAATTTAATCAAATACTGCCCCACTTTACTTAACATAATAAAATGAAATACTTTATTCACAAATTTCAGCAAAATTTCTACAGATTTAAGTACGTCCTTTAATATATGTGTATATTAAAATCAGTTATATGTAAAAGATGGTTTTCATGATTTGTGTACAATTTATAAATATTTTCTAGGTTTCTAGTTGGTATGAGACCTACTGCAGCTTTCTTTGAACACAGTTTCCATTATAAATCTTAAAAAAAAGTGTTTTTAATATTTTCAGCTTATATACTGCTAAAAACATTCTGCATTAATCCACAGATTTCTTCAAAAAAATGATGTATTAATAGCATTAAAAGAATTATCAATACTCACAATAGCAATTTTAAGGTTACAAAGAGAAGGTAAATACTGTAAACTGTTAATGTAACACAGAAATCCCGATTAAAAGAATGAATCTGACACATGCTAGTACCAGTTACAAAAACAATTTTTTAGGTAAATTCTTGACTTACTAATTGACAACATTACTGCAAAGTCGAATGTTCCTAATTTCGTTTTGAGCTTTATTAACAATTTAGTGATTTCAATTTGTCCGTATTTGTGCTTGCAATTGAAGAGTGCACGAGTGTGACTGCATGGTCAAGAAAGTTTTCTTACATGAAACGCAAATAGCATTAGAAGAATGACACTGACATCCAGCCTGACAACATATTATCTGACAGCAGATACACAGGCCCGAATCATAAAAAACATGCCATAACCCACTCAAAATGGTCCTGCGTGCCACCAGTTGAGAAACACTGGGGTAGAGCTAACCTGCTACAGCTCTGGCAATACAAACACACTGTTGTTCGTCATGCCAATAAAGCCCCTGAAGCTGAAATTGACTGAGACGCAGAAAGCTAAAAAAGGAAAGTAAACAGAGATCAAGACAGAAGAAGCCAAATTTGCTACATCGTTTATGAGGACACTCGTAAGTTTACGACAGCACTTGGTAAGAGATTGCAGATGGAGGGTAAAGCTTTGTCTTCATGATGTGTGTGAAATGACAGAGGCAGTGAGGTTTACTCCTGTCATTTCCTCTAATTTCACACAGTTGTATCGCTCATCCATTTTGAACTGGAGCACTGAGTCATAAGTGGCTATACTGTGTGCGGGTCTGTTCGGTTAAAGCGTATATTGTTCACTGTGAATCAAACCTACAGAGAGAGATCTTAAGCCATAAGAAGCCACAGGATGGATCTCAAATGTTAGCATGCTAATCAAGGCTGACTCACTATGCGCACATGTTAGATTCTAAGTGGTAGGCGAGCAAGTGCACGCTATATTACAGTTGGCTATATTAAATCCACACACATGGGGTTTTGTAGAGACACTGAACACTGAATTGAAGGTGGGATACAGTTCTGCTTTTTAATGTGATATTCATAGTACGTAACAAGAACAGCATGACTGCCTTTCCTATATATCTCTAACTATGCTTATGTTCAGCATTAATATCCACACATTTTACATTTAAAAAAAAATAACATGATCATATATTAACTTCATCATCAACTTTATTAATCATTTATTCTTTTAATTAAATGAATTTAATTAAAACTGTAATATATTATAATATAATATACATTTTTCAAAGTAGTAGTAAATTTAAAAAAAATATTTCAGTCATTTATTCAATTTAGTCATTTATTGTTTATTGTGGAGTTTGCATGTTCTCCCCATGTTAGCGTGGGTTTCCTTCAGGTGCTCCGGTTTCTCCGACAGTCAAAAAACATGCGCTATAAGTGAATTGAATAAACTAAATTGGCCGTAGTGTATGAGTGTTAATGAGTGTGTATGGGTTTTTCCCAGTACTGGGTTGCAGCTGGAAGGGCATCCGCTGCGTAAAACATATGCTGGATAAAGGCTGGTTTATATTTCTGCGTCGAGGGATCACTGTGTCCCACGGCGCATGTCTTGTGCGTAGTCATGCATTTATACTTCTGCGCGCTGTTGGTGTTGCTCTGCAATAACACTTCTGAAACACTAGCTGGCAGTTGGTTTTTATGCTCCTCTGTGTCAAGTTTTTTGTGGGTGTTTTGTTTTTTCTGAACACTACCTTAATGTAGCTAAAACTCGCTTATTCAGAGGCGGGAACCGCCGGACGTGCAGCAACTTTAAAACAAAAGTTACTAACTGGAGCTCCTATACGGGATTCAACACTTGTAAACACTCGCTCCAATGGGCTCGCGACTCTCAGCACTGCCCACGCTCATCACCTCTAATAAGCCGACCAATTACAGAGCTTGCGCTGCATGTCATTGCGACGTGAAGTTAAATTTTTTGAGAGGTGCGCGTCAGCGTCAGCCACGGTGAAGGGTATGCAACCACACGAAGGCTGCGTCCGAGCATACGTGTGCGCTTCACGCAGAAGTATAAATCAGCCTTAAGTTGGTAGTTCATTCCACTGTGGTAACCCCTGATGAATAAAGGGACTAAGCCGAATGAAAATAAATGAATGAATGAATGAATTATTATTATTATTATTAGTGCATAGTCACATTGATTGAAATACTGAAACAGTAGTTGATCACAACTTTAATAAATCATCACCATTATTAAATTATTATTTAAATTCAATTAATTATATACGACAACACAGTACTATTAATAATGACACTTTCAAAATATTGCAAAAAATGTAATAATTATAAAACTTTAAGAAATATCACTACTCAATTAAAACCACTCAAGTGTTAAACAAAAACAAGTATTGATAATCATTTTCATTTGATTTTAGAGATCAACATTAAAATTATTACTAAAGACTGATCCGATTCATGAAGATCCAACACAATCTCACAGCAACTCTTTACTTTTTGATTTAGTGGCTAAATTCGTATATGAAATCATTCGATCTCATTCATACAATTTAGAATGATTTGCTCATCCCCCAATGACAGTTGGGTTTAGGGGCGGGGTTGGGTGTCACGCCTCTTTTTAAAATCGTACATTTTAGTACGACTGAACTCAAATTTGAACGCATTAGCCACTTAACTGACAAAACGTAAAATAGTTATGCTTCCTCGTGAGATCAGGCTGGAAGATTACAAAGGAAAAATCACATCAGTTTTTAATTTAAATGCCCTTGTTCTGATTAAGTGATGTTGAACTAAATATTAACTGAATTATTTAAGCTGAATGATGGGACCATTGTCTCACAGCTAAATCAGATTCTGCAAAACAGACACTTTAATTAAACTGAATTGAACTGAACTGAACTTATTTCAAACTGACGGACTAAACAATGAATATCTGACCAGAGCTAAATGACTTTTAATGTTTTACAGCTAAATCTGAATGGTCTCCATAGTTGAGCTATATTTTCCTCTTGATCACTGTGAAGCTGCTTTGACAATCTATACACTACCTGACAAAAGTCTTGTCGTCGATCCCTATTGTAAGAGCAACAAATAAAAACTTTACATCTAGTTGATCATTTGAAAAATTGGCAGAAGGTAGATTCATCTGTTGAACTGCATCCCAATCATCACAAATACTACAGTAGACCTACTGGAACCTGCATGGACCCAAGATTATCACAGAAATCAGTCAAGTTTGGTGAAGGAAAAATCACGATTTGGGGTTACATTCAGTATGGGGGCATGCAAGAGATCTGCAGAGTGGATGGCAACATCAACATCCTTAGGTATCAAGACATTTGTGCTGCCCATTACATTACAAAGCACAGGAGAGAGCAAATTCTTCAGCAGGATAGAGCTCCTTCTCATACTTCAGCCTCCACATCAAAGTTCCTGAAAGCAAAGAAGGTCAAAGTGCTCCAAGATTGGCCAGCCCAGTCACTAGACAAGAACATTATTGAGCATGTCTAGGGTAAGATGAAGGAGAAGGCATTGAAGATGAATCTAAAGAATCTTGATGAACTCTGGGAGTCCTGCAAGAACGCTTTCTTTGCCATTCCAGATAACTTTATTAATAAGTTATTTGAGTCATTGCAGAGATGTATGGATGCAGTTCTCCAAGCTCATGGGAGTCATACACACTATTAATTCTTTTTCCACTGCACCATGACTTTATATTCTATCATTTCTGTTAAGTGACAAGACTTTTGTCTAAGCAAAGTCAGACCTTACTGTCCTAATTAAATAATTAAAAATCAAGGCATGATCATATTTTATTTTGGTAAAATAAGTGTAATCTAGAGGCCTTTGCCTTTCATATAAGCCACTTTTGATACCAAGTGATCAACTAGAAGTCAAGTTATTATCAAGAAGTCAAGTTATTATATGCTCTTCCTAAAACTTGGATAGGTGACAATACTTTTGTCAGGTGGTGTACTGTATAAAGCACTATAGAAATACAGGTGTTTTAACTTGATACTAATAGTTCCCTCTATTCTACTGTTGCTTGCACTATTTTTCATTGTATGTAAGACTGCAAATGCTTAGCAATATAAATGGTTTTTTTTTTTATCATGCAAATAAAACAAAACAGAACACTAAAACAAAATTGCACCTGAAAGGATCTCCTACAGGGCTCATGCACATCACAATGTGCAGGTTGTTCCTGACGCGCTCTATCAGGTAGTTAAACATGGCGTCTGGTGTCTCCAGGATATTGTCCTTCCTGGCGGAGTCTGACAGAGCGCTCTGGATCTATACAAACAAAACACGCTGAAAACCTGCTCACATTGTCAAGCAGACATCGTCAAACACAAGCCTGCAGTCACGCGCATTAAAAATGTATACAAACGCACACACACACCTCATCGAGCTCGTCTGCTTTATAGAGATTGGGCACCTCCCCAGAGCTCAAGATGTTGTTAATGTCTTCAAGGAAGGACTCGTCCACGATCTGTGTGTCATTAAACAGGAACACAGTGGGCTTGTTTTCCACTCCTGTCAGCCGATAGAGCTTTTTAATATCTGTACGGGGAGAAGAAATGTGTCAAATATTCCACCGAGGCCACATTAAACTGTGCTGTGAAGGCTACGATGTGCATAACATAATACATCTTTTGGTCCCGAGTAATGGCGCAAGAGGTGTTATTCTTCAGCATTTGAAAGCATTCAGTACAACATGCCACAGGACAAATTTTTAAAGCCTTTGTTATATATCAAACGAGCATTTTCTGCGAGATGTAAAATTGTAGGAATAACTCAGCCAGCTGTCTTACATTAGCTGGTCTTGAGATACTATTTAGCTAGCCTAAATGTTCAGATAATCTGTTAAATGAGCAGCAAAACAGGTTTAGATGCTGTTTTAGCAGGCTGTTTAAAGTCCGCGGGAACCTGAAGTTGCTGAGACTTTTATTTCATTATGTTGATGTACCTCCATCAAAAACGGGTAGGGGGCAGGGCTTGCTTTTTGATATTCATTCCCTCATAGCAAATTAATGGTAGGAGAAACTGATGTCAATAGAGAATGACTGGCACTCCAAATGTGGAAGCAAATAGTTAGACTTTGGTGAAAGATTACCAAAAAAATATTTTCCAGTGGATTTTAGTGGAACTTGGACAGATTAATTGTCCATCTAAAGAATAACAATGTGCGCTAGCAAAATAAACATTTACACATTTTGATTTCACATGGACTTTTGAGGTTCGTAAACTCCAGAATAACAATTCTGTCATGACTTTCTCACCGTTATATCAAATCACACCTATAAGACTTTAATTTATCTTCAAAGTACATATGAAAATATTTGTACCCATTTTTTTTCAAAATATACATACTTGGTAATTGGATTAGCAAGTATCTGATATTTGGACTTTCTCTATATAAAGTACATTGGACTCTCAGTAACTATATTGTTTTAAATAAAGCTTAATAGTCACCTACCGGATATGTATTTGACATGAATAGCTAAATTATATCTTCAAATTAAGTTTATTTTGCATATATTTGATTTATCATGTCTATCTCTGTAGGCATCAGTGTTTGATAGTATGCTGTGCATTTAACCCCTTTAGCATTCCAGCATTCAGCCCATGGTATGCTGAGCCATTATTTACAGAAATCATTTATGGGTTGAAAACACTGAACAGCAAATCTCTCTCAAAGCTCTAATGATACCAGTGTGATCAGCCACAGATCTGTGATAAAAACTCTGATCTTTTGTTTATATTATGTCTTTCTAAAGTCAAGTTGAAGTCAAGTTGTGAACCACAGTTGTAAAAGTCGAGTCACAGCTCATCAAATTTGAGACTTGAGTCTAAGTGAAGTCTTAAGATGAAACTGCAACACTGCTTTATTGGTTCTTTGGCTTCAGGGAAGCATACTTCAGCTTCTGAGACCAAATCTAAATGCTGTACGCATGATCAATGTTGAACCCTTATGAATGTTTTGAAACATCAGAGTATTGTAATGAACAAACTTTCAAAGGGAAAGAATCTCTCAGATTTGATTTAAAATATTGTATTTGTGTACCAAAGTTGAACAAATTGCTTATGGATTTGGATTGACATGAGGGTGAGTAAATGATACATTTTTATTTCATATTTTATATTTTTATGATAGTTTGTTCCTGTAGTTGTTGTCATACCATACAGTAGTCTGATATATGACCGTATATGACCATATATAAATTATAGCTAATATATGTGAACATATATGCACACATTTGTAATTCCAGCAGTTTAAAAACTATATATGTAAATGGCCATTTTTGCAATATTTTGAAATATGTTGCATATAAATCCTAACATGGATTTTATGCCATATATGCAACTTGCATATATTTCCATATATCAGATTTCTATATACAGGGTTCATACACATTTTTACTACTAAAATTACACACCTTTTCCAGGACTTTCAAGTATATTTTTTATTACCTAATGTTTCATGTAGTGTCTATGTATACATGGTAAATAAGAAAAACAATGCACGTTCACATTTATTACAGCATCTCATAAAACACGCAACAATCTATTTAGTTTTAATTTATTTTTAATGCTTACACAGCACTAATAATGAGAGAGCATCGTTTTGGCCAAGGACAGAAAAGAACTAAAGACAACTTATATTTAAGTATACAGATATTTGTTAAACTAACTTCCATGACTTTTCCAAAACTTTATGGGTTTTTCAGTTTTTCCAAAACTTTTCCAGGCCTGGAAAATACCATGTCAAAATTCCATCACTTTTCCAGGTTTTCCATGATCATATGAACCCTGTATATGGGATGATTTGACTCCCATGGATGACACCTATTTATAATATGTACACTTTTGATGCACTTTAAAGTAGGTGCAGTAGCTTTAAATAAAATGATTTCCTACAGGAATAAATGTAAACAGGGTGCAGAACTCACCCTCTCTGAACTCCTGTTTGCGGTACTGTTTGGTGACCTCCACCTGGAAAACCGTAAACCTGCAGATGTAGGCGGCCAGTCTGGTTAAGCTCTGCCTGCCTGAGCCACCGATACCAACCAGCAACATGTTCCCTCTGAGCTGACTGATCACTCGCACCAAACGCGTGACTGCGGGGCCAGAGAGAGGGTGCTGTTTCCATCACCATAACCATAACTGTGTGCATTTACTAGCATGAATCATGTGCGTCATTTGGTCAATGCAACATTTACAAACTCAAAGTAAAAAACATTAAAATATAAATGCATACAAAAACACACACATCATTCATGACGAAGTCCAAACAAACAACCGATCACAAAAGAAACTAATTGGCACAAAACCATAATTAGTTATGAACACGTACGCATATAAACATACTCGTTCTACTTGCTAATTTCGCAATCAATCAGCTGCGCTCAGTGGCGTGTCATTGAAGTGAGTGTTTGCGACTTCACCGAGCTGAATGTGTGACTGCTTTAATGTCACAGTGTGGTGTATGCGTGACAGGATGCATATAAAGCATTCTTATATGAGTCTTTGACAGTAAATGCCCGTATGCGGCTGAGTGACATATAGACTGGGGAACCGGCCGCCTAATTATTCTCCCTGCTGAGGGGTTTGTAATGCGATTGCGTTCTTCTTTGTGGGAACGAGAAGGGTAATTATTCATGCTGGTGGGGGATCTGAGGGCTGAAGTGCATGTGATTTTGAAGAAAGTTATATTTGAAAGAGAACTGAGGAGATCGGCCACTGAATTATAGGACTCGAGAGTGTGCATTGAATCATGGGTATTTTGATGTGGACGTAACCAAACGATGAGAGCCGTTTCATGAATATTGATGGATGCGGCAGAACCGAACTAGTGGGATTTGTTTTCCACATAAAGTCATCATTCAAAGACATTTTGGAAGTTGGAAACAGAAACAACTTTGCTCAATGCACAATGGTGATAGCTCATGTCAGAGGCTCAAACTTGCAATTTATCCACCTTTTTTTGCTGTGGAACGTTCATTCAAAGCACCTAAAAAGAAATCTTAATAAAATAAAATTATGGTTGATCTACTTTGTGTGTTTTTTTTTAATCTGTCATGAAAATAATGCTTGGTATTGTAATGCGACATTAGTATTACATGCAGAGTTCAATGCGTTTTGTTGCTCCAGATTATTTTCTTTATGTATTCCCTACAGTAATGTAATATTTAATATACATCTGTAATACTGCAGTGAAAAGACTTGTCTCTGGCTTTTAGGGGTTATTCATGCTCTACTGAAAGTAATTTGCTAATTCTAATAAGTTGCCTTTTCATTTTTGATGGATAAACTGTGAGAAGAATAATGAAAACTTCTTGTACCAACAATAAAAAAAAGACATTTTACTGTTTAATGGAAGTTGGAAAAGGCTTAGAGAAACAGTGGATACTACGTGATTCAGTCTGAACAAGCTCTCACCGTGATCTATAGCATCTCTAAAGAGCACCAGGCTCATGGGCACCACACCAGGCGTGAGGTTAAAGTCCTCCAGCTGGTTCTCCATATGAACCTTCAGTGCTGTAAAGTCCAGCAGGTCCTCATACACCTGTGGCTTCCTCAGGAAATCACCTACAATACAAAACACACATATGAATAAAACTGTATGTATGATGGGCTAGAAATGGGAGGGAACAATTAAATGCACCATCAATCAAAATGTTTTATTTATAATTAATATGACTATTGTTGATTATTTGGGGGCAGCGAGGTGGCACAGTGGGTAGCGCTGTCACCTCACAGCAAAGTCGCTGGTTCGAACCCCAGCTGGGTCAGTTGGCATTTGTGTGTGGAGTTTGTATGTTTTCCCTATGTTCGCGTGGGTTTCCTCCAGGTGCTCCAGTTTCCCACACAGTCCAAAGACATGCGGTATAGGTGAATTGGGTAAGCTGAATTGTCCGTAGTGTATGTGTGTGAATGAGAATGTATGGGTGTTTCCGAGTGATGGGTTGCAGCTGGAAGGGCATCCGCTGCGTAAAACACATGCTGGATAAGTTGGGGGTTCATTCTGCTGTGGCGACCCCTGATAAATATAGGGACTAAGCTGGAAAGAAAATGAATGAATGAATTGTTGAGTATTGATCATTCAAAAGTTTGGGATCAGTAATATTTTAATATTCATAAAAAATCTCTTATCTTACCAAAACTGCACTTATTTGATAAAAAAATACAACAAAACAGCAATATTTCAAAATGCTATTTCAATTTAAAAGAACTTTTTTTCTATTTGAATTTTTGTTTCTTAAAAAATACTTTTATTTTTCAAGGACACATTACTGATCAAAAGTGACATTTGAGACAATCGAAATGCTACAAAAGCTTTTTTTTTTTTTTAAATAAATGCTATTATTGTTAACTTCATATTCTTAAAATAATCATTAAAATGTATCATGGGTTCCACAAAATAATGAAAGCGGAAACAATGTTGTCAACACTGATGACAATAATAAGAACCATAATAAATGAGTAAAAAACAGGATTATAACAAATAGCAAATTAGCCATTCGAATAAAAAAACTATTGAATAATTTTTTAAAAATCATGTGTAAATGAATTCTGCAAAAATTAAATAATCAAAATTGACATTTACAAAATAAGTGCAGCTATAAACCAGTAATGGCAGTAAGAAAATTCTAAATGTTTAAAATATTTCACAACAATTCTGCTTTCTACATATTTTTTAACTAATAAAAGCAAGCCTTGAGCATAAGAGACTAAACATTACAAATCTTTAGGTCATCCATCCTATAAAACTAATTTACGGGTTTTGTATGTATGATGTTTACCAAACAGAGGGGGCTGTTTGTTGGGGCAGATGGTATGGAAGGGCACATCAAAATGAGAAGCCAGTTTTTCTGACAAAACTCCCACAAATGTCTCCATGTCTGCGTGATCCACCAATCGATCGGAGAACACCCTGAAACACAAACACAAAACCCAATTCTTTTCTTCTCCAAACACGTGTGTGTGCATGTGCAGGCCTCTGTCTGTCTGTACCTGAAGCACTCATGAATCCAGAGGCGCGTGATGCTCTGTTTGGTGTCGTGGAAGTCTTTGTGCGCTCGCAACAGACCCTGGAACACCTGCATTAGAGGACATATTGAACATGCACACAAAGCCTTCTTCACTGCAGTTTCATTTTATGTATAAAATATTGATTTCCTGTCTGATCAAGCTCAAAAGAGATGCACAAAATGTCCTTGCAGGCTCAAGATGCTTTTAAAGGTTGTTTTGAAAAGGCGTTACTTGTATAAGCATATGCAGTCTCAAAATAAAAGCAAAAGACTGTCTTTTTTGGACAGTTTGGTGGTGTTGTGGCTAATAGGATAAGCTTTATTTAATCACTCTAGAATCAAATCAACTTATTGGTTGGCCCCTCCCCTTAAATGCAGAGGATCCAATGGCAGTTGAGTATCAATTACAAAAATGGCAAAATGATATGCCTGGGGTACATTCCAGGTATCCTGAGAGGATCGGCAACAAAATCTATTCGTTTTTCCATTTCCTAAACAGAAAACAAGAGAACTTAGCAACCAGAAGAACATCATGGATGGATACATTTGTTGTAGGTAAGTCTATGCAAAAGCTGTTTATTTTCTCTATCATTATGCAGTAAGCTTAGTTGGATAGAGGACACTATTGTTATAGCTAGCTTGGAATAATGTTAGCCAATTTTACAGCGATAGTTCACCCAATCATTTACTCACCCTTTACTGGTTCCTAATCTGTTGACTTTCTTTTTTTGTTGAACACTAAAAAAAATATTTTGAACAAAAGCTGGAAACCTGTAAACATAGACTTTCATAGTTTTTGTTTTTCCTACTATGGAAGTCGATGGTTGCAGGTTTTCGCCATTCTTCCAAATATCTTTTTTAGTGTTCAACACAATGAAGAAACTCATAAGCAGAGTAAATAGTGAGTTTTTTTTTTCTTCAGTTTTGGTTAAACTTTCCCTTTAATTGCCACCAGCAAAGTAAATTAAATGTAAACTATTTGAATCTTACCCTTCGGCACTTGAACAGATTGTTGATCTTGAATGATTTCATTAGTAATCATGATGACGTAACACAAGCTTGCATTTGTGATCTGTAAACCCTTGGTTTGCCAATTCATTTTGACATCCACCATTTTTTTTTAACATTTAAATGACACATTTAGTTAGTTGGTTAGCTATATTTGTCCCCTTAAAGAGATTTCATTTGCAGCGTACACTAACAGACACATCTGACAATTTCACATATGGCATTTATATAAATAAATCATTTAAAAATCTTACTCCCTACACACTTCCCTACTCTAAATAAATATCCAGTATACTGGCCATAAACTGCTATTGAGAGAGGAGGAATTAAAAAACTTTATTGCTTGAGGGATCGGGCGACACGGTGGCGCAGTGGGTAGCACAATTGCCTCACAGCAAGAAGGTTGCTGGTTCAAGCCTCGGCTGGGTCATTTGGCATTTCTGTGTGAAGTTTGCATGTTCTCCCTGTATTTGCGTTGTTTTTCTCCTGGTGCTTTGGTTCCCCCCACAAGCCCAAAGACATGCGGTACAGGTGAATTGGGTAAGCTAAAAAACTTGTCCGTAGTATATGTGTGTGAATGAGTGTGTATGGATGTTTCCCAGTGATGGGTTACAGCTGGAAGGGCATCCGCTGTGTAAAACATATGCTGGATAAGTTAGCGGCTCATTCCACTGTGGCGACCCCAGTTTAATAAAGGGACTAAGCCGAAAAGAAAATGAATGAATAAATGCTTGAGCGATAAATGATCATTTTGTCCTCTTTCTTAAGCATCTGGAAACACAATATCTTCAACCTGATGGTAACAATTTAAAGGTGTATGATAAAGGATGTCTCTTTTGATTTACAATCATTATAGCCTTTTTTAAAACTTCTTTGTATATACTATCAACACTCTTTAATACACACTTGATGATTTGTCCAAAATGTATTAAAACATCTTGGAACAAGGTTTTCACACTGATAGTTGTCATGATAAGACAGTCAGCAAACTTGTTTGCTTGAGTTAGCAACCGTAACTAAGACGGAGGGGAGGGGGTGTTACTGATAGATCAATGGGTCATTACTAGGAGTGATATTAACCCTGGAGTGGGTTGATCTAAACTACGATTTGCTCTTTTGAGAGACATTCACACCTGACGTTAAGTACCTTGGAGATGTCTCTGAGGTTGAAGAGATAATGTATTTTTGCAGGCGTGGGTAAGAAGCGGGAGGTGATGGCATGGTAGAGCTCCAGGGTGGCCTGAGTCAGAATCCCCCCGATGGGCTTCACCTCCTCCTCAAACTCCTGCAGCTTCTGACTGATCATGGTCCCATAGATGCGCTTTATCTGAGACTCCTGGAGAGAATAGAAGTGGAGAGGGAATTACAGGGGCGGATAAAACACAAGATAAATACAGCAGATAAGACAAAAGATAAAAGGTGATCGGTTAGTTTGATGGATAGAAATAGAGCAAGGTAAAATGCATTAATATTAAACTATTATTAGAGAAAAGAGAGAGCTTTGTTTGAGACATTATTGACTCTATCTCTGCATCAGGTTCAAATGGGTGGTGGGCAAGACTTTCAGTCAATGAATTCTGTTTCTTCTTCACACACTGCTATCACATGACTTCATAAAATTTAGAATATAGTGCACAAGATGTTTGGACTGCTTTTATGGTGCTTTGATATATATTTTGGCAGTGCTTTTATGTGCTTTTTGGAGCTTGACAGTCACAATCATCATCCTCTCATCTCTCATGCAGCTCCTTTTGTGTTTCACAGAAAAAAGAACAAACTACATGCAGGCGAGTAAATGATATTTCAAATTTGGGTGAGCTTTTCCTTTTATAATGCTTTAGCAAAACTGCATCCCTTTCATCTATTCCTTTATGCTTTATTACATATATTAAAAGCTACTTTCTAAAATTAAATGTTGAATGCAATATATTCATCCTTTAACACAACCTGAATAATGTATATATTTTTATTTCATTTTTCAATAAAACCATTTTCATAACAGAGTGACATAAAACTGAAATATTTCGTTTTTCCAATAAAAACAACTTCACTCCTACTATTGTTGCCACCTTTATGAGGAATTCCTGTTGTTTTGACCTCATTTGTTAGTGTCTTTGAGCTAGTTTCAAACTGTTGGGAAGACCACAAAAACAATAACCACTAGTTTAATACAAATATATATCAAAATAAACCAGCTGTAGCTACTATGCACAGTTTATTCCAGTGGTTCCTAGGCAAAGATATACTGAAATTCCTTCTTATTACTTTTTTTCTCCAACATTGCAATAAAGTTCAGCTGAATCCCTTTAATACAGAAACTCAATTCTGACATTTGGAAATCATTTCTGTCTTATATTTGCTGTTGCAACTATACTTGTACCATTAAAATTAGCATATATAGCATTGGCTTACAATATCTTTGTGCTTTCAATATATAACCAACAGTGATAATGTCACCATAATATGTGTACACTGATATGCAATCATCCTTTTTTTTAATCATAATTTTATTAGTTTACAAAACACGATTGCTCTTTTCCATCTTTTACAGCTACCTAATGTTTTAATACAATTAATATTTAATACCACTCCAAATATGTAATCATGTCCTGTGTAAACAGGAAAGTGCATCAGTCATATTTTTTATCATAATTCCATCAATTTATACTTACTGTAGGGAATGTCATGTTGATGAGGTTAAAGCGGCTCTGCAGGCGTCTTGATATGTGAGTCCTCCCTCCACCAGGGGGCCCCATCGAAGCCAGTAAGAAAAGGTCCTTTAAGGTCACGACAATAAGAAAGAAAACACATTTTTATTAGCATACGGAAAATTTCACTGCATCCAAAATTGCACACTTCCCTACTATTAAACAAGCGAAAAACATAAGACAGTACCTGGAGGATCAACTACTGTACTTTTCTGTGAGATTCTACAAATTGTAAAAATTGATGGACAATTTTACTATCCCATGAGGCCAAGAAAAAAAAGATTTGTGAAGCAACTGACACTGGTAGGTCACATAATAATGACATGATGAATGTTACAGTATATGTCCAGATTACATCCTTGTTATATGTTCAGATTACAAACAAAGAAATCTTTATTGTCACACAATGTGCTAAAATTCTTATGCGCAAATCTCTACAAATGGCAGCAAAATATAAAATATATAAAAACAAAATATTTACATAACTGATTTAAATATGCATAAATAATAGTAACACTGTTCTACAACTAACGTTATAAACAATATACATAGTACGCACCAAAAAAAACCATAATATTAACCATGGAATACATGTATTTAAACTATATATTTAACAAGCTTTTTGTTTGAGATTGCAGCAAGCTTATATTTTATAAAATAAGTAACAACACACACACTGGGTTTTTATGGGGACTTCCTATAGATATAATGACTTTTCAACTGTACAGAGAGTAGATTCTGTCCTTTTCTCAGACTCTACCGCTAAACGCAACTATCAAAACATTCTGAAGATTAATTTTCACTATATAGTAGTCAACATTTGAAGTGGATCATCAACTTTCTTCAAAGTTGTCCTAAAACTATTGAACAATACCAATTTTTGTCAATTTTGAAAAACATTTTTGATTGATCACATTTTTGATAAACAGTTTTCCTCATGGGGACCAAAAAACTTATTGGTATGTTTGAGAGGATATTTGGTCCCCAAAATGTAGTGAATACCCATTACCACACACACACACA
>CAIGQW010053631.1:19021600-19034969 GCA_903798125.1 Danio choprae
ACAAGACAAGACAAGACAAGACAAGACAAGACAAGACAAGACAAGACAAAACAAAACAAAAATTTGTCAATACAATAGTCCATTTTAGACTGATGGAAAAAGACATTCGACATTCACATAATTCAAATAATTGGCACACCCATACACTCATCTAGTATAATAAGGATATTCAAGACATTCAAGAGACTGGATGCAGAAAGGAATTTATCAACTAAAACAAATTTCTTGTTTTAATAGCATTTAATGTTTTTAAGAACTTTGTGAGTGGTGTGGAACTGAACCCTCTTCTTGCTTTTTATATTTGTGCTTAAGATCGTCCATGAAGGCCTATGAGGTTCCCTGGGGGGATAGTCCAATCATTGCTTGGTTTGACCTGTCCTCTACTAGTCATTTCACCTCATGGATGTACAAAAAGGCATTAGAGGGTACTGTAAAACACTTAGCTATACAGCGCATTTGGGAAAAAGATTGTCAACAAGAGGAGGGTGTCACAAACTGGGCAAGAGTATGGCAGAACTTTTTTTTTATTTCATCTAAAATTCCCAAATGCCAACTCATTCATTATAATTTGTTTTGGATTTTTTTTATCACAAAACTTATTGTACTCTTATTGGACATATGCTGTGGGAATGTGAAAAATTAAAAAAAATTCGGGATGATGTGTGTATCTTATCTGAAATGATTGAATATCCTGTACCAGTGAACCCTTCTAAATTATTACTGATTGATGATTCTATGCTTATTTCACCAAGGTACAAAAAGCTGTTTGGCGGGCCAGTTTAACATCTGCTAAACAACCGTTAACACAATACTGGCTACATCCACATAGCTTGAATACATACAAGTGGTTGATACAACTTCGGGACATTATAATGGTGGAAATTATCCATAATTATCCATTATGGCAAGTGTTTTACACAGAGGATGCCCTCCCAGCTCTTCCAGTACAACCCTCATTGCTGGGAAACACCCACACCCTCTACCATTCACATACTATGGCCATTTTAGTTTATCCAATTCACCTATGTGAATTGAATGTGAGTGAAACTGGAGCAACATGCAAACTTCACACAGAATGGCCTCCTGGTCCAGCGGGGACTCGAACCAGCAACATTCTTGCTGTGAGGCAACCATGCTTACCACTTAGCCACCAACCAAAAGTGAAACAAACACCATACCTGCACAGGCCATCCTCATTAGTGAGGAGAGGATGCCGTCTGTCCACTCATTGGTGGAAATGTTGTATTCACCGTACAGCTCTCCCAAGCTCACTGCCTTAGGGTTTAAGGGACACTCCTAAAGGGTCGAAAGCAAATTACAAAGGTTAGAGTTCTAAGTAGGAGGGAACCAATCATCTGTGGGAGAGGATTCAAGCAGAGTTGAAATACAGCAGTGAGAGACTGATACACAGGAGACTCAAGTGTGTATGTGTGTTATATGGAGTGGAGGTAATGAGGAAACAGGGAGAGGTGATGTTTGCATGGAGAGATAGAGATAGGCACCAGAAATAGATATGCAAAGAGGGGGGTGTTGAGTCAGATATGAAAGAGTGAGGAGACAGGCATCGAGAGATGAAGAGACAGAAGGAAGGAGAGAGAGAGAAAGGGAGGATGCAAATAGAAATGGCAGCTTGAGTCACAGAACAAGATGGACCCCCAAACAGTAAAGTACTACATGCACTAGGCAGAAAGCATCTAGAGATGTAAACCAACAAAGATTTAGACTCACACACACACATACACACTCATATGCTAACAACAGGACACCAAACCCACACAGACACACAGTCACCACAGGTGCCCAAACCCACAGAGAATTAGACAGTGACAGGGGCAGGGGCGAAAGCAATGGAGGCAGAGAGCGAGAATTAGGCTACGCTTAGAATAGAATGCTACCTTACTGAATACCGCGATGTATACAGTGTATTCTGGTGGAATGGAGTTTGAAATTAATACTAGTGTGGTTTTACTGCATACTGCAAAGCACACTTACTAAAAAACACAACTTTATGTGGTTGGCATAGTGATGTCCTCATTAAGTTTACATAAGTGCTGTTGGAGAATAAAGACCAAAGTGATGACCCTTTCAGCCGTAGCAAAAAAACTGGTCTTTCCAAATCTGTGATTTCTTAAATATTGCATCTTTATAATATCATCTACTCATTCAAGTGCCCAAGAAAAGCTGATCGTCCATGAAATACAATTTGTTTTATTCAGGACTTTGACCCTGCAACACAGAAAATGGGTAAAGCAGTTCCTTAAAGCTGAAATACTAAAATAATGGCCAGCCCAGAGTCCTGATGTAAACCTTAAAAATCTCTTAAAAATCCTTAGAAGGTTATGGCTAAAAAGTCTTTACAGTCAGTGAAAAATACTTTGTTATAATGCATCATTATTATTAATCCTTATTATCATAATAATGATTATAATTTTGCAATTGCCAATAAAAAAACAGCAATATGCTAAAATTCGCCTGACCTTTGTTGTTACATGTGTTATTTGGCAAATACAGGGTTCCTCAATTCTTGTCCCAGCAGAGTTTAGTTCCAACTCTAATTAAACCTATCTGAATAAACCAATCAAGGTCTTTAGTTGTACTCGAAAATTGCAGCCAGGTGAGCTGGAGCATGACTGGAAATAAATGCTGCAAAAACTATAACAGAATACTCTTCCTAACATTATAGTGTGTCATACAAAGGGGATATATTTGGAAGGCATCTAAACAGATAAACAAATGATTTTGACAGCATCAATAAAGCAGTCTGTCAGACCTCACCTGCATCTCTCTCTCACAAACACACATCATTAAAGAAGGAAAACCTGAGAAACACATATTCCCCCTCCACAGCCCCACTCTTCTATTTTTACCCACATCAGGATGAGACACGTGAAAATGGTTACAAAGACTGAATGAGAACAGAACCAAAAACAAAAAGCCATCAGAACAAACATGAACGCTAAACTTGCAGTTTTAGACAGGAGGAGTCTCAACCAACAGAGTGAAAAGACTGCAGTAAACGCACAGCAGCCAAGCCAACTGTGAACAGAATGAGATCAAATAAGCGGGAGCAATTAGCATTAGCTGCTGTTTTGACTACGCCATCATTTTCAAAACACCTACGAGTCAGCTGAGTGTCGGTCAGGGAGGGCTTTTAATGAGTGTCAAGTCCTTGTTGCCAATAAACAGCAAAAACTGTTTAAGGGAAACTTGTATTGGTGGTAAATGTATCAGGTGCTGAATAAGCATGGCTGCTGATGGCGGTTCATTTTCATGGTAATGAGGGATGGAACGCTGGTTTAGCCTCTAAGGCTCTAGAACAGCTGTGAAATAGAAATTCACCTTCAAAGGCATGATCTTTGCCCTTAAAACCACTCATGAATGGAGACAACACATTTCAATAAAGCTAACAGGGCCGGTTTGTTATTGAGGAACCTTGTGTTGACCTGTGGCTCTTTAAATTCTGAATGAACTGGAAGTTGCTAAAACTTTTATTTCAGTATGTTGATGTACTTCCAACTGAAAGGAAATATTGAGTAGGGGGCGGGGCTTTCTTTTTGCTCTTCATTTCCTCATAGAAAATCAAACTGACATCAACAGAGAAGGGCTGGTACCCCAAACGTGGAAGCAAATGGACATAATTTGATTGAAGATTATTCACCAAAAGAATAACAATGTGCACTAGCAATATAAATACTGAAAATGTTGATTTCACATTGGCTTTAAACAATGTAAAAAACACAACTCATCGGAATAAAGATGAAATCTCACACGTATGAGGTTGAATCCTGGTTCTCCATTGCGGTGCAGGGTGCTAAGGGTGTTCTGAAGGGTTCTCCATGTGACCGTCTTGCCGCTGCCCGTCTTTCCCACGATCATTGTAGAGTGTCTGGAGTTTTTGGTCTCATAGAGTTGAATCACCTTGGTCACGGTGAAGGGAATCACCTGGAAGCCACTCTGTTGAAGTTCTGCCTCTATAGCTTCTTTTAACTAGAGATAAAAAGAACGAAAATGCATGTCAGACAAAGTAGCATCTAAGTTAACGTCGAACCAAATATGTGCTAATTGCTTCATAACATGCTATAAACTCTTTCCAAGATGAAAAAAACATCCCTTCGGTGGAGGTGAATCCCACTGAAGCACTAAAGACAAATGAACTGGTAAGAGGTGGGCGGCCATCTTAATATAAACACCCGCTGATACTGCACCCTCGAGTGAAGTCGCAGCAACCAGAACTGCTCCAGAGGCACTAAAGCAGCCATGCTAAACTCTCAGGTTAATTTAATCTCCCTCTCTAAGTTCTCTCTCGACTCGTTAAACAGATGGAGAGGAGGAATAAAAGAAAGGGCTCTGAGGCGTTTGTGCTGGTGTAAGGTGGAGATGAAGATGCAGAATGGGTAATATAAAACAGCAATAAAACCGGTATGATGTGCATGAGTGGAAGCAGAGAGGGAGAAATACAGTACGCTATGTTCAGTCTCTCTCTCGCTCTCTGTGTGTATGTGTTTGGCACTTCAATTTTGTCCTTTTTGCATTTGATTGTTGAAGAGGCAGGAAGCAGCTGTGCAGAAAGTCTGAGGAATCTGCCTTATATCTCTAAACCTGAGTCGCAAACACTATAAACTCATCGTCTGAAAAAGCACTTTTCTCCTTCAGAGTCTGTATTCAGCCAAACAGGTTTAGATATTCAGTAAGTCATGTGACTTAAATGCTTTGCCAGTTTTTTCATGGGTAAATCTGTGTTTGGACAATGTTTTATATTCTTGTTCAAATAATGAGTACAGTACAGTGAGGTTTACACTAGATGATACATCCCTGAGGCTACCGGAAAGAACACAACTGAATCAGAGGTAAAGAGATTAAAAAAAAAAAAATCTATACAAGCTCAGTACTCACTTCATCACTTTAAGATTTAATTCAGGCCTTTATTCACATGTAAGCATTGATCAATCAACAATGTTTACAGCACTTAAATTTGGTCACAGATTCTCAAACATGCTTGATGTGCGAGAACCAAGGTTATAATAGTTATGAATTTTTTGAATTAGTTTTTTTTATAAATATAGCTTTAAATTGGATTATATGTTTATAACTTTTGTTTGTTGATGTGTATGTGTACATTGTATATGGACTATTTCTAAATGTGAACGATTCAACATATACTGTATGCATAATTGACACTAACCATGCTTTTTAACTTTTTTTTTAAATATTTATTTTCTATGTATTTATGTATTTTTTGTGTGTAATTTTAATTACATTTTGTTCTTGGGGGATGGGTTTGAAATTATATTTGTTTCTATTTACCTGTAAAACTATCCTGCTATTTTAGATTAACTTAGTAATTATCCTTAGTAATTATCCTGCTTTTAAGTTTAATAAACAAATAAAAAAAAAAAAGTTTACAAAAAAGTTTTGTTTTAACTCATTTTATTAAAGGTTTTATTAAGTTTTGTTTTGTTTTTTTATTTTGTGAACACATTTGTATTTAGTTTTTTATATATTTAGTTTTAGTTTTAGTAAATCTAGATTAGCAGAATTAACAAAAGATGCAAGCGTCTACCAAAGCAAACATGTTTTATGTTTAAATAGACATTTGTATTTATATTTGTCTATATTACATAAGCATTTATGTATATAATGCTCTTGACTGATGTTTTTGCCTGTAAAATTGCCATTGGCAGGTGTTTCTCTAAACAGTCGCAGGCCAGACTTTCCACCAGAGAATTAGTGCTTATTAAAATTAAATCCCTATTATGGATTTTTGAAAATGACCTTCCATGCAGTGTGAAACACAGCTTTAAATGAATGAAAACATCCAGCTGATGTTTAAATCTGAAAGTGCGCCTTGTTAAAAAATCGTGAATCTTTTAATAAAAGACTCAGAGTCGTTTAAATGATTCGTCGTTTGTCCGGATGTTTTGCTTCTTTGTATCGACACGAAACAATACCAAATATGAAGTGCCGGATCTGGCAAAATCTGAACGCGCCTTTCCCTTCAAACGCTAGCAGAGTGTGGGAAGATGAGTGAATGTTCTGGTGATTAATCCAATAATCTACCCTGCAATGGGGGATTCGTTGGCCATTTGTTAAAGCAAGGATCAGAAAAGACTATTGATGTATGGGACTTTACCAGAGCTTGAAAGGAACTTTATCAGTATATGGACCAGTTTCTTCTTCCATTTCACAAGTGTAAGTAAGTGCGATGTACTTGTACTGTATCTAGTTAACTCTTTATATTCACATATCGCATCTTAAAGTCACGTTGAAAGCGTGACATGTGCCGATGTTTTTACAGATTTAAATGCGTTTGTGAGCTCACGATCCTCTGCCGTTAGTCGTTGTCATGGCCACCATAAGCAGTTCTTACAAATGTGCAGCGGTCAAGTTTCAGAATAGTTCAGCTTTTGCCACTGTGTGGATTAATACTGAATGTGTTTTGTTGTTTTTACTTATGGTTAAGAATAGAGAAATATGCAGGTGTTAAACTGCATTGCTTTAATGCTTTATTTACCAATAGCACGTCTTTGGACTTTTGGGGGAAAACAGAGCACCCGGATGAAACCCACGCGAACACGGGGAGGACATGCAAACTCCACACATGCCAACTGACCAAATGCCAACTGACCAAGCCGAGGCTCGAATCAACGACCTTCTTGCTGTGAGGCAACAGCGATAACCACTGAGCCACCGTGCCGTCCCTCTTTTATTTCAGTTAATGAAAATATTTTTTGACCAATAGATTAAGTCTTCATTTACGTTACCTAAAATAGCCTTGGCGCAGAACCAATGAGCTTAATTTTTAATTGTCATGTGGGAAGTTTAAGGTTCCACAATCATGTTACATCAAGTAGGTGTAGTTGGGCTTCTTTTACAGTATATTCACTGATCAATGTTTATATGTGAACATAAACCCAAATTAAATCGTAATCAGATTAAGCTATCATGTCTCCTCAGAAGACATGGATTAAACCGCTCAAATCATATGAATACATTTTTCGATTCTGATTCTTACCTCTGTTCTCATTTTGTTTTCTATTCTACTCATGTAGAATAGTACTCATGAGGGAATGTACCTTCAAATGAGGTTCAGGTATATCTCAGATTCCAAAATATCTTAAATTGTGGACCAACAATTCTCAGTTTAAAGTGAACTAACCCTCAAAATATACAAAAAATAAATATGCACATTAAACTGACATTAAAATAGTAGTATATACATATCCAGATATTGTATAAAACCAAACAACAGCCTTGTGTGGGAGACCAGCCAAAAATGTTTTATAAAATCAGGAGGGAAGGGCAGTGAAAACTACAAGTAAGTCATTCCAGGAGAACGTCCTGAGTTATTGGTGCAGATTTTATAGACTGCACTTTAAGGGCACCAAGTTAAATGGGGAAATCTGTAACTCTCCAGCTTGCTGATCAGACAGTCTTGGCTTAAAAAACAACAACCTTTTGGGTGCTTGTCAGGGTATCTATCAGCTAAGCTCCCACTAACACCTTTGCACTGGCCTCCATCTGTATTAAAGGAATAGACTGTGCATATTGTGTACAGACAGGGCAGGGAAACATCCGCAGGCTTTAATGGATCTTTTGAAAGGTGTTTCAGCGAGAGAGAGAGAAAGCCTATGTGAGAGCTGTTCTCTGAAAAATAGGATGGGTGTAATCAGAAGCATACAAAAAAAATATGCTTTTAAGAGCTGTGAGTCAGAGCACACATTCATACACAAATGCACACACTTTCAATTGCTTTATGAGTCCATTATGAGGCCAGATGCACACCGGGACAGGCTACCTTTCCATAGTCGATAGTGGGCGTCTCCACAGCGGGGAAGAGATCCTGGATGATCCCATTAAACAGTGGCAGATCGATGGAGCTTAGTTTAGCGATGTTCATGTCCTTCATAGACATCAGCAGGATCTGAGGTTAAAGGGCAAGAAGAAAAAAATAAACGTTATGTTAAATTAGCTGAGCTCAGGAGTACGTCTTCAAAGCTAAGGCAGGCCAGCTTCACTCGACCAAATGTCAACCTTAATTTATGAGCCGGAAACCTCATAACCGCTCTCAGATACATCTGAAAACGGCCCTCTTGCTCTTCGGTTATCAAAAGCTAGTTGCCTTAGCACTTCCGAATGACATTTATTTTAACAAGCGTACCTTACTCATATGTGAACCTTTAAATAAACATGGGCCACCTTTAGCATGGGTGATGATATTCAAGTAAAAAGAGAGAAAGAGACAGGTGAGCGGTAAGATAAGCACTCATGTGGGGGTTTACGAGTCCCTTTCAGTTTCTCTTTAAAGGTTTTGTCCCCTTTGATAAATTTTTTATCACAGCCAGAGAAGAGCACGTTTTAGTGGCATGTCAGAATGGATTCATTTTTCTCACACAGATAATTCAGCGCACATACTGTGCACACAAAGTCTGTCTTTTTCGCTGAGCACACACTGGTTGGTGTTCAGGTAAAGCATGCCTCTTAGAGAAATGTTCCTGGATTTATTGGACGCTGAAGGTTTGCATGTGTCTCACCTCTTCATCGACAATGTCAGGCCGAGCTCTGCGCTTCTTTCCAGCATAGCGAAGCAGAGAGGTGAGAGCTCGCAGGCCAAAGTCATAGTGGTCCTGTTTAGACAACTGCTGCACTGCCAGAGAGTACAGAGTGAAGACCTTCTTAGCCAATACCTGAGAGAAACAGAGATGGATATTAAAACAGTAACAATGTCTCTTTGAATAAAACACAATAAGAATGTGATGAAAACACTGGACAAATGGGGAATAACACTTTGTCCATTGGGAACTGGTCAGACAGTTTACTGATGAAATTTCCATAATAAGACTAGGAAAGTGTGGTAAAAAAGTAATAGTTTCTAAAGGGTTTTCAGATCCACTTGACATTAAAGTTATAGAAATATCTTGTAGGAATAAGAAAATGCATCATGTGACCTTGAGCTCCCACAGCTAATACTGTAGAAACCATGAGAAAAGATCCAGTAATATCTTTGACAGTGATACAGTAATATGTCAGGTGGACAGGTAAAGAAAGAGCACGAGAGGGAGTGAGAACAAACGAACAAATTCAATAACCTTTATTGCATCATTTTTTTTTCATCTGTGAAAGCAACAGAAGTCAAGAAATAAAAAAAATCGAAACAGTCAGAAAGAAAAACAACCTCAAAGAAAATTACAATCAATTTTCTTTCCATTGTGTGCCATTGTTTCACTGTTTTGGGGGTTCTAAGGGAACTGAAGTGAGTTTGATTTTATGAACAGCTTATAATTATTGAAATAGTAGAAAAACACAATCAGTAATGTTGTGCAATGTTTGCCATTGTCGCACAGTTCTTTCAGTATCGTGAAGGAATTGGGTATGAGTTTATAAAAAACATACTATATTATAATACAAAAACGGACAAAAAAATAAATAAATGCGCCATGTATTGGATGTCACATGGCCAATAACCAACCAATTAGAGAACTGTGTATGTGTGTTATTAAATTATTAAAATATTCAATGGGATAAATGGGCTAGGCTGACCAAAACATTATTGAAAATTATGATTTACAGATATAAATAAACAAATACATATCATTGGAACAAAAAATATATTCTAACAATATATTTAAACAATTCTAAAAAAAAACTTATACATTCTATGTATTTTTAAGTGAGGAGAACAAAAAAAAAAAAAAAAATATATATATATATATATATAAATATAAATGTTGACAGGATTAATAAAAAATAGAATAGGACTTTGCCAGGAGCAAGGAGCTCTAAATCTGCTTTTATAAACACGTTAAACACCCACAATGCAACTGCATGACACTAATTCACGAACATAAATGAGGTATTAATGAACTCAAATAAATAAGCAAGGTCTAATTTAAGAAAAATAATTAGTAAGACAACAATTAAAAGCACAATTAGTTTAAGTGAAAAATAATAACAAGCAAGTGAAACGAACACAACAATGGTTTCTATTTATGACTGAACGTAGAATGCAAAAAAAAAAAAAAAGAAAAGGTTGAATCATAAAGGTGAGAGTATATGTATGCCCATGAATGTGGTGAATAAGTAACAGAAGGCAGTCTGTGTGAGTCAGGCTAACCGTGTCAGCTTAGTTTCCACACTGCCTGCTAACAGTCTTACTTATACGGACACAAACGCACACACACAGAAACACGCGCCAAAGTCACGCTAGGCTGAGCAGACTATGGGCTCGCAGGGGACGGCCATCTCGCTGTCAGTTATGCCTCAAAACACCAAGACCTGCACACTCCGGTGCATCAGGCCAATACTCTTCTGCTCTCTCTCTAACATGGTCTGGCATTGATATGTCCATTTCCTTTTATTTGCAAAGGTAATAGTTCTCTCTTGACAGCACGCAGTGATTCTGCCGTATTGACTATGTGGAGGGGGGGGGCATCGGGAAGAGGGCAGAGTATGCCAGGACAATCAAATCTGCCATTGACATTCTGTGCTTGGCTGGGGCCAGAGCTGGTTCTCTTCCCAGCTCTCTTAATCTCAAGTCCATTATTTGTAATTCTGAGTCCAATTCCCCATGCCTGTGCCGCTGCCAGCCCGCCGGGTCTGTGTATGGCATCAACAAATGAGGCTTCCCGTTTGGAACACGCAGGCTAGGGGAAGAGTGGCAATGCAGCCAGTGGAAACTTGTGGGATTTTGGTCAGCCACAGGGGTGTGTGTGTTTGTGGAGTGCGTGTGTGAAGGGGTTGGCATTACGGGTTAGTCGGATGTCTCGCGTGCACACGTGTGCATAAACACACAATTGGCATGCCTGCTGCGTGTTGGAGGTAATCCGATGGCAGGATCAGCCCCCTAGAGTGTGTAAGAGTGTGTGTGAGCCAGTTCATCTGTGTTTGTCTAACTGAGTTGATCTCCTCCATCTTCAATAGAATCTAATGTCTTGTAATAAATAGCTCTTTCAGCTCCTTTAACAATTGTTTTTCTCTTTCTGACACTGAAATGACTTGCTTAGTAATGTGCGTATGTGGTGCAGATATGAGCATCACTCAAACGGTGCTGCTTTTTGAGGAGTATTGAGCTATTACTGCTGATGATCAGACTTCTAAATTTCACTTGGCTTATAATAAAATGGGCGAATCATATGGGTTTTGAATTACGCCAGCAATTAACTACACAGGGCACCTGAGAAAACCTTTTAGTGATGCTCTAGCAACCAATCAGAACACAAAAGCAACAGCGTAGCACACCCTTGCGATAATATATGTGTCTGTACAATTTTTTCTAAAGTTTTTTAGTACTTTTATTCAGCAAGGGGAGTAGAATCAATGAGATCAAATATAACAATCAGAATATTTAAAAAAAGATTCACCAAAGAATCCTGAAACATCTTGGTTTTCGCAAAAAAACAAAACAAAACATGGAAATCTGCATATTTGAATGATTTGTGAAGGATCGTGTGGTGATACTAAAGAATGATGCTGAAAATTCATCTTTGGCATCACATGACTATTTGTAATAATATTTAAAGGTAACACTTAACAATAAGGTTGCATTTGTTAATGTTAATGCATTTATTAACATGAACAAACAATGAACACCACATTTATTACTGTATTTGTTCGCGTTAGTTAACATTAGTTAATGAAAATACAGCTATGCATTGTTAGTTCATGTTAACTCACGGTGCATTAACTAATGTTAATAAGCATGAATTTGGATGTTAATAATGCATTAGTAAATTCTGAACTATGATTAATGAATGTTGTACAAGTAATGCTCATAATTAGTTCACGTTAGTAAATACATTAACTAATGAAACCTTAAAGTGTGACCCATTTAACAAAATTAATGTTTTTTGTTCAAGTATTTACATCAAGTAAAGTCATTCTGAATAAGAAAAGCTCTTTCAGCAATATTTTAAATCTTACCAAACCCACAAACTCTGTAATATTTGTTGTTTATATAAAAAAAAATAGCAAAATAGTTTAAATAATTACACACGTCACCCTTAAATATCAGCTTTCCTCTTTTGTGCTCTCAAGGTTGTCAGTGGATGATTCTCGATGCTTTAAGAGAGGTCTTTTAAGTGTCCAAAAAGGAGAGCAAAAAAATAAATAAAAAAATCACACTCTCCAATTTTACTTGAAATTGTTGAATTAGTGTGTATCATACTGTGAAGCCACTCAAAGAACTTTCAAGTTCAGATTCAAGTTTAATGTGTGTGTGTGTGTGTGTGTTTGTGTGTGTGTTTGTGTGTGTGTGTGTGTGTGTGTGTGTGTGTGTGTGTGTGTGTGTGTATACCTTGCAGTTATTGAAACCCTCTGCAAAAAGAGTAATCTCAGCTATAAGGGTGGAATCTGGCACTACCATAGAGATTGGCCGAAACATGGACTTCAAATTATCAGGCAACTCAGTGCGGCCAGCGTAACCTACAGAAGAAACATACCCAGAAATCAGAGGAATCATTACAACCACAATAAGAAAAACAAAATATCAACCCTATAAAAATATTAAAAGTAATAATAAAAAAATCATCATTTACCCTTATACTGTTCTAAACAGGAACACATTTTAGTTTTTTTTTTTATTAATGTCCCAACCACACTTTATTCATATATGTAATGCACTTGCACAATGTATTGGAGACTAGTGCAGTCACGCTCCATAATAATACTATTACTAATACCAATACTAATACTAATAATAACACCTTAATAGCATAAACACTAAATATAACTAGCATGCAATATGCTTCAAGTGTTCTGGAGCCATACAATTTTAGATACAAAGAACAGACCTGTTCTTATTCCGTGAAAATCATCCCCTTGGTTCTCTTTTTACAGGGATCCAGTACTAGTGAATAAATGTTTACAGAATGTAAAGACTTTCAGTAATTAATGACTTAAGGCCTTGACAACACAAAGCTGAGAATGTTGTGTTGGCATATATCTGTACCAGCCTGCGCAGAGTGTTCAACTGTATCTTTTTACTTTTAGTTCTTATTTTCAATTTGGTATAGGGCCCACACAAGTTTATAGTACCATATGGCTTCAAAGGACCAATGTGTCTACCTTTATGATGTGTTTTTGCTATTTCGGAGACTGAGATCCTCATTAACTTTCATTATATGAAAAAAGTCAGCAGCCAAAATCATGTTGTACAAAAAAAGAAAAGAAAGAAAGGCACTTGACATAATAGAGTAACATTATGTGAGTGAACAGCCAGAGAATTCTAACTTCTAGGTGAACTATTACTCTCAAAAATCAACACAACAAAAACATGCACCTGGGTTCATAGTGATGAAGATCCCGCAAGACCAGACCAAGTTGATATGTCTCCCCTCAAAGCTGAAATTATTGAGTCCCGCAGACAGAGCAGATA
>CAIGQW010053631.1:19057738-19095291 GCA_903798125.1 Danio choprae
CACACACACACACACACACACACACACACACACACACACACACTCCATAAGCACACATAAACACATATGCACACACACTAGGTGGCAGTGTTGTACTACCCTGACCCAATGAGTCACGCTTACAGCCATTATAAAGCAATGAATGCTGATCGTTTGGAGAAAGTGAACATGTGTGAGTTAGAATGTGTATAGCTTTGCTCTCTGTTTATAGAGTAAACTTAGTCTGCTTACCTAGGCACATTTCTAAACCTATAGTGACATTCAAATTGAAGCCACTGATGTCTAAAAATGCTGTCGAGCTTGCCATCTCACTATTTCCATTGAACAGCCTATAGGTATAAAACACACACACACAGCAACCAACTTTCAGTGTACTAACAGAAAAAAAGCACATAGAAAAGGACGTGACCTCTCAAAATACCCAGTCATCAGCAATGCTGTTCTGGGACATTCATCCGCAGCTGCGCGTGTGGGTCCAAACAGCAGCATATGTGCGTCAGGGCAAAAATGTGCACTGTGGCAAACTGTAAATAAAATACAGTGCTGGTGAGGGTAGTCTATGTGTCTAATTTAATTACTGAAAGCAGCATATGCTGAAAGTGTTTGCACACACGTTTTGTCCTGCGTCATTAAAGACCACTTCACTGGCTTCGGTAGATGTTACAAGAGAGTCCTTGGGTCAGTCGAACCTTCGGTGCAGGACGGCTTTACAGCATATTCTGCACAATTGTCACTCTTGTAACTGCAGAGCAGGCAAATAGATGTTTCTATGCACCGTGCTTATACAATGGCTGGGTTTGTGTGTGTGTGCTGCTGCGTGTACAATGCGGGGCTGTAGGTGGTAATTACAGGTGATTTGCACTCAGTCCTGCTAAATATGTGGAAACGCTCAATTATAAGTACACGGCAGAAAACAGAAAGCCTCTTCACTGCAGGACCATTAACACACACACACACACAGCTCCATCTGTGTGTGCGCGCACTTCAGCTTCTATCATGAATACTATCATCATTAATCATCTTTTCTCCTTGCGGACGGGGCTGTCCGTTATTGAGAGCCTGAGTAATTTGGAATTGATTCTGTCCCCTGTATACAACCCCACCGCTGAATACTAAACACACAGTATTTGTTGATATGGCATACACCCCACTGAGAAAAAAACAGAGGGAGAAATAGAGTGATCAAAAAGAGAGAGAGGACTAAAAGATAAAGCATATGTCCATCTTTTGTTGCAGCACTGATGGGGATGAACAATAACAGCAGGTATGTGGCTTAAAGAGGGGAAAGAGAGAGAGAGTGAGGGAGAGAGAGAGACCACATCCTTGCTCTGTTCTGCAGGATCTAAGCTTCCAGAAATAAGCAATAAAAAATCTCCCCCACTTCCTCTATAAGTCTGTTCGCTCGCTTTTTCCCCCCCATGCTTACCTGTCAGTAAGACACCACCGCCTGTGATTCTCTCTCTGTCTCTCTCTCTCACACAGGTGGGTGTGAGACACTGACGCATACGACAGCTTATAGCACGCACACAAACAGCTGCAGGCTTTATGACTCTGCGTATTAGTGCAATACTGAACATACACAAGTGCAATCACACCAAACTCATAAAGAGCATTTCCAAATGAGTTTCTGCAATTTACATAGAGTTTTGTGGAGTGTATATGGAAGTGGATGGTATATTTATTTTGATGCTAATTAAAAGGAGGCTGTGAAAGATAAAAGTACAAACGAATTAATATTTCTGCACTGACATGATAAACTTTTTTTGTTTATATATTGCTTTATTATAATAACTGATTCAAAACCTAATTCACTGACTACGAAATCATTCAATTAATAAATTATTTATTTGTATCTGTTTTTTTTTGTATTTGCTTGATTTGTGCATTGATTTTTCAATTGAGATTCTCTCCACAGGGAGGTTTTGTCAGATTTATTTAGCATTTTCTATTCTGTTCTAAAAGGAATTATTTTTTAATGATATGCTTTTTTATTTGACTCTTAATATACTCTTAACAAGGCTGCATTATTTGATCAAAATACAATAAAAAGTAATATTAGTAATATTAGTAATATTGTGAAATATAAATTAATATCAGTTACATAAAAAATTTTAAAAGTAAAAAATAATAATAATGTAATTTCTCCCAGTGACTCAAATAATTTTAATATGTTCTGTTAAGATATGAATTTTTTTCATTCTACATATTTTTAAATATAAAAACCTCCCCCACTTTCTCTGTATCTGTTCGCCTCCCATGACCCCACCACCTGATAATTTTGTGGAAACCCCGATACCTGTTACTTTCAGGATTCTTTGATAAATAAAAAAATAATAATAACAACAGTCACATCTGTTTAATGTACTTGAATAAAAATCGTTCTAAAAGTTAGGAATAAACTATCTTATTGGTGCTTTGAATAGTAATTATCTCTAAACATAGTTAACCACAACTATTTTCAACATTCACAATAATATGAAATAATTATTGATCAGAAAATCAGCACATCAGAATGATAACTGAAAGACTAAGGAGTCATGATGCTGAAAGGAGGGTACTATAAATCATAAATCAAGAGAATTCTCAAGCTTTTAATTATTTTCATAGCTGTGTGTGTGTACTGTATGTATGCAAGCTCACAAACAAGAACAAGATGGACACACAAAATAAGCATGCAAAAATTGGTGCGACAATTCTCCATACACATATATAATAACAAACATATATTATGGAACCATTTCTTCCATCAAAACAGAAAAAAACTGTCTGAGACTGTCACAAACAAGGCTTCTGACCCTTTCCCGTTTCATCCACATAAACACCCTCATACGCACACACCGCTTCCAGCTAAAAATGAACAGGCCTGAAGGCATTTTCAGAAAACTTTCAGCCCTTGGGAAGGCGGCTGCTTGTACAAATGATTCTATTAGATTAGAGCTTTTGTGCGGCTGCCATATGCATAAAGCATCCTCTCCAGTTCTTATCTGCTCACAGCTCGTTTGTATAATTGTGAGGACCGAACACTTTGCGAAAATCCCAAATGGTCTCAATCAAACCCAAAAGAGCAGCAGCATCATTTGAGCTCATCTAAACACAAGAACGTCTTTTTTTGCACTGGTATTTATTCATGCACAGACAGCCGGTTTATGTTCTTTATTGGACCCTTGACTTGTTTGTCCACAAGGCTTAAAGCCGCCATTCTGACTCCTGCTCTCTAAGGAGATTGATAGTAATTATGTTTGTGTGAGAGCTCAAGGTGCCCTGGCATTGATAAGCCATTTAGTCTGCACATGAAAACATGGAGTGCTGTCAAACACAGATTTGAACAGGGCTCTGAGAAAGCAATGCTGTCCAGCCAGTGGCTATTTTTCACACCCGAGCAAACTGCCCACCTAGGCAGCATTTTTGGGCATCAAAGGTGCATTTAAACACTGGATGGGTTTTAAATCCTACCGAGCTACACACCTAGGTGGCATTTCCAGGTATCAAAGGTTCATTCACACACTGGCTGTGTTTCAAAACACTCTGAGCTGCATTTCAAGATGGGATTTTTGCACATTGTAAGAGCATTCAATCCAACATGGACATTTAAATCTGCATATGATGCCCAAAATTCTGTCCGGCATGTGGGAGGCGGCTCACTAAGTTTTAAAACACAGCCAGTGTTTTGTCTCATTTGCTGGATTTTCTCTGTGGTGGTTGTGTCACACAGAGTAATATGATAATGCAGAGTTACTGGCTCCTCGTGCGTGGCAGTTCTCCCCTGCAGCAGGGCGCTCCATCATGTTGAAGAATGGTGTTTTTTAGGCTATGGCTTGTTTTTGGCACTAATATATTCACATTATGCTGCCGTTACAGCACATATGAAGCCAGTAACAGTCCCTTGGTGGACAGGGACTCCACCACCAAAAAAACAATTCAGCAATTACCCCTCAACTGGACAAGGATGAAAGTTATAGTACAATTATTGCTCAGTAAAAAAAAATAATCCAACACATCAATTAGGGAAAGTCAATTAGGACAACTCCCTAATTAAGGCTGAAAATCTGCTGGTGGATGCTGTAGGCTGTTGCAAGCTGCTAGGGAAGACAAACTGTTTTAGTCTTTTGCATACGTGTTAATTTTGTACTGACTTTATTTCTTGGACTTTTTATAAAATAAAAAAATAAATACTAATAATAAAAATAGAAATAAAATAAATAAATAAAGGTGTGTGGTACTGGTCTGGCATTTGCATAAAATAAAATAAAAAATAAAATAAATAAATAACAAAAACAAATAAAATATAAATAAAATTAAATAATAAAAATAATAAAAAATAATAAACAAAACAAAACAAAGGTGTATGGTACTGGTCTGGGACTTACAGAAATTGGTGCCACCTCATGACGCTGAATCATCATTATCATCTTTTTAAGATTCTGCTTATTGAGCACCTGAGTATCTGCAACCTCTTGACATTTGACCTTTGGGACCTCTGGCTTCTCACCTCAGTTTGTGGTGACCTTTGTCTTTGTGGGGTGTGATGTCTAGGGACATTTCCTCCCATGTCTTCGTGATGCCTTCCAGCGTCTGTAAATAAGAGGTCAGCATTAGGCTTTTTAATGTTAGCACTAATTTTTCCAGACACATTCCAACTCAGCACTGAATGCCACATTGTATAGGAGCTACAAGGACTGCCATCAGTCTCGCGGGAAAAGAACATTGATTAGGAGTACTTGTTTCTGTACTTTATCAGAGCATTTTATTTTAAGATAATTTTACTTCACTATATTCCAAAGTGTAATATCATAGTTTTATTTTCTACATTTCATAAAAGTATGCTGTTCCTTGTTATTCTGAAGAGGAGAAATCCTCACATGATCTGTAACTAAGTAATAGTGATATCCAGTCTGTGATTGAGCTAATCCTTTTCATTTATCATGTTAAATCTGTTGACAAATCACACTGAATTATTAAATCACAAATTGGACGGATCAACTCACTGATTCATTGACTTAGACCAGTGTTTCCCAACCCTGTTCCTGAAGGCACACCAACAGTACATATTTTGATGTCTCACTTATCTGAACCAATCATTTCAGGGTTTTTTTTTAATCTCTTCCAATGTTCTGATGATTTGATTCAGTTGTGTTTGAATAGGAAGAAGTTGAAAATGTGTACTGTTGTTGTGTCTTCAGGAACAGGGTTGGGAAACACTGACTTAGACTACAGTTAATGCCTCACAGATTCAACTAAACTGGTCAAAGCTATACAAGACTTCGTTCAAAGATTCAAATGATCCAGTAAAAGATTCAAATAAGAAATAGAGTCAAGTATACAGTTAGAAAAATAAAAGAATTCGCAAAGACCGGGAGATTCTCAGAGCTTGACTACATACATACTCAATAACCATAAGTTCCTATAGCAGTAAATTAAAATCATATTTAGGTCCTAACTGTCAGATGTTTGTGAGCAAAATCTGGTAGAAAAAGGCTGAGAAAAAGGTGAGTTGTTTAAGCTCACTATATGAAATGCTTGACTGTCCGGTATTGTGTATTGAAGCAATGATAATGCAGCACATGCTTCATATAAAACTAATTTGCTTGCATTGCGCTCTTGTTAAATTATTATTAAATGTTTTACCCTATCTATGGTTTTATATTCTTTGTTTATTTTTTGTCCTCATATATTTGGTTTAGCTATATATATATGAATACATATATTTATATTATGCTATTGGTAAGTTTAGCTATTTTCAGGTATTTGAACTCTGAAAATATCATTAATAAAAGGTAGTAGATATCAGTCTGCAAGATATCAGTCTGTATGTACTGCAAAATAAATTCATGAGACAGTACTTTATCAAGTACATTACAAATCAAGTAAATGTGTTTTTTAAAAGTCTACAGAAGCACAAGCACAATTAATACTTTTACCAGGGTTATCTTTTATTAACAGTGCATTCCAAATTAGATATAAATCGCTCTCTGAAGTGTACTTCAGATTGAAAACAATAATGGCCGCCATATTGAAGTGTTCCAAACCAAAGTGCTCAAAACTGGTCACTTCAACTAGCTCTTGGGAATGAAGGATTTTGAAAGGTACAACGGATGGACACTTCAGTCGTCTCGTTAAGATGACTCAGAAGTGCTTCCCAAAAACAGCTTTTTTGACCCCTACAACCTTCAACTATTCAAAGCTGTCACTGCGGAGGGTAAACCCTTTGAAGTGATTAGGGCATAGGGATGAGTCCTTCCAAATGAAATGCAGTGTAAGTCTGTACTTTCACTCAAGTACCTGGTTTGTGTACTTCATCCACCATTGATTGTTAGGCATCATAGCAATGTGTGAACACGGACAGCATTTCAGATAAATTGAGCTGCCTAAATAGACTTTCAAAAAAAATGTTTTGCTTCTGAAATGTATTTAAAGATTCATACACTATTTCTCTTTCAAAACTTATAGGCTGCAAGAGTTAGTGGGCATCATAAGTGGAATTAAGGATTCAAAGCATGACTTTAAAACATGGTGAACTACCACAACATTTTTTGGCCAGAAATGTGAGAAACCTATCAAGTTGGCATTTTTTAGGACAACATACAGATCAGGTATGTCTGGATGCTTCAACATTTGGTTGTTTCCCCATACTTGTAAGCTGCCTATCTAGGTGACATTTTACTGTATTAACTTTCAGTTTGCAAATTTTCATGAAAAAAAAATCCACAAATTTCAAGGAGTCTGTGCAATCAGAAATGTCACCCGAGGCTGTTTAAGTTTAAATCTGTGTTGATTGAAGAAACACTCTTTATTGAAAATAGGCTCATTTTAGGACACTTCTAGAGTTAAAAGAATGAGTTTATCATTTTTAAATCATTCAGCCAATCTCCGGGTCTGGTCAGAGCATTTTTAACTTAGCTTAGCATAAATCATTGAATCCGAAATCAAAAATGACCAAAGAGTTTTTATAATTTTAAAACTTTACTCTTCTGTAGTTGTGTACTAAGACTCACAGAAAATGAAAAGTTGCTATTTTCTAGCTCAATATGGCTAGGAACTATACTCTCATTCTGGAGTAATACTTAAGGAACTTTGCTGCCATACCATGGCTGCAGCAGGGCAATGATATTATGCAGCGCCTGAAAATAGTTCTGAATCGTCTCTCTTCATCGTTGCAAAGCACACTCCCTGTGCAAGCAAGTTAATTTTCAGGTGCTGCATAATAACATTGCACCTTTCAAATGATCGAAATCATCAAAAGTCATTTTTTGAGCCAAATGCTAATGATCTAATCAGATTCAATGATCTATGCTAAGCTACGCTAAAAGTGCTCCTGTTAGACCTGAAGATTGGCTGAATGATGAATATTAAAAAATAGTAAAACTTAACTGTTAAACTGTTAAACTCTTTACCTGTGTTCCTTTAACAGAAAGCTGCTTGTACACAAAGTATTACTGACAGCAGACAATAAGTCACTTTGCCTATAGACTTTTGCCATTTATAACATAAGGACAAGTAAAAGGGAAACACCATTATTCTCGGCTTCACAAATTCCCCCTTACAATAAACGTCAAAGATGGGGTCTTTCCAAAAACACCAGGCATGCACCATGCCAATGATGCTTCTCATTTACACTATCTGCCTTTCTCTTCTCTCTCTCTCTCTGCGAGTGACTTCTAGGTGAACCACTCTGTGCTTTGGGGGTTATGAGGGTTTGCTCTCCCATTGCCGCTCTCGAACCAAAGCTGTGTTGTTGTAACCTCTGAAAGCACAGAGCAGAACGTCTGGGAATCTCCCTGGGCCAAAAGTGAGAAGAAAGAGGGAGAGAGGGGAGAAGGGAGAAGTGCAGCCTCCCACAGTCTGACAGCTGGACAGGGCAGCTCTCCTCTGCAGGGCCAGTAAAGGCTGCTCTGAAGGAAATTAAGCACAAGGCTCATTTCCCCTGTGGCCGGCACACATGACCCGCGACTGCAGCCTGGGGACAGACGCCTCCAGCAGCACCGCGCTCGTACTGTACTGCGCCATTACTGAACACAGTCCAGGAAATTTTCCCTTTTCAAGTCTAAAATAGGACTATAAACCAGTCAACTCTTAGGCCTGTTTCACACATCCTGCTTTTGAGGCACATAGTGTAGCTTGTGCTTTTACTGTAAAGGCACTTCTGCTGCATAACAGCTCTATGTGGAAAATAAAGAGACTTCTGTTTTGTTTTATTTTTTATACAGCACATTTCCTACAATAACTGTCGTAAATTATAATACAAATAATATAATGGATATCACTAGTGGCCCTTTGAGGATTATTACAATCTTGGTGGCCATGAAATCTAATTTACATGAGGAGGTGGAATGACATTTACTTCCAAATGGTAATTAATTTACGCTGAACCCAAAACATAGCAATAAACTGCTTAAAGCGTCTGGAGTCAATCAGTCGTGCTGAATAAAAGCGTTTGGGAATTTTGCATAAGGCCAGGCCCTTTTCAAATAATAGGGACGTTATTTTTTCCAGTACTGTGTTTATTCTTAAAAGCTGATTTAAACAAATTTATATATATATAAGGTTTACAGTGCACTGTTGTCACATGTATGTTGTCATTGTTTCCACATTACAGTAAAAAAAAATGTAAAAACACTGCAGTTTAAATGTTTGGTGTCAGTATGTATTTAAAATGCTTTTGTTCTGCTCTTTATTCATTCATTCATTTTCATTTCGGCTTAGTCCCTTTATTAATCTTTGCAATTTAGCTTACCCAATTCACCTATACTGCATGTCTTTGGACTTGTGGGGGAAACCTGAGCACCCGGAGGAAACCCACGCCAACACGGGGAGAATATGCAAACTCCACACAGAAACGCCAACTGACCCAGCTGAGGCTCGAACCAGCGACCTTCTTGCTGTGAGGCGAACGTGCTATCCACTGCGCCACCGTGAGGCCCTGTTCTGCTCTTTATAGTTTTCTATTTCGATATATTTTAAAATATTATTTATTCCTGTGATATCAAAGCTGAATTTTAATTACTCCGGTCTCCAGTGTATCAAGTTTCAAGTGTCTCAATGTTTCAAGTGTCTCAAAAAAGTGCTGATTAATATTTTATGTAAACTGTCTTGGTAACTGCCATAAAAATTTTTGTAATTGTGATCTTAACAAAAAAATGTATTTCTCATTACTGCAGTATGATTTTATATCTGTTTTTATTTTATTTCTTATTTAAATCTTTAACTTTAAAGCATGCTTGCACAGACTTACACGCAGTCAAACAAACCTGACTGAAATAAAAACCTGACCGTTAGTATAAACAAAGAGCAGTGTGATAGCTTTGTACTCATGAACATTGTGGCCTTTAGATTCAGACTGTTTGGCAAATGCAAACACATCTGCACTGCTGCAGACTCTCAAACTGTGGCTCTCTCTCTGCTGAGATTCTCTGCTGGGGCACCTCGACTGCCGGATGTCACCCTGAGGAGATCATCTTTGACCTTCCAAACCTGACCTCTGACCATAATCCTCCTGACAGTGACTTTCCTTTTCTCTTTTACATACTGAACCTCTGAGGATCTTATGCGCTGTGAGAGGAGCAGAGGGAAATGAACCTTGATGAACCTACAGTCCTTCACTGAGACAAAAGAAAAAAAAACAAATGTGAATAAGGAAGGCACTCTTAAGGGGCCATGGAATGGGAAAAAAAAAAACTTTGTTCTTCACATTTCACAATCGATTGCTTTGTGAATTATTCACAATGCTGCTGCTTTTTCAAAATATCTTTCACTGAGTTGAACTGAAACTGAATGTTTTTTTAAAGAGAAAGTTCATCCAAAAATTAACATTTACTCACTCTTAAGTGGTTCCTAACCTTTCACTCATTCACTTTCCTTCAGCTTTGTTACTCTGGCATTTTTTTTTTGCTTTTATGCGGTGGATGTCCTTCTAGCTGCAACCCAGCACTGAGCGTATACACTGAGAGTATATAACACTTATAAACTCTCACTAACACACATATACACTACGGACAACTTTAGTTCATCCAATTCACCTAAACCACAAGTCTTTGAACTGTGGGGGAAATCAGAGCACCCATAGGAAACTAGAGCAAACAAGGGAAGAACATGCAAACTCCACACAGAAACGCCTTCTGGTCCAGCTGGGACTCAAACCAATGTAAAATGTAAGCATGCTAGTCTTTCTGTCAGATGTGGGACTGGTTGTGGTCGTCCACAATGACACATTATACAAGATAAAATGATCGATTCTTGCATCCTGGCTGCCATTGTCATTCAGCACAACACCCTACTTCAAACAGATCATGCTGAAATTGTACTGATATTATGTAATGTGAACTCATAAGGTATGAAAGAATATTTCAGAATGCTTTTAAAAATGTTTAACCAAGGATCAAGGCCAATTCTATTTCTCTTTATTTGGCACCTATAAATTGAACCATATTTTGAACTGTATTCACTAGTCATTTAAAAAAAATTTTAAAAAGCCATTTATGTCTTGGTGTTTTAAATTAAATCAAAATCCGACACCTATTTAAAAAAAAAACTAACAAGAACATCTAGCGCTGTGTTAATTTCCATTGAACCATATACAATTTCAAACTCTACAATTCCCAAAATGGGGTTAAATGGTTCTTGTGGCACTCTAAAGCTTTCACTAAAGAATGATTGTGTTTAGGAGCGAATGATCTAAAACCGATTAATATAAATGAACTTAAATAGGAAAGCGAGAGTTCTGAAGAGGGTATCGTATCATCTGAAGCGTATCATACCTGTTCTATGGAGAGCTCTTTGCTGGCCGCTCCTGATATGTCACTGATACTCTCAGCATGGTGGTCCAGACCCAAAGCCACAATTTTCTCCAGAGTGAAGTCTGCACTGCTCGGGTCAAACGTCTGCTGCACCTCTTGTCTTATTTGATTCCAGTGTCTAAAATAAACAGATCAACACAATCTTTTGAAGATACAATCTGACTGGTCAAGACGCTTTGACATTGACACATGAATCTGAGCTCGTATAAGACGGAAAAACCTTTTATCAAAGCCATTTGATCTAGTCCAAAACTTAATGAGCCACGTATGAGGCAGCATTTTAAGACATCAAAGATCGGATTTTCAAAAAGGAAGGCAAACTAATTATTGTATGCTGCCTCCCAAGCTCATGTTGGCCAAAAGCAGCTACAGCTATCATGGCTCATTCATAAATAAGGCAATTCCAGAATGCATTGCACAGATGCATTATACATTGCATTGCATTATACATTAAATAAGATTTGTTGTAATACTGAAATGCATTTAGAAATTAACATTATTTGTTTATTAGAGCATCACCAAGCTCTGGGCTTTGGGCAAGATAAAGCAGGCATTGAGTACAGTAAAGTACACAGGATGCTGACTTTGTAGGCAGCAGGCAGATTAAGAAGTTAAAATATGCTGTTTTACACAAGATTTAATTCCGTTTAAGTGTGGCATTCTGGTGTTCTTAAAATTAGTCCATACTGTAAATGCCCCTTTGTGGGTGGAAGCAACGGTTGCACGTCATACGAGTATTAAATTAAGATCTCTTTCACCTCAGCTGTCAAAAATACAAAAGCTTATTTTAAAATAACATAGAAACTCTCATGTTAACATAATGTTACCTGTATATCTGTGAATGTAAACAGCTAGGGATGAAATTGCATGTCTAACAACCAGGGCTCACCCCCTTTTGCATTCCTTAAGTGGGACTTATATAAATACTTGTATATACTGTGAATCAATTACTTCATATATTGAAATGTGTACATTCCTGGAAGAAAATGAAAGCCTGTGATTTAGGTATTTGAAAAGAAGTGCCTTTGCTACAGACTTTGCAACTTTGCATATCTTATTTCATGCTCAAACAGAATCATTAGGCATCAAAGTAAGCTGAAAGAGAAAAAATGCATAAAAAAGGACCCCTTTAATAAGTTTTAGAACAGAGCCATTGTGTAGGCCTACATGAGAAATTAGTTGCGGATTTATTAACAAAAAATCTCATTCTTTAGCTGAAATTACAGAGAATGTGTGTTATTCAAAGTTTTTTAATTTGAAGAGCTGAAGAAAGACAGTCCGCTTTGCTGTTTAGTCACAAAAGACTGGTCATGTTGTCGGTCAGAGTTTGTCATAATAAACAGGTGTGATGGCCAATGACAGTGCAAGGATTGAATTCTCTCATGAGAGATCCTGCAGCCATGATGCACAGCTTGTTGTCTTCTCACTGAAATCCACAGAGACTGCCAGTACATCTGATCCACAAAACGAAAAAAGAAAAAAGAGAGCTATTTCAAAAAAACATCTTGCCAATGACTGGCCCCTCTGAGATCGGGCCCAAGCATTCTGGGATGTGATCTCTCCTACGAGTGCCTGTTTTTCTTAGTCTCGCGTTCTAGCGGTCATGGACTTCTGAGGCTGGAACCCTGTTTATTTTCATCTGCTTTCCTGATGTGCTGCGCCGGCCAGCGGGAGACGCTAACAGGGATCTTTCAGAAGGTTACATCAGTGTGATTAGCCGGCTGTCATCAGGGGAACGTGAGGCCTGTCTCTGCCGTTTCCGCCAGGGCTGTTGTAGCACGTTTGATTGGGGCCGATGGGCTGTTGTTTTGGGAATGCCACATCCAATCAGATGGCTTAGGGAGCGAATGACAGGACAGAAGAAAAACGCAGAACGGAAAACGCTGTGTTTCTCTCGGCAGGGATGGCGCCGGAGTGCACGAACGCTCTGCGTGATAGAAAGGAGAGAGGTGACGAGCTGGAACTGAGGCCTGGCTGTCAAGGTGTGGGATTACAGCTGATCCTAGAACAGTAATCGGCACCAAACCTTGGCCGTTGATGATTATCAGCTGGACTTCACAGCAAAGCCTAGGTCACCAGCTACAGAGGGCGATATCTCGAACAGACATAAGTTACAAAGAGCAATTGTCCACTGAAGAGGCAACATGAAAGATGACAGAGTCATTTTGTCAGGAACCACTCGTGATAAGGAGGATTAGTGGGAGAATGACACTTCATTATGCTGAGGACATTGGTGTGTGTGCGAGTGTATGTGTGTGTGTGTGTGTGTGTGTGCGTGTGGTCCAGGACAAAATGTCTCCACAAGGATAAAGGATAGTTAAAGCCAGAAATTTTTGACTGTATAGAATGCTTATGTCAATTGTGAGTCTTTATAAAATGCATTTATAAATGTCCACAGAAGAGTTGAAAAAACATTTTGTTTTATATATAGTCATGGACAAAATTGGTACCCTTCCTTTAAAGAAAGAAAAACAGACAGTGGTCACTGAAATAACCTGAAAAAGAAAAAATCAAAAACTACCTAAAATAAAGGATTTAAAACCAGATATTGCTTTAGAATTGTGGTTCAACAGAAGCATTAAACAGGCAAAATAAATGAAACTGGCCTGGAAAAAATGTAAGGGTACAAACAATTTTGTTCACATCTGTATTTTATGTACAACATTATACCACACTCCCTTAAATATCTACATCATTATGTGAAAATATTTACATATTGCAGCCTGATGGTCCATCCTTTGTACCTCACTTTAATGATCTAAGGTAATTTGTTCTTGAAAATATACATTTATTTGAGATTACTGCTTGTGATTGTGTTTATTGTGAAGGACAGATCTATCGATCCTTAAAATCATGATCAGCAACGCAGTGAATACAGGCTGGCAGCAAAACAGCAGCTTAATGACATCCTCTGATTAATATACAATTAGCAGCCATCCTAGCAAAATTATACAAAAGTTCCAGTAGATAAAACATTTTTTTAAATGATACACAATAACTATCCACATTTGTTGTAGGCTATTTATACAGGCTTTACACTTTTATGTGCAAAGAGTATAGTACTATGCAGTTTTACCTTTAGAGCGGATTTTCTATGTGACAGTATTCAAGTTTCTTAATCTTAAATAAGTCATAACTTGCTGTATAAATTAATTTTGCATCAAAAAGCATTTTGATATCTGAGTGGTGGTCAGCATCTCCTGCTGCATCAAATCACCCACATATTAGTTGTCAACATTAAGTGTGCATGACTGTAAATTACTGTTTGTTCTTTTTGAACCCTTTAAAAAGGTTCCAACCCCCATCAAAGTTACATTAAAAAACAGTGATACATTTTTTATTTATTTATTTATTTTTTTGTTAAAGGTGACATCAAATTAAATTTTCACTTGTGTAGATTTTTTTGTGTTTAGTTATTAAAAATATATTGAAGAACTATGTGAGTGGCGCTCTATGGGCTAACGTGATTGTGCAGTAGCTACAGCGGACAGGCATTGAGTGGCACTTTTTGTGCCCTCATAGAAAACCATTTGTTGCACATTTAGAACTTTTAGGTAGGGTTAGGTTTAGGGGACACAAAAAAAAATATGTGTGTGTGTGAGCCCCCCACCTCTCTCTCAAGGCAGGATTCCTGAGATCTGTGATCAGTGGGATGATCTTCTTAAACTGCTCAATCCTGCTCTTAGAGGAGTCCACAACCTCCCAGTGTTTGTCCTGAAAGAACACATACACACATAACCATTATTTTGTAATTGTCAGGATCCTACTGCAGGCTGAATTTGTAAACTGCTGAGTGTTGTGTTGTGATGGAATGATCCCCTGTCAGTGGAAGAGCACCCGAAGGGTCTGAATCAAGCAGGTGTTTCTAATCTGCTTAAAGCTAAATGTCAGGATAATGAGAAGCTGGTGAGAAAAGAAGCTAAATTAGCTTTAAAGGGTAATTAGCTACACAAAAGAGCTTTTATCACAGTTACAAAGAGAAAGGAAGGAATGAGAGTCTCTGCTGGACCCTAATGAAGCAGCATCAGTGTGTGTGTGTGTGTGTGTGTGTGTGTGTGAGTACAGTAAAGATGAGTAAAAGACATCATCACTGATGCTAGTTACAGTAAGTGGAGCCCTGATGGCTGCTAGTTTTTCACGTCAAGGTCTCTATAAGGTCTACAACCTGTGACACTTTGATCAATTAATAGTTTAAGAATTAAAATCATTAGTTAATCAAAATGAGGGAAAATGACCTTTTCTTTGTTTGATCAAATATAAAGAAGTATTATTGTGAAATACATTTACAATTTAAAATAGCAGTTTTCTACATTTTATTATTTAATGTATACTAACACAAACTAACAATAAACAACACATTTGTTACATTATTTATTCATCTTTGTTAATGTTGTTTGTTCATGAACTCACATAAATATTACACATGTATTGTTCACTCTTAGTTTGGGTTAGTAAATACATTAACTAGCATTAACTATTGGAAGTTTATTGTAAAGTGTGAACTGTATTTTAAACAGTCATTATTCCAGTATTCCTTTTCATATGATCCTTCAGAACTCCTTCTACTAATTTTGAACTTATTCTGCAGATTTTTAACTCAAGAAAATGAGCTAGTAGTATCATTGTTGAAAACGGTTTTGTAGCCTAATAACTTTGCAGAAAACGTCTTTGATAAATGGAACGTTTAGCAGTGTACCAGTTTATGATTATGATTCATTGAAAAGTTTCCCACAAAAAATCCTTTGAGTACAATGAACATTTTGTACACATAATAGAATACACATTATAGAAAAAAACTGCTAAAATAGCACTTAAAGTGGTTACCCTATGATTATAAGTCAAAGAACCACATTTATTGATACCTACAGTAGCACCTATATAGTGCTATATAGCACCTTAACCACCCCAAAGAACTGCTGGGGAACCATGTTATTTATAGGTTCTACATAGCACTTCAAGTAATTAAAGTGGTTCTATTTAGCACTGTGTTTTTTTAGCTTAATGTCTCTTTACTATCTCCCTGTTTGAAAAATTAAACTGCAGGTTACTTAGAGAGTAAATTTTTACATGGTTTGTGCTTTGTACTGCTCCTTTGTGCTGATGAATCTATGATCAGAACAAATCTCTTAAATTTTATTCTGAAAATGAAACCATTGTGCATTTGAAACTCCCATAATTGTCACATTGGCTCCTGAACTGACTAAGATTGAGAGCATGAAGTACAGGATATGTTTGCGCTAACTTGCCTTGAATGCTCGGCTGAATTTATGGAGTGTCTTGAACATGATCTGGGCAGTGTTGTCCATGACCTCAGTCTGCAGAGAGGCCAAATGACCCCCCTTCCACTCGTCCCACAGATCCTCCCACTGCCGGGCGATCTCCCAGACCTGCTGCAGGTAATCCACATCCTACAAACACACACACTCATGAACACCAGATCCAAGCATCATGGTGTACTGAACCACAAGCGACCTTTCACTAACAATATTGTTCAATTTGCTGTCACACAGGACCACTAAATTGCCTTCAGCCAAAGAGCTCTCTGCGCTCTTTTGTGCTGCTATGCATTCAATATGTCTATGAAGAACTGCACAGAGAAAAGTTGCATTACTTTAACAGGAATGAATAGGCACCTTCTCTAAAGTGAGGATGTCTTTGGAGGCTGGTTGTTCAATAGTGAAGATGTTGAGACCAGAGCATATGTTCTGCTCTTCTTCTTTAAGAGCCTCCAACTGAGCACGCAGCTCTGACACCTGCTGCAGTGCAGAATCTGGGGTTACACTACTGCCAAACGGACCTGCAAACACATACACACAAATAACAAAAACGATCGCAATGATTACAATCTGTAATTTCCCCAGAGAGCAGCTTTTTTTGCTCTAAAAAAACCCCATTCAGATTCCTATAGGCCAGAAAGTTAACAAAATGAGCATGTTTCTTAGAATGTGCTATTAATGCGGTTTCACAGTTGGCAGGTCAGTAGGTCTCTTTCCTAAGCAGCGTGTGAGTTCTGGCCCGGACCCAGCTTTGCTCACAGGCCGGGACTCCCACGATTCACGAGCACTCGCGACACATTTGATTTACGAGATATTTGATCTTTTGAAAAGCAGCTCATTCATCTCGGGATGGCAACACACAATGTGTGTAGTAACACAGACCAATGTGCTTGCACAAACAACAGTAGTTGCTGTTATCTGCCCCAAAGGCCTCTGCGATATGTTTACAGGCACAAGTGTTTACGTCTGACAGCATTTATAATGGATTCCATCAAACACACGGTCTAAATCGCACGACTACATCTCCGCCAATTACAAAAAACACACATTTACACAATTCTGCATTAAGGCGAGCCATTAAGCAGCGTGCGTAGATCCATCAGGGATCTCCAGTCAATATTTGTGTAAAGTCTGATTTACTGAAGCATTTAGCACACGCTGAAGTGCGTCGCTGGAGCAGAACGAATTCAGGAGCACGGGTGTTGAGAGGTTTGATGACGCCCATTCTCTCGTTCCGTTGTGCCTGACTAAAACGTAAAGAAAATCTAATTAGCAAATGTTAAAATGTGCTAAATTTTTGATAAATCTGCCTTGGAGACTTCAGCCAATCATACATGTTTAATTGGCTCTGCGCTGCAAAATGCAATATCGTATTTTTCCACAGAAAGTCACACTGGGCCCGTGGAGAGCGGGAGATGAGATTTTGAAGGGGCACCTTGGTAGAGGCCAGTAGTATGTGTTTAGACTGAATGAGTGTGATATTATTGAAACCGTTTCTTTCTCTTGAATACAAATTTCTCAGCGCACAAAGCTGCTTCCTGGCCTCATTAACCTGAAGGAGCCCGCTATTGTTTGCAGGAACAATCCAAACAATCCCACCGTTCTCAACAAGTTGCAGCCACCACCCACGTTCGGAAATTCTGAGGTTGTGGGAAATAATAACGGTGAGTGCTGAGCGCGTTTGCCACGTGTTGACTTTCCCGTTAATCGGCTGTGCCAAAGCTCCAACTTTGTCTGAATCAAGACGGAAAGGCTTTTGGATTCATACTGGGAGGAAAAGAACATAGGAGGAGAGACGAATGGCAGGAGATCAAACTGAAAAACAACAGACTTCACAGAGCCATCAACGATCACAGGGTAACGCAAACACAATGGAAACGAGATATGGAGCGAGTGAGCAAAGAGGTGCAGGAAAAGGGGAAGAATGAAAGAGGAGGGAAGGAAAAGTAGGACGAAAACTCTGTCCTCTTTGATACAGTTCAGCACAACGTGACTTTGTTCGTGAAAAGAGGTGGCAGCGTGAGTCAGAATAAAGAACTTTTCAATCCCGTTTTTAATAGAGCAGAGAATAAACAGCGCAGAGATGCTAACAGGAGGTGGGGGGGGGGGGGGGACAATGACAGCGTTGTGGGACAATGAGAGAGAAAGAAAGACAAGCTGCGAGTGCAGTCAAGGGCAGGATGTCAGCGTGACGGTCACTTCTGCTGCAGGTGAGGCTTCATGGTGTTCTGAAACATTATCTCAAGGCTAATTGGTTGTGATGTGCCGTGGGGCATGCGGGAGGTTGATGGCTCTACCCAGCACTCCCCACTATGCCAAACACCCACAGTCCCAGAAAGCAAAGGCCTGCTGTGCCGTCCATGTTGCGAGCTGACCTACAGAAAAAGAGGCATGCTGGGATGCGAAGCTCACAGTGGGGTCTGCGAAACCTACAGACTGTGTGTGTGTGTGTGTGTTTCCATCCTAAACACTCAAACGTTAATGTGTGTGTTCACCGTTGCTACTGAAGCTCTGCAGGAAAGTCTGTGTCTTCTTCTGAAACTCCTCCGAGGACAGGATCAGCCCACTCTTCATCGTGTCTTTGTGTTTCTTCAACATGATGTCACTGTCAATCACAACCTGCTGGAACCACACCCACTCTGCATTCAGAGCCTCCAGCAACTCCAACACCTACAGAGACAGAAAGAAAGAGAGCAAATCTAAGAGTGCCAAGTCGAATAAAAGCATAGTCAAATATGGAATGGAGGCAAGAGATGAAAGAGTATATAGGAGGCATTCTGACTGGAACACCTGAGGGAGAGTGTGTATGCGAGAGTGTGAGTGCACTCACAGCGGGGTCGACGGTAACCTCGTATTTTGTAAGGATGGCAAACTGCTCGTGGATGGGTGGAATTTGACTTTCGATCTTACTTAGATCCGCCTGCAGAGTTTCTAGAAGTTTTAAGCTCTCACCCAAATCCATCAGAGTCTGAGGAGGCTGTGACAACCTTAAAAGACACACAAAGACAATTACTATGTCCATGCTAAATATTTCATGCCAATTCAAAGTAAATAAATGCTTTAACAAGGAAATAGCCGCATATCCCTTTACAACCTATTTGTTTTCAAACCTACTGATCTGCTAATCAGTTATAAAAAAGGATAGTTTACCCAAAAGAAAAATTCTGTCACCATTTTTTGTACCCTTCACTTGTTCCAAACCTATTTGACTTCTTTCTTTTATTGAACACAAAATAAGATATTTTGAAAAACGAGGGAAACCTGTAACCATTGACTTCCATAGTATTTGTTTTTCTTACTATGGATGTCAATGATTACTGGTTCATACTCTCTTCATAATATCTCTTCATAATATCTTTGTTTGTGTTCAACATAAAATAGAATATAATTATCATATCATGCATTTTTATTTAATGTCATGTCAGTAACTACGGCTATTTTCATGGCAGAACCTTTATATGACAAAAAGATATATAGAATTAAATACTATAAACAAATGAATACATAAATTACATTTTTAATGCTAATATATGATAACAATTCCAATATTTTTTTTCTGATGACACAAAAGAAACTCATAAATGCTTGGAACCACTTGAAGGTGAGTAAGTGGTGAGTAAATGTTATTTTTTGGTGAACTATCCCTTTAATAACTGAAATAAAAAAGCACACTTATTTAATTTTAACTAGTTGTCAAATATTGCTTTTTTATTTAGTTTAACTGTATGTAGTAAAATAACTAAAACTAAAATTGAAGTAAAACAAATAAAGCTTAAAATTATATGGACATTTTAAAAAGAAAAAAGACAAGGAAAATGGCAAAAACTAAACAAAATAGTTTAAATTAAATTAAAATAAAAAAATAAAACATTCAAAATTATAATAAAACTATAAAAACTATCTCTGCAATACTGAAATAACACTGGCTAAACTGCCCTTCCCCAAATCTCCAAGAAAGTCTCTTCCTAGTCAATGGAACGATTTTTAACATTGTCAGGCTGTTAGCTTAGCATAATGCTAATGCCAAATTCTATTGGAATTAACAGAGCGGTTTGCAGAGTCTCTTATGCTCTTCATGTGAGGGGTGTTAATTGGTGTGGCATGCATGAGTGACCATTAACAGGGTCGCTGCCCATGAGGAGCGTTTCAAATCGGTCGCTTATGAGGTATCATTTCAGTTAGGATACCAGCTGCTTATATAGACAGCAGACAGTGAGGCAGGGTTTTGGAACAGAGCTTGAATGGGTTTCACATACACACACCTGACAGCATTTTCCTGCAGAAAGCTGTGCAGTTCTTTGAGTTTAGAGCTGGCCATAAGGCTGAGCAGCTGCGTGAACTTGCTCTGCCACTCGTTACAATGTTGCAGCAGAGAGAATTTGAGTGGAGAACAATCCAGCAACACAAACTGCACACTTAACAGTGTCTCCTCCTTCTGGACGTTATTCGCCACCTCAGTGTATCTGTATGGAGATAGAGAGAGCAAAAATGAAGTGGTTGATTCTCAGAAATCCAACCTTGAACTATAACACAAAAGAGTAAAGCAATTCTATTATGCTAAAAAGAGAAGTTCTCGTTCTTAAAAACACTGTTGTTTTTAGGTTTTAAAGGGATAGTTCACACAAAAATGAAAATTAATTCATCACTACTCATGCTCAGGTTGTTCCAAAGCTTTATGACTTTCTTTTGTACTGTTTCAGACAAAATAAGACATTTTAAAAAATGTTGTAGCCATTGACAATCACAATATGTAAATAATTGTTAAGGAAGTAAATGGATACCAACCATTTAGCTGAGAGCTAATGCTGTTTACTATGTGCACCAGTTTCCAACATTCTTCAAACTATTTTTTTTTGTGTCTGACAAAACCGACAAAAGAAACAGGTTTAGAGCAACTGCAGGGTGAGTAATTGATGACAGTTTTCATTTTTGGTTGAACTATCTTTGTAAGATTTTTAATTACCATTGATAATGGGAACAAATAAATACATACGAGATTCATACAAGATACAGTAAATCTAGAAGTTAAACGATAAGTACAACACATCTGCTACACCATATATTTCTATTACCTCTGCTGATGGTACATTAAAAGACAATAAGTTTAATTCTTAATAATGGCCCCATCTGTAAGATGCAACTGATGTTTTTGCTCAAGCATAATGGCCCCATATTAATGGCAAGTTAATTTGTCATCAGAGTATCACAATGTTCCCTAAAAGAAATCAGTTTTTCAAGAGAATAAACAAAATGTGCGTGGCTTCATTTGTTTCAGGGAGCGAGTACAAAAATATAAATCAAGAAGTTACTGTATATTAATAATAGTCATTTAGAAAAGTAATTTCAATGCACAAATTGTTTGATGTAGAAAAAATATTATATATAAGACATTAATTGGTACTGCAGGCAACACACAATTGTCTTTCTAGCTCAGGACACCCAACACAAACATGCAAAAGGTCATTAATGCATCATCACGCACACAAAGTCTGTCTCTCACTGCTCAGACACACACACACTGTTGACATGATAGTGATTTGGTCAGTGCAGATCAGATCTATAGGGAAGAGATGTTGACCCTGCCCTCAGGACTGGCATCTCTGAGCTACATACACGTCAATAGTCTGAAAGGCCAACACATAGTTCTCACGTGACCTAAAACACTCTGATGTGCTATGGTCACTCACGTATTTTAAAAGAAAGGAAATGCATGAAGATGAGAAGCATTGTGAATCCTTTAGTAGATTTGCTCACTAAAGACACTTTTACTTCACTGGTACCACAATGAGTAATTCATAAGTTCATGGATGTTCCTTTTAAAGCATTTAGACACAATTTTATGACTTTAAAAACAAATTTTGCTGCTAAAAAAGACAATGAAGAAAAGAGAGACCTGGCTATATCAGCGTCAAATGAGGTTACTGTAGGGTTGAGTCGCTGGTATCGCTGAATAAAGCTGTCTTTTTCGATTTCCCAGATCTCTCTGTGTTTGTCCCAGGTCTTCAGGTAGGTCTGCAGGTAAGTTGCATTTGTCACCATTCCAGCAGCGATGGCTCCCTGGATCTTACAGATCTCTTCATCTTGCTCTGAAATACATAAAGAGAGGAAATCAGCAGGTTTGTCATGAGACAACACATACACTTAATACACAAATACACTTCATGTACTGTACAAATAGACATCACCTATATACTATATAACTGCAGGTTAGCTATGTTTATATATAATGACTTTAACTAAATAACTATTAACTAATAGCTTTTAACAGTTAAAGTTATCAGTAACTAATAAAGTTATAGAAACTAATGACCTTAACTTTCCTGATTTTGATTCTAATGCAATAATCTGCACCTTTTGTAAAGCTGCTTTAAAACAATAACTATTGTGAAAAGCGCTATATAAATAAACTTGAATTCAATTGAGAATTAATTTTTGGTGTGCAATATATTGTCTCAGAAATAATTGCAATAAACAATATTATTGTGTTCTAACTGTCGCCGTCCCAACAGCCGCACGCTTCACTTCACTATATTACAAATAAATCCTAATCTAATCATGCCAAACTATATATCACTCTAAGACTTCTGAATACCTATTTTACCACAGTTTTTTGTTGCTATGTAGGAAGAGTAATAGATCAAAACCCATTTACTGTCACCCTACAACCTGTGGCACCATTTGCACTAATGTACTTAAAGCATATTATTAGAGTCTGAACATGAAGCAATCATGACTAACTACATATTATTTGAAAGCTTAAAAATATTTAGTTTCCATATCTGGTGGTGACTGCTTTTTGAAACTCACCGTTTGAGCTGTAAATTATTACTTTGCTAGAACAATCCACATGTAAATACATTTTTAAATGTTTTTTAAGGGCCAAATTAAAATCAAATACTACCAATTCTGCTTATACTACTTTTAGAATTGTATGTGTAATTTACAAATATTGTCAAAAGTATGAAATAATATGATTCTTATGCCTCAAAACATACAGTACACAAAAATTGGAGATGCCCTTGTATGATCACAAATGAAAACTGGATGTCATCTGCTAGTGATGTTCAGTAATGTGGCACCCAAAAAATATTTCTTTAAGATATTAACTTCAAATTTGGATGTAAAGGCACTTCTGTTTTATTTATCTTTTTGAACTTTTTTAATTTCATCTACAATCTGACAAGTGTCTTCTTTAAAATGAGACTAAGCTTAATAAAATCTTTTAAGCTGAACATGTCATTTTTATGTCTATATTTAAAAAGTGGGGCTAAAATTAAAGGGTTAAAAATGTAACTAATCACATAATGATAATATAGTTGTATAATTTAGTAAGAATACCTTTTAAAAGAGTGGAAAGTGTGTCTGTTTTAATTAGTGTGTATTACTTAACATGACCAATAAATACTAAACTAATAGCATAACACGCATAATTCCATGACCAGGATTGCTTCTAATAATTCTAAACTTATTTTTGATAAAGACATTTATAATGCCTAAACATAAATCTAAATGTAAAAACTAGCTGAAGGATGTTTAACTTTTTGGAAATGGCAAATTAAATGAAGCTATTTCATTATTTTAAAGTGGTAGTTATCCAGTAGCCAGCAGCAAACATCATAGAGTGGTAAAAGACTGTAATTAATAGTTATGCTAACTGTAGCCACAGATATGGGGTTTGCGGCTTTCAAAACAAGTTCTTTTGGACTTTTTCCTTTTAAATTGGATGTCATCGTCAGAAAATCACTAAGTAACACCTTGAGTAATGCCTATTCTTCTCATGCTTCTGTTATGCACAGTGTGTGTGTAAGGACATTAAAATCCCCGACTCAGCCACAGAGATAAAACCAGATAACAGAGACAATGCAATCTGCTAAAATGTTGGTGAATATAATTTTTATGCAAACACAATGGGAATTATATTGTGCCACCGAAATGATCAAGGCCATGCCCATACATCAATATATAAATTACTGGGACAGGCTTTGAAGTGACATTAATACAAAAATCACTGTTCATGGAAAATAACTATTGATAATGTGAAAAACGTTTTTACCCCAAAATAAAAATATTTGTTATCATTTAGTCAACCTTACATCAATTCAAAAAAGTCTATATTCAGTTCAACATTTGTATTTGGAAGAACTGTAAACAAAATGTTTGTTTTATCTTTTGTGTTCCACGGAATATGCATTTACATTACATTAAATCATTTAACAGACACTTTTATCCAAGCGACCAAATGAGGAAGCATTCAGCAATTCTACCTATACAAAGGGACTGTAAGTGCTCAGAGACATAAGAGCTAGACTAAGTAGTAGGAGGGGATTTTAATTTTATTTATCTATTTATTCTTCTAAGTGGTCATGGAAGAAATGAGTTTTAGTTTTCATTTGAATGATACCAGTGAATTAGCAGTCTGAGTACTGTAGGAATGAGAAAATCATTCCACCAGTGAGGAACATTGAATGAAAAGGTTTTGGAAAGTAACTGTGGTGGCACTATGACTTACATATAATATAAGTGGCTCCAGGAGGGAATGCAGACTTTCAAGAACAGACTTATAAAGTCATTGGGTTTGGAATGAGATGAGGACGAGTAATCAGGAATATATAAAGGGGATGAAAGAAATGAGATGGAGAGAGGGTGTACCGATAATGCTGTGGATGGGTTTTCTCTGTGATTGCTGGCGAGTCAGTAGGTCTGGCAGACGTTTGAAACCTGAGATGGTCTTGATGAGCTGAGAGCTAATGCTGTTTACTATGTGCGCCAGTTTCTGGAGAGAAGGAGAGAAATCCACCTGGACAAACACACAACAGACGGGGAAAAACCATTGTTAATTGAGTGTTCAGTGCAAAACTTTGGACTAAATCAATATAACCAACTTGTGAATAAAAGAAAAAGTTTTAAAGAAGATAGTTTGCCTAAAAATTTGACTTTTGTTCATATTTGGAACACAAATTAAGATATTTTAGGTGAAATACAACAGCTCCCTCATTCTCCATAAACAGCAACGGTATCCCAAGTCCAGAAAAGAAACCAAAAACATTGTCAAAACATTCAGTGGTTCAACTGTAATCATACAAAGCTCTAAGAACACTTTCATGAGGGTGAGTAATTATGACAGAATTGAAATTTTTTAACTAATCCTTTGTTGTGTGTGATTGCGTAAAGTTTCTAACGTGCACATATTTACACTTACAGATATATTTCCTATCATTATTCTATTATAAATAATACATGAATAAATTATCTAGAATAAATGATATTTTACAATAACAATGCTTTTAAACTGTCTTGCTGAGTCTTAGTGAGAAAAATTTGAATGGCAGTATTTGTGTGTGCTAGTGCAGAAAAATCTATTTTTATTTTTGTTGCTGAACTTCAACAAAATCTTGATCTTACTTGCTTGTCCAAGGTCTTATAGTTTCCTGTGACCACTTATAACGTTCTCCTGTGTGTGAGCTGGAAAAGGCACATTGAGGGCAACTATTGTGGCAGTGTAAATTCGGTTGTCAATCAGCCTGATGGATATTCGTTTCGCTTTTAGTTTAAAAAGACCATTCATCAATGATTGGTTTTGCTTATTCATTTGGAATTCGGTGTGAAAGCTCCTTTAATGGTGTGTCCCGAGCAAGCATTAATGCACTTCCCTTCCCTCTGGCACTTTGAGCGCTTTGCCTCAGGCAGTCTGTCTCCACAGACCAAAGCAACCACTGTCCCTAAAATACACTCAATTAAGTCACACTAACGTTTCTGCTTTTTCTTTTTTACTGTGTTTAGCTGACTAAGCATCATGGGACATTACCCATAGGCCTGGGTCCAAATATACCTCTGTAGAGCTGAGAAGCAGAGTGCTGAATAACGCAGCAGTGCTGCCACAGCTGTGATTTATAGAGGTTGTGCTGTTCCGAATGCCCTCTGCTTGATGTATGATAGTGTCTTTACACTGTATGTAAAACACATGGCCAGAAGCTCTCAGTGACCAACATGATGATTCACACCGACGCACAATTTTTATGTATACATTTTGCCTTGGGTATGTTTGTGAATGAGTTGTCTAAATGCAAGATAAGGGTCACCTCGTCATGTAAACAGTGTTAATAATGGCCGCTGCATTATTCGATTTGACAAAGAGAGGGTGTGTTTTGTTCACCTGAGCTGTAGATCGAGCTGTCTGTGGTGTCAGCACAACCTCTACTCTGAATAAGGGGTTCGGGGAAATCTTGCCGTCTCCGTTGATGGCTTTGGAGAGCTCCTGTAGAGAGCGCTTTATATTTACACGAAACGCCTCTTCAAGCATCCGGTCTATGTTCTCCATGTATGACGTCCAGTGCTGTTGCACCTGAAAACACACACAGACATACTGAAGCCTAGAGGATCTATTCAGAGATGAATATTGTACTGAATGGATTACCCAAATGTAAAAAAGCTGAATATACTGGTTTTGTCCATACAATAGAAATGTCAGTGGGGTGCAAATATGAGACATTTGGATAGGGTTTGGGGAAGAACTTTTTTTTAAACAGAAAAAAATATTTTCATTTAACTGTGAATTAAATTGATTTGTTTGAACACTGTCGCATACCTACAGACTTAATAAATTTACAACACATACTACTACGGTAGTTTAGCAGTTTTTATTTATATATTTGTATACATTTATATATACAGTACATACACTATACATACACACACATATGCACAAGAGTGTGCATCCTACAGGTGGTTTGTCAAGCCCACTCACCTGTGTGAAGCAGAATTGGACAATGTTTTTTCCAAAAAATGGGAGTGTTATAAATAAGAGTCTGGAGCATATGGAGAGGAAAAGACTCCTATAGGTGGTTTGTATGAGACCATTCAATGCAACTCTGCATCATTATGCAACTTCTTAAAACGTTTTTTGTTTCAATTAACTTTTTAATCTTGCCACTATTTGCTTTTCTTTTAAAAATAAATCTGCCATTGTGGTACAAAGAAGAGTATATAGCATTAGAATAACCTCAGGTTAAGAGATGGTGACTTCATTTTCACATGACAGCATCTCTTTAAACTGGATAGATTTTATTTTAGTTGCTGCCCAACATGTAAAGCCACAACACACAAACCAACCTCTGGGCCATCTAGGTGGAAGGTCCCGTAGACTCTGGCCATGACTTTGATGATGTCCTGGTGAGCGTTCTGCAGTCTGAGCAGCTGGCTATGCTGATGAGTCTGCTGATCCTCCTGGAACTCATGGTCTCTGTAGACCGTTTTTCCATCCAAATGCACCAACAGCAGCTCACTGATCTGCTCACAGTGCTTAGAGGTGGCCAGGTTTGCTGCTTTATACTCATCCACCATTAACTGTACCTGCAGGAGAGATGAGAGATCACGAACATAAAAACAAAGACAGCGCAAATGTTAATCCCAAAATACACAGCTTAAACCGTTTGAGATTTGAACATAACATTTATATGCTACATCCCTGGACTGTTTAGATTAGCAACTGTTCTAATGCAGACAAAAATGACTACACTCATCTTTGTATCATCCTTCCCTGAAATTGCTGGACCATTTTTTTTAAATAAGCTATACTGCATTCTGGTCTGTTATTGATTTCAGAGTTACCTGCTTCGAACATAAGGAAAACAAAATATTTTATATTCTACTTCAAAAAGGCAGGCTCAAAAAGACAACACTATATAAACACCACTCCACTGTTCACCATGAAAAAAAGCATTTACAGGGACTCTTCTATTTGGAAACAAAAACATATGGGAGTACATGTTGTTAACCTGTAGTGTAGAACAGCACACATGTAGCATTGACTAACTGGTCTGAGATTAGCTAAAGCACAGAGCAACCATTAACAGCTCAGGTGCTTCTCTATTAGGCTGTCCCAACTAATGAGCAAATTAATAAGGAAAACTAATTGAAACACAGAGAAACAGAGGGTAAGATGAATTGTAGCTGGAATACAAAGCAAATTTTAGCATAGAGATTTTTACCTTTAATATTTTTACCTATGATTTTACCACAATTAGGGATGCACCAACCAAAACCCCCATGACCAGGATCCTACACCTGAAATGGACCAACCAGTGTGAATAACCTATACTTTTTTGGCCAATAACTTATTTTCTTATCGGGGTGATAACAATAACTTTACACATTTACTAGCATGGTCATGGTCATATTCCAAGGTCACAGAAGACCAAGAGGCAGCCTTAAAAATGTCATTATTGTTATTATTATTAATATTATTATTATTATTAGTCCTCCTCCAACCTCCTCCTCATTCATTCATTCATTTTCTTTTCAGCTTAGTCCCTTTATTAATCTGGGGTTGCCACAGCGGAATGAACCGCCAACTTATCCAGCATATGTTTTATGCAACGGATGCCCTTCCAGCCGCAACCCATCACTGGGAAACATCCATACACATTCATTCACACACATACACTACGAACAATTTTAGCTTACCCAATTCACCTATACCGCATGTCTTTGGACTTGTGGGGGAAACCAGAGCACACGGAGGAAACCCACACAAACACGGGGAGAACATGCAAACTCCACACAGAAATGCCAACTGACCCAGTCGAAGCTCAAACCAGCGACCTTCTTGCTGTGAGGCGATAGTGCTACCCACTGCACCACTGTGTCGCCCATCTTCATTATTATTATTAATATTATTATTATTATTATTATTATTATTTGTTTGCTGTTTTTTTATATATACTTTTTTGTACTTGATTTGTCTCCTGTATTCTGTTTGCATAAAAATTTAAGAAAACAAATTATCAGCATTAATCTGACACCAATTGTGGACATATTGTACATTACTAAAAACAATAAAATGTGTAGCTACAAAACCTAAATCTAAAATCAAAATCTAAAAAATCTGTTTCATCAAAGTATCCATGTGTCATGGTTGTCACAAAACTATAATGCAGAATAACTGATAAAAAAATGCAAATGAAAATTTAGTTTTGACATATAAGAAATAACATTTTCAGGAAGACTTTCAAATAGAAAACTAATGTTGAAAATTGTTATAATATTTAGCAACAATTTTACCACAATTTGATCAAGTCTTGGAGTAAACAAGGGTCTCAATATGTATTCAAAAACAAAACCGACTGGTAATTATCTATACATGTACTGTCTGATTGGCAGAAAAGAACATAAGAAAAGAAAAAAAGAAAAGACGAACATTGTGAGAGGAATTTGGTGGAAGAAGGATGGAAAACCCATTCAAACGGAGCAGCAGGGGTTTTCCAGCAGGATTTTCCAGCTCTTTCTCTCTTCCACAGAAATAGAGCATCTGATTTCAAGCCATCCCTGTGCTTAAAATCAAAGCAGGCAGTTCTTATCCATAAAGCATCACGCTTTTCTCATCCAACAGCTCCTCGCTCAATCTGCAGAGGAAGAGTTTTTCAGAGGCATCTTACATGCCACATAATCTCACACTTCCTCGCAGCTCTGGATCCAGCCCGTCTCATGACTTTTTCATGGGATGAAACGTGTCACATGAAATAAGCCTCAAAGGGGAAGATTACGTGCAGCAGTGTGTAGAATGTATACTTACATTTCTAAGTGTGTGTGGGTGTGTGTAAGCTCAGATGTGCTGTGTTCTCCACACTTCTCCATTACCACTGAAGCTGTTGCCAGCTCTGTCTGGGCCTGGAAGGATGTCTGACATTGACTCTGACGTGAACCTGATCTCCCCCACAGCTCTCTCCAGCAGCTGAGAGGGAAGCGGGCACAGTGGCGGCACTGAATTGAGGCTGGCTGCTTTTTATTGCGAACGCTGGAGCTGTTTATACTGAGATGTCTGGCCAGCCTTTATTAAAGTAGATGGGGCATTCATGTTTCTGCTAGCATGCCTTTTTATATGTGTGTGTGCGCGCCTTTACCACATGGCTAAAGGGCACTGGCAGTGCTTTAATATCATATTGCCTTGTACAATGTAGAAGTGATGGACAGCCAGCAGAGGAAGTGAATAGATTTCACAATTGCACTCCACTGAGTTGCACTTCCATTCTCGGTAAAGCCTGCTGCCTTATTCTTGTATTACAAAAGCAATACCGGACAGCAAAAATGACACGGCTGGATCGGAACAACACACAGGCACTGCCTCCTGCTCCTGAAAACCCACGGCAAGGGTCTGAAATGAACTTTTTTGGCCACATTTGATGATAGTGGGTGCCTTGAGGAAATTTACTAGCGATAAATGTTTCTTACCTGCCACACAGCAAACACTTTGTTACAGACACATTCTATGGATCAAAAAGGACAAGGCTTTTATAATGTTAATCTTTCTATTCATCAAATGATCTGTGTATTGTGGTTTCCACCAACTATTATTCAGCATAACTGATCATAATAATGTTTTCAATGGCTGCAAAATCAGGTTTGCATTTAAAGGAATAAAATATATATTTTTAAAGGTTTTCAAACTGAAAAGTTGTTTAAAATGTTGTATTATTATTATTATTATTACCACATTTTGCCACATTTTTCGCAGGCTTTCCAAACATAGTTTAAAATAAAATTATTATTCTTTTACAAATATTTCCCAATGTAGTTTAATGGAGAGGAGGTATTTTCAACACATTTTAAACATTCATTCATTCATTTTCATTTCGGCTTGGTCCCTTTATTACCGCCAACTTATCCAGCATATGTTTTACGCAGCGGATGCCCTTCCAGCTGCAACCCATCTCTGGGAAACATCCATACACACCCATTCACACTCATACACTATGGACAATTTAGCTTACCCAATTCACCTCTACCGCATGTCTTTGGACTTGTGGGGGAAACCGGAGCACACGGAGGAAACCCACGCCAACACGGGGAGAACATGCAAACTCCACACAGAAACGCCAGCTGACCCAGCCGAGGCTCGAACCAGCGACCTTCTTGCTGTGAGGCGAACGTGCTACCCACTGCGCCACCGTGAGGCCTACATTTTAAACATAATAGTTTTAACTAATTTCTTGTCTGGGCAGCACGTTGGCGCAGTGAGTAGCACAATTGCCTCACAGCAAGAAGGTCAATGGTTCGAGCCCCGGCTGGGTCAGTTGGCATTTCTGTGTGGAGTTTGCATGTTCTCCCCGTGTTTGTCTGGGTTTCCTCCGGGTGCTCCGGTTACCCCCACAAGTCCAAAGACATGCACTATAGGTGAATTGGGTAAGCTAAATTGTCCATAGTGTATGTGTGTGAATATGGGTGTATGGGTGTTTCCCAGTGATGGGTTGCAGCTGGGAGGGCATCTGCTGCGTAGAACATATGCTGGATAAGTTGGCGGTTCATTCCGCTGTGGTGACCCCAGATTAATAAAGGGACTAAGCCGAAAAGAAAATTAATGAAGGAATGAATTTCTTGTCTTTGCCACAGTGCATAATATTTTACTAGTTATTTTGCAAGATACTACATAGTATTCGGCTTACAGCTTTTCAGCTTAAAGTGCAATTTAATAATTGTGTGGATTATTTGGGTTAACTAGGCAAGCTAGGTTAATTAGGCAAGTCTTTGGACAACAATGTTTTGTTCTGTAGCCAATGAAAAAAAAAATATTATTTTTTATTTAGCACAATTAAAATAAATTAAACTTTATCTGGAAAAAAAGCAAAAAAAGTAAATACTGTAAAAAAAATCTTTGCTCTATTAAACATCACACTAGAAATATTATAAAAATAATAAAACATTCACAGGAGGGTTAATAATTTTTTCTTCAACTATATCTCTCATTTGGAGATCATAATAACAGTACCAGCCAACTGTTTTATCTACTCTTCAAACCAATCCTTCCTCTCACAGTCCAGGCCCTGGACTGCTGGTCTAAATTCAAACATGTAAGAAAGGTCTTTTAAAAAAATCTTTAAAACTACTACAGCTGAATACCAAACAAGTATTTTTGAACTACACTCAATGTGAAAGTAATAAACATCTCTCATTGCCGGTAGACATCTGCTTTATAAGCTATTAAATGGCAAGTTTATATTTAGCCTTCCTGGTCTTGTTTAATAAAAACACCACCTGTTAGTTATCTGACCACTAATTCTAGCGCAGCATTTGCAGTCTGCTACAGAGCTCAAGTCTCAAACCACATCTTAACCTCCGCTCACCAGAGCCTGTGCCCTCCAGCCTTGTGGCACGCATAAAAATCTCTGTGCCTCTAATAAATGAAGGGAAACCTGTGTGGGATTACAGTGAAACTTTGCATACCAGAATAGATCTGCAACATGGACAATACTAATAGTCTATATACTTTTTTTCTAAATGAATAAATGGGTTTCTGGGTTGCAGTGATTCTATTTAACCGATATTAACTGAATAAAAACTATTCTGTTCATTTACTCTATTCAATTACAAGATGTTTTTTAACATGAAAGAAGATTTTTCATAATACCTTGTTAGGAGTAATAGGTATCAATTTTGTTTTGCCTACATAAGCTTTTTTTTTTTACTCTTAAAGTGGCAGTAGTCATAGGCTTTAAGGACTTGTGCATTTGAATCAGCAAGGATCTAATTCTTCAACTTAAAGTCTTCTTTAATGTTCTACTGACGACAAAAGTAATCTCAGATAGCCTAAATTAACAGCAGACTAAATTATATGGAGAGGAAACGCACAAGGAGTCACATTTGCATACAGTGAAAGAATTATTTCCATTAGACAAACAGCAAGTCTTAACAGCAAGTGAGCAATTAAATGTTATCATTAAACTTCATGAAGTGTTATACAAGCATATCAATCAAATGTAGCACAATAAAAAGAGAGAGCACTGATCAGAACAATGTTCTACAATATTTTTCCAACTTGTGATTTTTTAAACATTTATGATATTTTACTTTTCATATTTTTGCCTTATAACATCTTTGCAACTAATATAGCCTACTTAAACTGCAACCATTATCTTCAAGAACACATGGCAATTAATTTAAGAAAAAATAGATACTAAAAACACAGTTGCAGCACTATACTAGACTATTTACACTAATGCTGAAATGCCAAGCTATCAAGAAAATCCAGCAGAAAATCTGGAATGTTTCCAAATCAGCTTGTTTTGTCTATTCTTAAATATATATTATAATATATCATTATAATTCATTCTCCTTCGGATTAGTCCCTTTATTCATCAAGGCTCGCTACAGAGGAATGAATCACCAACTTATCCAGCATATGTTTTACACAGCGGATGCATGTTCTCCCTGTGTTGGCGTGGGTTTCCTCCGGGTGCTCCGGTTTCCCCCACAAGAAACCAAAACTTACAGGACTAAATGACTACAGACCGGTGGCGCTAACATCTGTGGTCATGAAGTCTTTTGAAAAACTGGTGCTGGCCCATCTGAAGAACATCACTAAACCCTCACTGGATTCTCTTCAGTTTGCCTACAGAGCAAACAGGTCTGTGGATGATGCAGTCAATATGGGACTGCATTATGTTCTGCAACACCTAGACAGACCAGGGACCTATGTGAGGATCTTGTTTGTTGACTTCAGCTCGGCTTTTAACACTATCATCCCAAAACTTCTCCTGCCCAAATTAACTCAGCTCTCCGTGCCCACCTCTGTCTGTCAGTGGATCAACAGCTTCCTAACGGACAGGCAGCAGCTGGTAAAGCTGGGAAAATTCACATCCAGTATCCGCACAATCAGCACTGGCGCCCCCCAGGAGTGTGTTCTCTCCCCTCTGCTCTTCTCCCTGTACACGAATGACTGCACTTCAAAGGACCCCTCTGTCAAGCTCCTGAAGTTTGCAGACGACACCACACTTATCGGCCTCATTCAGGACGGTGATGAGTCTGCTTACAGACAGGAGGTTAAGGAGCTGGCTGTCTGGTGCAGTCACAACAACCTGAAGCTGAACACGCTCAAAACAGTGGAGATGAAAGTGGACTTCAGGAGAACCCCCCCTGCTCTCCCCCCACTGAGCATCATGGACAGCATTGTGGCAGCAGTGGAGTCATTCAGGTTCCTGGGTACCACCATCTCTCAGGACCTGAAGTGGGACACTCACATTGACTCCATTGTCAAAAAAGCTCAACAAAGGCTGTACTTCCTTTGTCAGCTGAGGAAGTTCAACCTTCCAAAGGAGCTGCTGAAACAGTTCTACACTTCCATCATTGAATCAGTCCTCTGCACTTCAATAACTGTCTGGTTTAGCTCAGCTACCCAATCAGACCTCCGAAGACTACGTCGAATAGTTCGGACTGCTGAGCAAATCACTGGTACAACCCTCCCTACTCTCCAAGAACTGTACTTATCCAGAGCGAGCAGAAGGGCTGCCAAAATCACTCTGGACCCCTCACACCCAGCACACTGCCTCTTTGAACTTTTACCTTCTGGTCGACGCTACAGAGCACTGTGCACCAGAACAGCCCGACACAGAAACAGTTTCTTCCCTCAGGCAATCCATCTTATGAACACTTTATGATAGTATTGTGACAAACATCACTACTTGCTATACACTTTAGACACATACACTTATTTAAAACATACTTTACATGCCAGTTTGCACATAATAGCTGCACGTACAACGCTGTATATAGTGATATACCTGTACATACACCTGTCAACCTGCATATCTGCATTCACTACTTACTTCTATTTTTGAAATATATTTATTATCTGTTTTTTGTCCTGTCTTTGTGATTCTGTTGCACTGTAGAAGCTTCTGTCACGAAAGCAAATTCCTCGTATGTGTGAACATACCTGGCAATAAAGCTCTTTCTGATTCTGATTCTGATTCTGATTCTGATTCTGAAGTCCAAAAACATGCGCTATAGGTGAATTGGGTAAGCTAAAATTGTCCGTAGTGTATGTGTGTAAATGAGTGTGTATGGATGTTTCCCAGTGATGGGTTGCGGCTGGAAGGGCATCCGCTGCGAAAAACATATGCTGGATAAGTTGGTGGTTCATTCCGCTGTGTCGACCCCAGATTAATAAAGGGACTAAGCTGAAAAGAAAATGAATGAATGATGCCCTTCCAGCTGCAACCCAGTACTGGGAAACATCCATACACACTCATTCACACTCATACACTACGGCCAATTTAGTTCATTCAATTTACCTATAACGCATGTCTTTGGACTGTTGGGGAAACCGAAAATAGAAATAATGAATTAATATGAAATACAATATTTTAAAAACAATAATTAATTAATTAATTAATTCCTTCTAACAAACTTCGTATACAGGTCAGTGCTAATATACTACTAAAACTAAAGGTTAAACCATAAAACTAAAATCTCTTTTTGCTGTAAAATTAAACAAATATGAACTGAAAACCTGAAACAAGTCAAGGTTGAGTAAATGATGACAGAGTTTTCATTTTTGGGTGAACTATCCCTTTAAAATTAAACCTACATTTTAAAAACTACAAATATCAGTGCTTGGAGTCTACTACCTTCTTCAAGGTTGAAAACCACTGTTCTATAATTCCCTGTCATTTCTGGACTCCAAATGGAGCTTAGGCGATTTCTTCACCACCTATGATTTTATACTCATACTATAGTCAGGGAAAAGTCCAGAAAGTTTCAGTCTGCCTTAGGAAACAGTTTTTCACTCTTTCACTGACCTTGTTGGCGTGAACTCTACAGTCATTGATAAAGACGCTGGATGTTCCTTTTGTAGACCAATGCAGTTTCGACAAGCCTGGTTGGATTTTCTTATCCAAGAAGCGAATTCTCTCAGAAAACAGGCCCAGCTCATCTGCATTTAGATCCTTGATGATTCTGATTGAGAATAAACACAAACATGGAAGCATAAGTTTGTCTATATTAGAAGTCTTACTGCCACTGATGACTTTCTTTTAAAGCATTCTTCAAAAACAAGCAAAGCCATTTTTAAAAGCACAACAGAACAAGAGGGTGGTAAAAATGGATTAACAAGTCTTAGTGGATGTGCTTTGCCATTTGGGGCAAGTGGCCTGTTTAGCTTGTGCTTGGTTTAAGTGTTTGTTTCCAGCTGGCATGCGTAGAATGCATTAAATGTGGTAACAATACTGACACAGATGACTCACTCTGTCCCTCTGAGAGTTACAATGAGTCCTTCAGTCTAAAGTATGTGTGTGTGCACGCATGTGTGTGTGTGTGTATTGAGAGGCTTACGTGAGTGAGGAGGAGGTTATTATTCACTACAGAATGAGGGTAATAAGGTGGATTTGTTTTTTTGTGTGTTTGTGTGTGTGTGTGTGTGTGTGTGTGTGTGTGTGTGTGTGTGTGTGTCCGTTTAATCCAAGTGCTTTTCTCCAGATTGGATGTGCTAAAGTCTTGAATGAAGATGCGTATATCGATGCAGATGGAATGTAAATACTCCGTTTGCACTGAAGTGTAAGTGTGTGTGGGTCGAAGAGGTGAGGAATAATATCAGTGGGTTTTAAAGAGGTGAAGTTAACTGACAAGAAGATTAGAAGTATGTATGTGTTGCAAAAAGTGCACTTTTCTTTCTATACTGTATGAAAAGCAAATTACAGACAATTTCATGACAAATACGTTACATTCAGCTTTTTATGTCAGTTCCAAATGTATAAAATGTTAATAAATAGGCCAAATATTGTATTTTTACATACAGTTAAAATCTAATAGTTAGGATGGGGCACTTTTGACGAAGACAGATAAAAACAGGGATTGAAAATTGCTTTTTATTTTCTTTAAAGCATTTTGCTTAACTGCAAAAAATGCTATGTATCAACTTAAAGAGATCAAACTAAATATTATGAGTTGTTACAGTTTAAATTTGTAAATTAAAATAGAATACAAAGTCCATTAATAATAATGATAATAATAACTATAATAAATGTAACATTATTTTCCTTAGTTTGGGTCATTTTCTTATCATACATTATATGAGCACTGCATTTGTCTTTGAAACAGCACCAAAACAATCTGTCTGATACCGCCAGAACACTGTCTGATACCGCCTGGTCTTGGCCGACCGAAAATTAACTCTAGAGCAGTTCGGTTGAGCTGAGAAATCAATCTGACCTAACGGATGAACCAACCAAGCAGTGTCATATTTCATAACAGGATATCTTACATAAAAAGCAGCAGTGTCTGATTCTGTGAGAGAGCATATTAGTTATTTCAGCTGAATCCAAGAAGCACCTCTTCATTTTATATAAATGTTGTCTAATTGCTCTTCTTTATACAGTACACTGCAAGAAGGATGTCCTGACAAAGTCATGATCCTCACTCTAACTAATCAATCAAATGATATAGTGTACATTATTTAAAATATAGATATAATTTAATTTATCAGTCAAAATATTAAAGGGATACCCAAAAACTGAAAATTCTGTCATCATTTACTCACTTTATTTCATTTGTTCCAAACTTGTTTGACTTTCCTCACTTGAAGATGAAAGCTAGAAACCTGAAACCACTGACTTCCATAGTATTTGTTTTTCCTAATATGGAAGTCAATAGTTTTAAGTTTATATATATATATATATATATATATATATATATTTTTTTTTTTTTTTTTTTTTTTTTTTTT
>CAIGQW010053631.1:19095391-19115804 GCA_903798125.1 Danio choprae
ATCGGTTTGAAACCACTTGAGGGTGAGTAAATTTTAAATTTTGGGTGAACAATCCCTTTAAAAATGCCTACAGTACATGTGTGTCATGACAGCAACAGATAAAGCCACAATAATAGATGATGTAAAGCAAAGTAAAAGGATGTGCCCTCAAAAAATGGGAAAACAATTGTACTCACATGTGACTTGCAATAGCTCATTTTTGTTTTTTATACATAGGTGTATACATTCATATAACAAAAGACAACACAATAAGAACAATTCTAATAAATTGTGACAAAAAATCCATAATTCAGAACAAGGAAAAACAATCCACAGGTCTGAAAAGTCAGATTCTGTCAGGCATACCAACCTGTTGTAGTCTCTAACAACAAGAAGGACGTTCTCTCTTAGGTTATGGAGTTCCTCTCTGCGCTGATACACCTCTGTGACGAAGTGAGGGATCTCGAACTGCAGCCGGTCCCAGTAATGAATCTCATTAAACAGCTTCAGCAGGTTCCTCAACAGAAATAGAGTTGTACATTCAGATTCTGTATGTTGTTGGGTGACATTAAAAAACCCTGTTCTGTAATATGCATGTGTTATGAATACAAGGCTTGAAAGATTTAGAATCCGCTCAGCCACAATAAAAGAGTATTGAGTATTTTAAAGGGTTTAAATTGGTTGCTTAAGGACAATAATATACAGCGATCAGAACATTTTCATGCTCACTTCTAACAGAATAGTCAATGTAGTGTAGGATTGAATCCATTGGAGTCTACTGGGTTTTAATATTATTTTTCTCTTTTCAGAAAAAAAAGTGAAATATATTTGTGCAGTTGGATGTCTATTAGGGGTGTGCAACATTTTTCATATTTGATAATATCTTAATTATTGTTTTAACAGTGTGCAAGCTGACATTGAGTATGTGACTTACTTTTCAAAAAAAAAAAAAATAAATAAATAAATAAATAAATATATATATATATGTCTGGAAGAGCATTAATTGCATGATGTTTAGCTTAATTAAGCTAGAATGTGTCTATAATTTAAGTTGAAATCAAACATATCCTTCTTAATATGCTATAAGATGACAGTTTTCAAACATTTCAGCATGAGTTTGACTGCAGATGTGATAATCATTTAAAAAAAAACTGTTAATAAGTTAATATAGAATGAGTTATACTTAAAAGGAGAATTTTCTGCTTTTTTTCTATTTCACTAATGAAAATAGTTAAACAGATTATTAGAAAATTAGAAAATTATAAACAGAGCTTGACATGAACTGTTTTACTCACCAGGCACCATGGCCAGGGGATTTCCAAAGGTATTTGCCAATTAGCATTTTCACTGGCCACAATTTTGTTGTTAAACTATTTCCATTTTATGTCCATTTCTATTTGTATGTGTCGTATTTCATATCAAATCCTTATTTATCTTTTTATAAAAAAAAATGTTTTGCCGCTTTGCCTTTATTAGGATAGAACGGTATATTAGACAGGAAGCATAGTTGGAGATAGAGAGAGAGAGGAGGGATGAGATCAGGAAAAGACCAAAAGACTCAAATTCAGAATGCCGAGAGTACAATGGCGCTATATGTTGACACACTGCCTACGAGGCTATCTGAGCTGACCAAATCCTTATATTTTATTAATAATTCTAGTTAAGAAATTAAGACAGAGCTGTTTCCACAAAATATTTCCACTACATGGGAAACAGGAGCAACGGAATTGGCATTTAGATGTTTTCTCAAAAACAATTACAGTTTAATGCTGTGAAATGTAGCACAAATGCATTTTTTGTTTTTTTCACATTTTCTTTCACTTGCCCTTTCAAAATAACAACATAGTGGCTAATGTGTTAAATCCACCACTAAAATACACCCACATTTGGCAGGTCGGCAGATTTTAGGTCAAGCCCTGATAATAATACAAAATAATTGTTTTCTGATGAAAATTGATGAAAAGCCAAACACATCCCTGGTCAGTAACATAGGCTTATCTATTTATCCTGATAAGCACAGTGATCACAGAGGTACCAGAGGGTCTGTGTACTGTTTATGTGTGCTTGTGTAATCACGTACTTGTTAAAGTTGATGTCCAACAGGCCTGTTTTCCCCTTACAGCGGATCATGAGAGGCTGGTCGAGGCTGCTGTGACACTCTCTGCTCAGACTCTGACTCCAGTCTGTGAAGATCCTCCTCACCTTCTCGTCCAAAGTCTGACAAAGCTTAACGTAAATCACGTGCATTTCATCTGCACTCCTGACGTGAGGCAGGAAATGAGCGCGCCGGAGAACCTAGACAACACATGGGCAAAAAAACACACACATGTATACAAACAGATGGGAAGAGAGAACGCAGAGCCCTCTGTGAACGCGCATCTCATCTCAACAAACAGTGACTCGAGATCGACTCTCGCACGGAAGATCGCGCACAATCAAAACAACCATCAGCACAAAGCTAAAATAAACAAACGGAGGGTAAACATAAAAACAAATAAGGGCTAAACATCGCTCATGTCGATAAACATGTAAACATATACTATGATCAGGCCAACGTTAAGCTCTGATTTTTTTGTTTTTGTGTCTCTGTGGGCCTTTTTTTGGATCAATTGTGGGAAAATGCAACATAATCATATCTGTGTCTAATTAAAGCGTACGCCTGCTCTTAATTGCCTTCTTAAGGAAAGCGGAAAATGAATTTTAGCACAATGGAGAGGCAATATGCTCCGTAAGCAAACTGAAGAAAGACAGAAAAAGAGAGAGGAAAAGTGAAAGGAGAATACAAGTACAGAGAGAAAAGGTGAATAAAATGGAAAGTGGCAAAAAGACGGAGAGAGTGAGCACTGTATGTGGAGACACAGCTGGCTTTAATAGCATTAGGGCCTCTGCTGGGGCCCCTCGCTGGCCTTTGACACAAGACACTGAGCTTAACACGCAGAAGAGCTCGTCAATGGAGTTAAGCTGTTCTGTGACACCTCGCAAATGCACTCTGATCTGGAATCTGATTCAGTGTTCCTTAAAAACCATTAGAATTCAACTACACAGGGTTAGGAGGAAATGGTATGGGCATGGTATGGTATGATTAGTCATCTTATGAACTTCCCATCTTTAATGGAGATTCTCAGAAACCTGTAAATGCTTTCATATGTGTTTTCCCATGGAAACATTTGATGTGGACTGTGGACTTGATATGGAGTCAAGTGATGTGGAGTCAAGTGTATTTCATAGCTTGATTAGAGATGGTAATCTAGTCTGATTCATAATTATTCTGGTTTGCAGTTTTATTAATAATTTGATCATCCTGAGGAAGCACAAATTAATTACTCCATACACCACTGTATGTTATACAATATAGTTTCTTTTACTTTTAAATAAAAGTTAAAGCTCAATACAAATAGAAATGCAAAAATGAAAAAAAAAATGTAAATGAAAAAAAGGCAATTCAACTTGTATAGTATAATAGAATATAATAAATAATACTGCTTTTTACAGGGACCAGTCTTTTTCATTTTTTATGATGTTCAAAGCAGGATACAATTTTACAACTCACCTAAAACATAATATCTTAGTCCACAGGACTGTAGATTCATCATTGTAGGAAATACTGTGACAGTACTGTACTTTACCATTAAACATTTTACATTTTTTACATTTAAACAGTTCTTAAACCATTTTAAACCTCAGGATAACTGAATCCTGGCTTTTGTTGCGTCACAAAAGTTTCTTATATTCAAACATTTTTTGTCACTACTTTTACATGTATCCCTTCAAACATTGAAACAACATCCAAAGCTATGAATATGAAACAGAAAATTGACTGCTGGTTGCTAAATATCAAGCCATAAGATTCTAACACTTCATCATTTCACAAATATGGCACGGCTATGTAGGATGTACAGTGCAAACATGGTTATGTATAGTATGAGAATGCATATCTGCATAAGCCCAGGGAAAGAAGTGGAAGTAAAAGAGGAGTTTCAGAAAGATGAAAACCAGAAGATAAGCACAAAAAAGCCTTATTATGCATTGAGTAAAGATACTTCATTATATATTGATATTTCTTTTTTAATAAAAACAGGAGAATTGATTCCCAATTTTGATCTGCTCTTTTCTTTTTAAACATCTCACCTCCATGGATCTTTCTACCCGTGAATGGAGGGCTTTGGTCCAGTGGATCTGTCCTGCATATCGAGGCATCTGAACAGGAATGAGAGTTGATGTCCTGCACATCACCAAATTGATTTCAACCAGCTCAGAATTGAACAGATTGTACACATCCACCGTCTTCCTGTCAATGGTCCGCTTGATGGCCTAAGAGAGATATAAAAGAGATAATGTATAGTGTCAATTTTACTGTAATGCACACTTGACACATTGCTTTGTGTGAATGGCACCTGTCAGAACCAGAACTGCTATGATTATTACTCTCGAGACCATTGCATACTTTATCTTTCTACTATGGTATATGTTTACTGTTTCCCAATAGCTATGCTTCCATTCAAAGTTGTGATTTTGACTTTTGCAGGAAATCTGAATAGTGCATAAACAATTTGCAAATAAAGCACTGCTTTATCCAACAAACAACACTGACACTTGATAAAAAAATCGGCACAAATTATTTATAATCAAAGTATTTTAAGTGTGTAATCATTGGCATGTTAACCCTCGGATACCTGATATACATTATTGATTTATTTAATTTTAAATTTAGAATATGTTGTGTGACTAATTTAAAATGCAATTTAAACAAATAATTTGATTATGTACTTTAAAGCATTTCATAGTGACTAAGGACATTGTCACAGCTTTCATTCATTCATTCATTCATTCATTCATTCATTCATTCATTCATTCAATAATCAGAATAGATGGACAGCTCTGTGTGCTTATAGTTGCTTTCTTTGCAGCTTTCATTAAATGATCTTTTAATTTGGAGCAATAATCAAGGCTTCATCTGAATTTTTGTGTTTTGAATTGTTATTGCGGTTAAACTTCAGTTAGGAATTTTACATAATCTGTAAAATGCTCCAGGATCATCCACGATTCATTCTGAGAGGCGTTACAAAACAAACGTGGCAATTTTTCACATTGTACAGTGCATAATAACTCATCATACACCATAATAAAACCCGGCCTCATTTTTTTCTCTCTCTCACTGCAAGTGAACAGTTCTAGAGTTTGTTTTCATACCGGCAATCTCAGTCCTATTGTTTTGGTGTGGATCCAAATGCGACTGCTGTGCTCACATATGCCTAAATCAACCAAGCTAAGACAGAAATTTATGCCAGGTCCTCAAACAACTAACACTAAAACAACAATTAAGGTTGCGTGACTTCTTTTAAGATTATATTAAGTTTAATTTAAGATTTATATACTTTGTCCAGTTATCCAAGCACATGAGTTTTTACACAGAAATAATTTCAATTTTTTACACAGAATTTATTTTAAATGTAAATGTGCTACTATTGTAGTTTATCTGCATGTTTTCTTTATTGTTTGTATTATTATTCTTCGTTTTTATGGATGATTAAGATTTTTTCCTAATATATGTAGGCATTTTCATTCAGTGTTTTTGTTATGCAATCACCCAAAATAAACATAAAATATATGGTTGGAAACATTGCATTTCACTTATTTTTTTTATTAAATATATTAAACATTTTTTAAAATTCTTTTTGTTTTACCATTGGCATCTCCTTTGTTAAAATTTTTTTTTTTTCATTCTAAAGCTTTGACAATAATGCTTGTAAAAATAGTCAAACAGAACAAAAGCAAAAAGGAGCAAAGAAAAAGACTGAAGTTGAAAGCAAAAGTCAAGAGAGATGAAAGTGATTAACGAGGTAAAACATATCTTAAGGACATTACGAGACTGGTGACAGGGTTTCTATGTGTGCGTGAGCTCCTGTTGCTGAACTGAAAGTGACATCAGAAGTTTGCATGGTCCGTTTTTGCCAAAGCCATTTGTATTCACCGAATTTGCTGAGAAAGCTAGCAGCCTGACAGCGCGCAAGCTTTTAAAGAAGGCGATAAAGTGTGTGTGAATTGAAGGCTAAGCGTGTGTGAGAAAGACCTCTCGTCCAGACAGGTGCTGAAACACATCGAGCAGCTGCACTCCTTCCTCCACACAGTTCACCATCTCGAAGGTCGAAGTGATCAAATTCTGCATCATCACCTCCAGATCTTTCAATTTAGCACGGAACCTAAAACACACACACACAGATAACACAATAAGTACAAAAACAACAAGGAATTGTACAGCAAGTTCCAAACACAAATCAGTGTCCTCTATTCAAAGGCAGAGTCCAACACACACACATACTGGGCCATAAATGGAGGCTGGTATTGATTTGGGTGCTCTCAATATGCTGAGACACTATGAAACACCTGCCCCAGACACAAGCACAGCTGTTTGTCTTGGCAACAACATCCTAACCCTATGACCCGCCTCGGCCCCAATCCATCATGGCCATCAGACCCACAAATTCGCTCTCTTTCCCAAGGTCCAGCAGTGCCTGAGGCGAGGGTACGGGATGGATAATGGCCTCTAGAGTTTGATGTGCAGTCCAGCTTTCGTCACACACATATACACACACACACACACACACTCACACACATGGTCATGATGGTATTCAGATAAGCAGCCAAACTGCCTGCTGTCATAAACTGTTGTGAATGACAATAGGGCCACGCTGAGCTCATATGCAGAAGTCAAAATGATTCTGTCCCTGCTATACATGCATTTAGGCTGAATATTCATGAAAAGTATCTATATGATCCGAATATGCGGATTGTTACATGCATATTTATGAAGATATGCTAATATGAGATGTATGGAAATCCCCAACAGGCCAGCAGGCCAATAAGCAGAAGGGAATGACAAACATTCATAAATATACATGAGTACCAGACAGACTGACTGCCTCATAGATAGCGTGGTGGAAAGACCGACACATAATCTCACGCATTTAGCGTGTCACTAAACAACAAAACTAGATCATTCCCATTATAGTCAATGGAGCCATCGACACTGCAAGAGTCAGACGTGGCGCATTCATTTTCTGATTTTGCTGCATTGCAAAGCAGTTAAACCTGTTATTTTTTCTTGTAAATATTAAGTTTCATTTTAGATATGTATGTGATATAATTGGCCGAACATTCAAAACATTTACAAACAACTTGATTTTTATTTAGCAAGGATGCATTAAATTGAAGCTAAAATTTCTGTGAGGACTTTATGTTGTTTAAAAATGATACATTTAAAAAAAAACAAAAAAAAATAAAAATAAAATAACACAAAATAAAATAAAAATAAAATGTGACACGGTGGCTCAGTGGTTAGCACTGTTGCCTCACAGCAAGAAGGTCACTGGTTCCAGCTAGGTTAGTTGGCATTTTTGTGTGGAGTTTGCATGTTCTCCCTGTGTTTGCGTGGGTTTCCTCCGGGTGCTCCGGTTTACCCCACAAGTTCAAAGACATGCAGTATAGGTGAATTGGGTAAGCTAAATTGTCCGTAGTGTATGAGTATGAATGGGTGTGTGTGAATGTTTCCCAGTGATGGAAGGGCATCCGCTGCGTAAAATATATGCTGGATCAGTTGGCGGTTCATTCCGCTGTGGCGACCCCTGATTAATAAAGGGACTAAGCCGAAAAGAAAATGAATGAATGAAATTGGCCGTTGAACTGAGTTGCAGTTGGAAGGGCATCCGCTGTGTAAAACATATGCAGGATAAGTTGGCGATTTATTTCACTGTGGCGAACCCTGATAAATAAAAGGACTAAGCCGAAGGAAAATTAATGAATAAAAATAAAATAAAATAAATCAATGAAATACTATAAAAGGGTGGCGCAGTGGGTAGCACAATCGCCTCACAGCAAGAAGGTCACTAGTTCGAGCCTCAGCTGGGTCAGTTGGCATTTCTGTGTGGAGTTTGCATGTTCTCCCCGTGTTTGCATGGGTTTCTCCTGGGTGCTCCCATTTCCCCCACAAGTCCAAAGACATGCAGTATAGGTGAATTGGGTAAGCTAAATTGTCCGTAGTGTATGAGTGTGTGTGGATGTTTCCCAGCTGAAAGGGCATCCGCTGCGTAAAACATATGCTGGATAAGTTGTCGGTTCATTCCGCTGTGGCGACCCCAGATTAATAAAGAGACTAAGCCGAAAAAGAAAATGAATGAAATTCTACAAAAATGCATTTTAACTATTAAAATATACTGAAATAAAAATATTACTTTAAATAAAAATACTTTTAAGGAACAACTGTTTTTAATGTTTATAATAATAAGAAATGTTTCTTGATCATCAGATCAGCATGTTAGGTTGATTTCTGGAAGATCATGTGACATTGAAGCCTGGAGTAATGATGCAAAAAAAACTATTTTATTGGAATAATGTATTTAAATATAATATTAAATTTTTATTCTTTTTATTTTAAATTTACTTTATTTTCTATCAAATAAATGCAGCCTTGGTGAGCATAAGTTCTTTCAAAAACACCTTATAACTCCAAACTTTTGAATAGTAATGTATAAAAACTCCTTAAATATATTTTATTTCTATTTTAAAGCAGTACCGTATTACATTATTTTGTAATTCTAAAGCTGCTCATGTATAATTTATTTTTATACCAATGGATGATGTGTTGAAAATGCAGGATTCTATTATTAATGTAAAGTATTTTCAATTTTTGCTTAATGAAGTCTGACATTAAATTCACAGCTCATTGGTCTGTGGTTAGTAAATATTCAGAGGTAATACGCAGCTTCCAGCAGATGCGACTTTGGTCACTCTGAGTGTAGACATGATGTTAGCCATATGGGGCGACTGTAGCTCTTAAAACAACCAAAGCCAGCAATTTCACACAACCTCTCTTTCTCTCTGTGCCCTGATCAATTTACAAACACACCGCACCTGCTGTAGTCCTCATGCCAAGAGGGATTTCGGACATCCAGGATGTCCTGAACAGACCGCAGGACCTGCAGGCTTTTGTCAAAGGTTGCCTCGATGTACAGAAGTCTCTGAGTGACCTCCGACCCCAGACGTCCCGCAAAACACGGCAGAGGCACTCGCTCACCATCCTCACAGCGAGCAAACTGCTGCTGACACTCACATATCTGAAAAACATATTTAAATGAATAATAATAACCCATTTCATTTTTATATTTGCTGAAAGAAAGAAAAACCTATACAAATAATAATAAATCACAAAATAATAATTATAATTTAATTATTTTATTGATGGTTGATATAAAATCTCAAGAATAGACATCTTCCTTTACTGACCATTTCTTAAAAAATTTGTGTTTTTAAGCCTTATTTCAAGTCTTATTCATGGAAAGTGGCAATATTATCAGGGTATACAGCAAAAATGAGCATGAATAAATGTAAAAATGACAAGTGATATAAAATACGGATCTCAGCAGGGACAGGTATCCTGGGAAATATGAGAAATGAAAGCAATAAAGACACAGAGAGAAATGTGAATTATTGTGAAATCTGAGATATTCACTGGATGTAAAAAAAAAGTAGGGAGCAAAAAAAAAATCTGCATGCGTTTGTAAAATGAACACTTTGTGAGTGGCATCATTTTGTACTGTTTGCTCACCTCTATTAGATCTTTGCATCTCTGCATAAAGGAATCCACCAGAGCAAATATGCTAATCTGGTCAAGCGACCACCCTTGGGAAGAATATCTAAAAAAAGAAGAAGAAATCAGAGAGAGAGAGAGAGAGAGTTTCATAGATATATTTTTCACCATCATTTCTGTTCCTAGAGAGTAGGACAGTAAGCAAAGAAAAATGGAGTAGTCTGCTGTGTCACTACTCCCTCGCTAAAGGTTTCCACATTTCACACGGCGCACGAGCAAAACAAAACAACGGCGGTGGCAGACTGCCATCCAGAGCAGCGAGGGATCAGGTCAGAAATGATCTGTCATAGGCATAATTGCATCCGCCAAAGTTCCATATCAGCCGGCCTGGCGTTCCTCAGATTGCTTTTCACACCTCATTCTTCTACTGATGGAAAGGTAATCCTCACTACCGCTCACAGACAAACACCTTTAGCGGGGCAGAGAGGAAGCCAGGGTCACAGAGAGGGGAAAAGAGAGTGAACGCTAGAGAGATATATAGAAAAAAACAGAGAGACTTGGGCAGGATGACTCTGTTAGCTGATAGGCGTGATAGTACATGTAAAGTGAGTGATTTAGACAAAGGGAAAGACCAAATCCATGCTCTAGGATCCAGGGATGTTTCCCCCTGGAGATAGAAGCTCTGTCAGGGTGGTCTTAATAGGAAAACAGATCCCTAAAGATGAGAAACAACAAGTGAATAAGGTAAATATTTTAGCCAATATACTTTGTGTTTCCCTATTGTTTAATCATAGACCCTTATGCATCTCTGGGCTTTGGTGAAAATGGTTGATTTTAAGAATGTTTTAGTCAAAAGTAATAAAGGTTTTGGCACTTGTTGTGAAAACTTATACACACAAAAAAACATGGACATGATTTGAAAAATCCTGGTTAATCACGGGCTGATCTGAGAAACTGATTTCATAAAGTAGTAATGTTTTGTACGGAACCAAAACCAAATGTCACTAAAAGCTCATTTCAAACATAACTTGTTTAGATGTATGGCTACGCTCTTTTCAAATTGTTAGAGTAAAACATGCTGTGCACATTTCATTTAAGAAATACTTTTAATAACAATTTACATTGACCTTTTTTTTGGTAAATGAAACTTGAGGGGCGACATGGTGGCTCAGTGATTAGAACTGTTGCCTCACAGCAAAAAGGTTGCTGGTTCGAGTCCCGGCTGAGTCAGCTGGCATTTCTGTGTGGAGTTTGAATGTTCTCCCAGTGTTCACGTGGGTTTCCTCTGGGTGTCCCCCACAGTCCAAAGACATGCGATACAGGGGAATTGAATAAACTAAATTGGCCATAGTGTATGTGTGTGAATGTGAGAGTGTATAGGTGTTTTCCAGTACTGGGTTGGAGCTGGAAGGGCATCCGCTGTGTAAAACATATGCTGCATAAGTTGGCGATTCATTCTGCTGTGGCAACCCCTGATGAATAACGGGACTAAGCTGAAGGAAAATGAATGAATAAATGAAACTTGACTAAGTGCTTCAAATCATTTAATATTTATGTCAGTTTAAGTTGGGAATTTCGTTTTCAAGTCATGTTGAAAATGTCATCAACGGGTCATAAATACCAATACTAAAAAATCATATAAAAATACAAAATGATTAAGCTACACAAGAAGCACCAAAGGGCTGAGACAATTATTATGTATTTCATGTGTTTTTTAAAACATGTTTAAATATGCAAATCAGGCATTCTCTAATTACATATACACATTTACGAGAAAAGAAATCTGAACATTGCATCAGGTTTAAACTATTTTGTTGATGTATTATTGCTCTTTTTGTTGTCTTTTTGCATCACTTCACAATTTGCAAAAATTCTGTAAAAAAACTTCTGTAAAAAAAAAAAGGAAATCAATTGTTACATAAATCAGGTAAAAGCAACAGGAAGAAGAGCCGGTTCATGTTCATATGTGTGAATAAATAAAACAAAAAATAAAGAATCTAGACAGAAACAGTAAGTGAAAAGTAAAGATGTCTGGTTTAGAGATGATATGTACTGTAAATATTGTAGCTAAAATGTAATAACTACACACTTTCAAACTCTATAGTTTGAATGTTTTCTTCCCTCTCGTCTAAAAAGAGTCAAGTTATGGAAACGAAAATGCCAAGAATAAAAAAAAAGGGTTTTCCCAGTAGAGTCTTGCCTTAACTTGCTATTTCTGTCTTCCTTTCTGTCCTAGTTTCCTCTGAATTCAAAACTGATGTTGACATACATCGAGACATTGATCATTTGGACCTATTTGTTTGTCAACATTTTTCAATTTCTTTCATGTATGGCTCCTATAACAGCATGGTAAAAACTGGCCATGTGTAAAACACAAATGTCATCTATCATACTACTTTGATATATGCAAAGAAAACCCAGAAAGAAAAATGCAATATGTATTATTAAAGAGAAAAAATAACCGTTGCCTGGTGCGACGACTAAATTACGATTTTCGCCTCGCGCAAAGATCCCAGTCGTCAGAGCGGAGGAATGAGAGCTTAAATTGAAATGCGGGCTAAGCTTTAATGACTGAGATTCAAAAACACATTGAAATGACGGTGAGCGGCGCACCGGCAATCAGTTCTCCTGAATCATTTACAGGACCGCCTGGCACGAGAATCTCAACTTCGTCTTTTAAATCCTTAATCACCAGTTAGCCCGTGTTATTTCGGAAGGAACAGAGCTGTGCCGCGCTTCTCACTTCACTGCAAAACACTTAATATCGCCAGGAATTGTGGTCAGTTTGACAGCTATGCCCTTTAACCACGGGGATAAACAGCCAATATGAATGTTTCGGCATGTGAAAAAGCGTAAATCCATCTAAATTGGTGTCTAATTAAAGCAGGGCTTATACTGAGAGTAATAATGCTCCGGTTAACGGCTGTCATGCCAAAGAAAGAAAGGAGGAAAGGAGGGGGTGGACAACTTTTGTATAGCTAAAAGAGGGATTGGGAAGGAAGGATAATAGACTAAAAGAGATGAACACGTTTGTTCTGGGAAAAAAAGAGAGAGAGATGATCCAGTGGTGTGTAGGTCTCAGAGAAGGTCATCATTGGCCTCAAAGTGATGAATGCTCTGTCTAAACACACAGGAGGACACAGAGGTGAATGTCAGACTTAGGCAGTAACACAGATTACAGACGATAAGCTATCTTTATGTTTATTCTCTTGCACGCTCTCTGACTCCAGGGTCACATCCCTTTGAACGAGTTACTGCATAGCATGAGCCATGATAAAATGTTATTACAGCATCTAGCAAGGTTGGAGGTGTTGACTTAAACAAAAAAAAGTAAGCAAGTGGATCAGCCGAATAGATCAGCCCAAGAACGTTTGTGGAAAATAACTAGTGAGTGAAATCAGTGAAATGCAAACAACTGACCACTGACAACTCAAATTAATTCAAGTAAAGTTGTTTTATTATTGTTATTATTATTGCTTCCAACTATAGACAAAACATTAGGGGAGACCAGATTCAACAACTAAATTGAATTTAAATAACCACTACAGTCATGGCACTTATTCTCTCTTTGCTTCCGACTGTGGAGTTCTGAAGACGTAGTGGTTGTGCATTGTTTTTCTACAGCTATCTAAATTTTTTATAAATTCAAAGTCATCCTTATTTTATCTTTTGTATGTTAGGTTAAAAACATGAATGAAAACACTCACTGGTGGTTATTATACAAGATTTCATCATATCTCTGATGTCAGGAGCAATTTTAACACTATGAAAGCCTATAAAAAACAGTTTGACTGAGAATTCATTCTCTAAAATGTGAACATCTAGTCTCCCATACTTGTATTCATAGATTTACACAAACAAAGAAATTATATACGTGAACAAGTCAGAATGAGCACAGGCACATTACAAGCTACATCCAAAAACGTGACAATATAAAATTTTGGTAGGTTTTTGGGGTTTTCACCAAATGAACTTCATTAAGCTTCATCCATCAAGCTTCATCCATCAAGTATTCCAAATCCCAATTAAACTTCTAAAACAACACTTATTTATGCATTTTCTGAATGTTATAGGCTTCTCCTATGAGTTTTTTTATAGATATAGCAATACTCCCTTTTTATATATATATATACATATATATATATAAATTACAAGCTAAATAAATAATAAAAATAAATTATAACTATATCCCCAATCATATTTTGTGGTCTCATGATTCTCTGCAAGAAACTGATCATTATTTCCAACATTATAGTTAAGTAAAATGTTAAAGGTGCAGTAAGTGATTGTCTTTAGAAACATTTTTTGTTGTGCTGGTTAAAAGTCTCTTCACATTCTGATAGTACTGATTAAAGTAATCTAAATGTATTTATATGCATTTTTATATTCTGGGTAAGGCATAAGACTAAAAAACGTTCATCCAAGTAAAAATTGTCGGGCCCACAAATAACTCAATCACGACAGGTAACTCAAATTGTCTGTCAACAAATTTAAATGTGTATTTCTGCGCAGCCTCTTTATGCAGATAGATACGTCATTTGCACTTACACGTGAAGCATGACCACCTACAGCTGACAGAGAGAGACATCAGGCAAACTGCATCAACCTGAAAGACTTCTTTCTGAATGACCAACGTGTCTTTGTATCCATGGAAAGAAAGAATGTTTTTGAAAGGGCTTCTGCCAAAAATGCAGAATCAAAACGCTCTAAATCCTGAAGCAAAATCGGAATTACTTTTGCATGCTGGAGGGAAATGACATTATGCAGTTCAAAACCACGATCAGAAGGGTGACATGTAGATTGTGTTCTTTTTTTATGAATGGGTTTATATGCATGGAGGTGTTTTTCAGCCACTGAAAACGTCCGGCAAAATATTGACTTCACGGAGTACCTTTTACAGCATCGATAATATAGTCAGTTAAATAGACCTAAGCATTCATTTAGTTGTTCAAGTGTAAAAGGAGATGAAAACAAGTGTTGTACGAGGATCAGCGAGCACAATTTAAATGAAAAGTAATTCAATTCAATTCAAGTTTATTTATATAGCGCTTTTTACAATGTACATTGTGTCAAAGCAGCTTAACATGTTCTAGTAAAGTCCAGATTTCAGAGTTGAAGTTCAGTTTAATTCAGCTCAGTTCAGTGTGGTATACGTTTCACTGCTGAAAGTTCAAACACTGAAGAGCAAATCTACCGAAGCGCAGCTCCACAAGTCCCGATCCGAGCAAGCTAGTGGCAACAGTGGCAGAAAAAAAACTCCACCAATTGACGAAGTGAAGGAAAAAAAAAAAAACCTAGAGAGAAACCAGGCTCTGTTGGGCACGATCATTTTTCTTCTGGCCAAACTTCCTGTGTGGAGCTGCAGTCTAGGCGCCGGAGGCTGGAGAAGCTGGACATCCATTGTGGAAGCTGCAGGTGTGGTAGGAGGGAGGTCAGGCTGGCCCACAGGATCAAGCGTAGACTTGTTTGTCACAGTGGCCTTCCAGGAATTAGTCTCATGCACTCCATTCCTCCATGACCACCACAGCATCAGCTCGGAATACGGCCTGGTCCAGGATACCTTTGGATCATCTCTTCACAGGTCTAGGATCGCATCAATGGCGCTGTAAGTCACTCGTTGTCTTGGTAATGTAGTCAATGTATGACTTCAAAACAACATTAGTACTATTTCATTGAGCAATGAACAATGTTGTATTTTATAGTCAATGGTTGATTATAGGATTTCACTATTTAGAATTTGCAATCAATACTTTTCTGAAATTATATTATTAAGTAGAAAGTCTGAATGTGCGAATATAAAACCAAATTTACCCCAATGCCAGTTTTTGGGGAAATATAATTCCTGCAGCTGCTGGCTTGTCAACAACTACGCTGGACAAAGTGCGTGTCTCCATAAAGTTTTCTAACTGGTGAATGACATGATCTAGTGTTATATTAGGTTGTCTATCGTCATCAGCGTTCGTGGGTTCATGACTTAAGGAGGCGTGGCTTTGGGCAGGAGGGGAGGGACGTCAATTTCTAAGCTATTATGTTAACACTAACATTCTGGCAGATCACCTACTGCACCTTTAAGTTTATTGTTCAGATCATATATTTGACTTCATAAAACCTCAATATATTGCCAAAAGCCACAGGTATTATTTTTTTAGATAATATTTTTACTTTACATGTTTTTTAAATTATCTAATAGCTAAAAGTCCACTACATCTTGGATTGCTATTTTTTGGGGGGACCAACGCTTTAAGTCGCACACCTGCATATCTTTGTTTCAGAGCATGACTCTCTGAGCAGTCAGTGGCAGCGGTGGCACCATGGCAATGATTCCAACTATAACGGATATTTTATGAGGTCATCTGTGTCTGAAAGGCCTGAAAGGATTCAAGCTCAATCATTATACTAAGGAATAACCAGACTGACCACAAGGGTTATGATTCATATGGGGACAGGGTGGCCTGCTCCTTACTGAGCAACCTTTAAAGCCATTGTCTGGAAAATCGGACATGATTGACTCGTAACTCAATAAACCAAAAAAAAGAAAAGAAAAAATATATAAAAAAGTGAAAGAAAAAAGAGAAATGAAAAGAGAGTAATGGAGAGAAAGAGCTCTTAAAAGAAAAAAGAGGAAATAGAAGGTAATGAAAGAGTTTGAAAAGAAAACTGTATTGCTTAGTTATGTCTGATTTCAAAATCAACTTATGTGTCATGTTCCTACTAATTATTCATTCATTCATTTTCATTTCGGCTTAGTCCCTTTATTAATCTGGGGTCGCCACAGCGGAATGAACCGCCAACTTATCCAGCATATGTTTTACGCAGCGGATGCCCTTCCAGCTGCAACCCATCTCTGGGAAACATCCATACACACCCATTCACACTCATACACTATGGACAATTTAGCTTACCCAATTCACCTATACCGCATGTCTTTGGACTTGTGGGGGAAACCGGAGCACCCGGAGGAAACCCACGCCAACACAGGGAGAACATGCAAACTCCACACAGAAAGGCCAACTGACCCAGCCGAGGCTCGAACCAGCGATCAGCGACCTTCTTGCTGTGAGGCGAACGTGCTACCCACTGCGCCACTGTGAGGCCTCCTACTAATTAAATGAACATAAAAACAAACACTAATTACAGATCATATTTGACATACACTGCAGTAAGACAGTATAAACAGCTATCAGATAATTAAATGAGAAACATGCTTGTGTTTATATTAAAATCTCAGACTATGTTCAGATTAGCAAACTATCTTAGGGCTCATTCACACCGAACGCATCTTTACTTCTAAAAACGTGAGATGCAATGGTTCACAATACTTTGGAAAAAAACTTTTGGAACATAAAGCATGAGGGTATTCAGACATAGCCACTAAGTGCCTGTAGAAACGTGCAATGATTGCTCCGCCTTCAAGCTCTTCTGATTGGTCCACTGCTGTAGAACTTGACACAGCGTCTGAAAAAGCATAGCGTTACATGCGTGGCGCTTCAAAATATGTGAGACGCTAGCTTAACGATCACACACATCTGTCAAGCACGTTTACATTGAAAAAGTATCCCATTTGAAGGGAAAAACGCATTCTGTGTGAACGGCCCCTTACTATACAGAACGGATATTTTTACTTATGCAAACAATTACAATATGACCTACTATATTTACCCAAATTAACAGAATAATGACCGATAAACATACACCTTTTCATGATCCTTTAGGTGAATTATAGGAGTAACTTCTGCGTTAAACTGCAAACAGTCAGTGACTACCAATAAACATGGGTAAAGGTCTGCTAAACAAAAAGCAGTAATAATAATTTGCAAAAAATGTACAATGAGGTGACATTTTCCTTCTCACTCCACAACGTCAAAAGTAATCCTAAAAATGTCAAAGTAATTTAGTAGCAATATTATGAATGTGTTAAAATAAACACTGTATTTACAAGGTAAATGTATAATATTTTGACTGATTGCATCTCTGTTTAATGTTTGTTGTCTTTTTCATATTTATTTCGTGTTGTCACTTTATGTACACTGGAAGCTTCTGTAGCCAAAACAAATTCCTTGTGTGTGTAAGCACACTTGGCAATAAAACCCATTCTGATTCTGATTCTGATTTAACATGTAACTTTTCAATGATAACTAAACACTGATGGATATTTCACAGTGCTTATTTTTTCTAGCTTTAGGAATATTGCTGTAAATAATTCTTAAAGGGATTAGGAAAAAAAATGGGAGAAATCAGGATTTGGAGAAAAAATTAAATGGAAGCACAAACCACTGCACAGTGCATGTTGTCTTTTTTACACTAATACATTAATTCATTTATGTTCTACGCAGTGGATGCCCTTCTAGCTGCAACCCAGTACTGGGAATCACCCACACTCTCTCACATACGCACATATACTATGGCCAATTTAGCTCATCCAATTCACCTACAGCCAATGTCTTTGGACTGTGGGAGAAACCGGAGCACCAAAAGAAAACTCCACACAGAAATGCCAGCTGGCCTAGCTGGGACTCGAACCAGTGACCTTTATGCTGTGAGGCGACAGTGTTAACCACTGAGCCACCGTGCCGCTTACACTAATACAGTAAAATACAAAAAAAGAGAGAACATAATCAGAAGAAAGAGAGCACAGAACAGTGTACTGGGAAAATAAAATAATAAAATAGAAAAATAAAATGTCACTGATATTTTTTTGATTATAAATGTCACATTAAAAGCCTTTTATCATTTTCCTGAAGGATAAAAATAGGGCATGTGGGAAAACATACAGCATATTCAGTCAAACTGACAGACCAGAATTATTTGTAGGGAAACCTTGTTATTTACAATAATTATTTTTGAGTCATTTTGAATGGAGGATGTCTAAAGTGGAAGTGCCACCCATAATTTAAAACGCAGACTAATTTGTATAAAGGTGGACAGAATATTATATCCTATAACGCAATGTGATTTCCATCTTACTCATTTGATCAGGCTGTCAAATGTTTAAGTCTTGATGAAAGCAGTTAAAGATCTTTTTTTCAGTATTGTGACATGCATCTAAGTAAAAATGATTATCTCAAAAAAGTGGGATAGGATTTGTTTCTATACATCTGTTTTTTATTAGATGGAAGCATATCTAGTTGATTGTAAGAAAGAGACAGGGTTTACGATGACTAAATTACTTACAGAATATGTCACCAGAGAGATGCCTTTTGTTCTTTTGTTTAGATTTTTAATAAGATAAATTTTTTTTCATAATATCATTTTGACGATGACAATGAGGTAAAAAAAGGAAGCAAACACACGAATGAATCTTTATTTTTTAGAAATACTGTATGAAAGATGAATCTAAACTAAAAATAAAATACAATTGCAGACAAACAAAAGACAATTGCGACTTTTAAATCTCATAATTATTTTTGTCTTACAGTTCTGATTTTATCTAATAAAATGTAAGGTTTGATGGTGGCTCAGTGGTTAGCACTGTCACCTCACAGCAAGAAGGTCCCAGTTGACATTTCTGTGTGGAGTTTGCATGTTCTCCCTGTGTTCGTGTGAGTTTCCTCCGGGTGCTCTGGTTTTCCCAATGGTCCAAAGACATGTGCTATAGGTGACTTGAATAAATTAAATTGGCTTAGTGTATGAGTGTGTATGTGAATGACGTTATGGGTGTTTCCCAGTACTGAGTTGCAGCTGGAAGGGCATCCGCTGCGTAAAACATATGCTGAAATAGTTGGCAGTTTATTCCGCTGTGACGATTCCTGATATATAAGGGACTGATATAATATATAATATATGATATAAGGGACTAAGCCAATGAATGACTTTAGAGTTTCTTTCAGAACTGCAGTATATAAACTAACCAACTGAAGATATAAACTCCCAGCTTTGAGAAAAAGTCCAAATTGCAAGACGTAAACTCAGAATTTTACATCTTGCAATTCATACAGTTTTTTCACACAATTCTCAGAAATGAAACTTTCTTGAAAATCCAAGAATGCAAGAAACAATTTCAAATATACAAGTCGCAGTTTTAACCTCTTGGACATTAACCTGCAATTTTGCTGAAACAATTCTTAGAAGATAAAAAGTCGCAATTGCCTTTTTAATGTTTTTTATTTTATTTTAATTAATCATGTCAAATAAAATAAAAAAATCATTTGCAATAAACTAAAGTATGTGACATACTACCCAATAAGACCTACTGTTTCACTTACTATTTAAAAACTATCCCGAACATAGACTTCAGATGGCTGATTTTAACATCAAGTCAAATCTGAGAACGATTTGCAGTATTGTTAAAAGAAACGTGGCTTCAGCAAATACTCTATTTGCATTCCCATTTGTGATTTCACTTTCACATGAGAGCAAAAGTGAAGAAAGGCTTGGAAAAAAAATGAGCCTGAGTGATAAAGTGAGAGTGAAATTGTGAAAGAGAAAAAGAGAGGCCACTAGGAGGACAGAGGATAAAGGTCACGCTGCAGCCAACACCACATTAATCATGTCACAACACACATATATAAACATATACAGTACATACACCAGCAGCTTTGGCAAACCAATTTAAGTGATCCCTACTTATACATAAGATGCTGGTAAAATAGCTCTGGAGAAAAACACAGGTGACCTTTGATTCATAGCTGTCCAGACCGATAAAGCTGACGGCTGGCTTTGATCAATCATTTCTCTGAAAGCGTCTGACGTGATGTGAGCTGCGAAAGTGTCAGTGTCACTTGCTGATTTTCTGCCACTCCTGTCTCTACAAACAACAACATGCTATGACACTAAGTGAATTTGTTCACATATGTTTATTACAAACAAACATGACCACTAGTATGACATCTAAAAAGCCCCATCTCCAAGAAC
>CAIGQW010053631.1:19124489-19145634 GCA_903798125.1 Danio choprae
ACACACACACACACACACACACACACACACACACACACACACACATCGTGACTCAAATGCTTTCTGATTGGAAATTATTAGCTGGAAACCTCTGACTGGAAACCGAATCAAGAAAGCAAGTTCTGCTCCATGTCTTTTCTCTCTACCTCTGCTCTTTCTCTCCTTCCTCACTGCAAGCACAATAAAATGCTTCCCTGCTGAAATAATCAGGTTTCTTGTGTTGTTTTATGTCTTGGAGGGGGAGAAACCCTCAAAAGTCTGCAAATACTAGGGCCCATTTCACCTTCATTAAACACAGCACTGCTAGCACGCTACTGCACACAGCCAATGACAACAGAGAGCTGGGTGGACTTTACAGATCATTTAGATGTATTTGTATATGGGTGTTGATAGAAATCACAGTTTCACTGATTTTAGAACAGTTTCCTCAATTACTTCTAAAATGTTTCGATTCAAATTTGGTCAGGGGAAGTTGATCCCCCATCAGTCTTATAGGAATGTGGGCCAAATCTGTGAACCAGGTACAAGATCCAAGTCACTGAGGATTAATGGAGCTTAGCGGGTGATTTAAATGTACAGTGCATTCATGGCATGGTGGAACCACCATGAGAAAAATGGCAACGTTATATCATGGAACAACAATAAAAACACGAAAATCCCCACAGAGAGGCCTATATCAGTCACTGGAATCTTTCACTCAGGCAAATAGAAATTCAATTTTCCAGCTGAAAAAAAAGGCATATAAACTGGTAAGAGCTCTGTTTCATTGCAGGAGAAGAGAACTTTCTTTCACTACAAAAATCATTACAGCATAACCTGAGCCATTTGCATAGCACAAGCACTGACCTAACACAATAGATCTTTTCACTTCAGAATGTTGTGTATTTGATAAGGTGCAGAGTGCTCACTTGACTGAACTGCAGGCATTTGGCCTGGGTAAGAGTGCATAAAGAATTACAGTGTTGTGGCTGAACAGAAGTATGCTTCTGACAGTCTAAAAAAAGGTCTTCGGATATGTCATTTTATGTTTATTTATTTATTTTTAACTTACGCTCATGCAATACCAAACATGTATAACTCTTTTCCTTCTGTGAAAAACAAAAAAAAAGTATTGTAAAGATTTGAATTCATTAATGTTATAAATATATTATTATTATTTTTACTGAAAAACTTACTCCAGACCATTTGTTAATCAAGATATTAATAGTAAAGATTTTATTTTATTTATATTTTTTTATGAAACAACAAACTGTAAAATGTATGTCAATTTTAAATACTGTAAATTTTACGGTTAAAACATGTATAAGTTATATTACCAGATGCATTGAAAAGGTGTAAATAGTTTAAAACTGAAAATGTAATATTAAATGGTGCCAATTTTAACACTTTAAATTCACATATAATGTATTTTACAGTACCAGTATGCCTAAAAATAAAGATATTTCCAGAAATGGATTAATTAATATGCCATAAACATTTTCAATCAAGGTTGTTTATAGGCAAAAATGTTATTTTTATATTTTTATTAAATGCTTTGCATTCATCCTGCAACTTTCTACCGTTCAACTTTCTCTTATTATGGTAGTTGGGTTGATAAAATGCAGAATTTGGTACAACTAGATTGGTACATCACTTAATGAAATATACGGCTACAAGCTGTAAAATATACAGTAAACCTGCCAAGAACTGTAGGTGAGTAAATGGCCGGCTCACTTCGGTTTGGTTTTGCTCAACTCAGTTTGCATTTCCACTGCAGTTTAGTACCACTTAAAGTAGTTGTGTTATATTTGTATAGTTGTGCCATCTCCACTGCCATGACATCCTTGTAAATGTAACATTATCAAAAGAGCACATATTTTACCAATTTTTTAAGATTTAAAATAAGTCTTTTGTGTCTCCAGAATGTGTCTGTAAAGTTTCAGCTCAAAATACCTATCAGATTATTTATTATACCTTTGTGTATATTAGAAATTTGAGCTTTTTTGACTTTGTAGCTGTTTTGGTGCCTGTGCCTTTAATGCAAATGTGCTGCTTCTCCCTGCTCACCGTTCCAACGTGCATGTCAGAGCCAAAGAGATCGCTCACTATTGCTATGAGGGGTGTAGCTTCTCCTGCTGGGTCTCACGCATAAGCAGTACAGTATCAGACAAGAATGAAGCAGATCTCCCTTACCACAGTAAGAATTTTACCAACGGTTATTTGATGTATTTGTTGTGGAGTTAATTCAAGCATTTCTACAACAAAGAGTCACACACAATGTTGTTAGAAAGTTTGCGCGCATGCACGCGCTCGGTCGCTCTCACGCACGGACGCACGGACGCACGGACGCACGGACGCACGGACGCACGCACGCACGCACGCACGCACGCACGCACGCACGCACACACATTTGTTTTTGTGAAAAGTGGGTACATAGGTTCCCATTCATTTTATACTGTCCAAACCGTATATTGTATTGGCCTAGCCCCACTCTACCCCTAAACCCAACCATCACAGGAGACTGTGTACAGCTTTACTCTCTAAATAAACTCATTCTGTGTGATTTATAAGCTTTTTGAGAAATGAGGACGTCAGCAATGTCCTCATATTTCACCTCCTTTTAGTAATACCTGTGTCATATCTGTCATTACACAGATTTGTGTCCTGACATGTCACAAAAACATGTACACACACACACACGCACACACTTATCTTTGCACGGTTTTTGCACAGCAAATAAGACAGGATACATTTAATATACACTGATGTATGGATATCGGTTATGTTAATGTACAAAATAAACCTGATTTAAGTCCATGAATCGGGATTAAAGTGTCTTCTTTCATAATTGTACTGACACTATGCGGCTGTGGTGAAGATTTACGAAGCGAATTTACTGTCTTTATAGACCCTTTTCACATTTCTGGGTTTCTCAGTATAGCGGAAGGCGTCATAGCTGGGTAAACTCAGAGTGCAGTACAACAAAGTACAACAAATACTTTTTTTACAATCTTATTTGCTCAAATAATAAAAGGAAAACTCCACGATGGTGTTATCACCATTCTAAGACTTTTAGAAAAAAGAAAAAAATTGTGGGGCCAGAAGAGAGAATAACGTCAAATTTACTCTCAGCCCCATAGACGCTGCATTAGAAACGCCTCACACAAGCGGTAATTCATTTTTTGTAATTTAAGATGATATAATACATTCATAAATACATATAAATGTTCATACGATTAAAAAAAATCTAAATCTTAAAAACTTTCAAGAATTTAACATTACCGTTAAACGCGTCATAACAGGCTTGTGAAAAAGGTCCATTAAAAACATGCGCTGTTTTATAAACGTTTTAAACTTATAAAACTCATTCTTGAGGTGCTGCTGAACACAGCAAGCTGAACAAATCGTTTAATCCTGGTTGATTTGCGCACGCCCTGTGGATATGATTATACGTGTTACTATGGAGACATGTTAATACTCGGCTGTCAATCAATTCGGTGGGGGTGGAAACCAAGTTGCGGTCGGCCTCAAAATGGGAGGGATTTAGATCCTATATTTAATGTCAGGAAATTTAAAGAAAGAGACTTATTGTGTTTCTATCACTCCAATATGACTGTAGACACACTATACCTACATACAGTTCTGTTCAAACAGCTTCTAAAAGAGGATTTTCATCATAGGTTCCCTTTTACAAATGCGTGCCACAAACCAACCCACAACACTAAGGAAATGGATGCTACCGGTGGAATTGTGTTCTTGAGCAGTGGCTGTGCTGACTATTTACATATAGCTGGCTTGGGGTCGGCGACACGGTGGCTCAGGGGTTAGCACTGTCACCTCATAGCAAGAAGGTTGCTGGTTCGATTCCCAGCTGGGTCAGTTGGCATTTCTGTGTGGAATTTGCATGTTCTCCCCGTGTTCGTGTAGGTTTCCTCCGGGTGCTCAGGTTTCCCCCACAGTTCAAAGACATGCAATACAAGTGAATCGAATAAACTAAATTGGCCATAGTGTATGTGTGTGACTGAGTGTGTATTGATTTTTCACAGTGCTGGTTTGCAGCTGGAAGGGCATCTGCTGTGTAAAACATACGCTGGATAAGTTGGCGGTTCATTCTGTTGTGGCGTCCCCTGATGAATAAAGAGACTAAGCCAAAGGAAAATGAAGGAATGAATGAATGGTTTTGGGGTCTCATGTCGCAAATCTATTGACACTGGTAGTGACGCTGGTATTGGCGATTCTCTCTGACCAATTTTTGGTTATGGTGAGGCTTGTTTGGGATCTCTCATTTAAGCAAGCTAAAAAAGTACCCGTACTAGGTATAAAATGCAGTGAAAAAGCCCATAAAAGTGAGCTGTTCTGAATAGAATCATGTTGTACCATGCACTGGAAAAGTGCCTTATGATAGCAAACGATATGGTTACTTTGTAACCCTCGTTCCCCGAGGGGGGAAACAGAAATGCTATGTGGAAACTTCCACTATGGGGATTTCGTCAGAAAGCCAATCATCTGAAGAGTAATAAAATGGGCCAATGAAATGCCAATGAGTTGACGGTGTCAGCACACGCAGCTGGCAGCAATCATAACCAATTTGTGTATAATAATGCCACCCGTGCCTCGAAACAACACCTTTGTAGCTGAAGAAGCCGAACTACAGCTGTCAGCTAAGGCGCAATCACTCTGACAAAGGAACATAGCATTTCCGTTCCCCCCCCTCGGGGAATGAGGGTTATGTAGTAACCATATCGTTCCCCAGCGGGAGGGGAACTACAATGCTATGTGGAAACTTCCACTATGGGGAAATGTATGGAAAACGCCACAGTGATTGAACATTACCACGTCGCTAGTGAGAGGTTAGCCAGGCTCCAGCGTGAGGGCACCATCATCACCAGAGTGTCCCCTGGCCCTTACTTACCTTACTTACCTGTGAAGCGCTTAGGCTTATTTATATTTTTTGGGGAGTCATAAAAAATACACCTAGTTAAGTTTCTAGGAATTTTTAAACACGACAGTACGTTGGGAAATCGTGTAGTCTCAATAGGGAGGACGCTGCAGAGGCCACCTACTGCCCAATGGGGAGACCTTATGGCAAGAAGACATATGGACTAACCCAGAGAGGGGAAGTACACATATGAAGGATGGTTAGCAGGCAGGGAAGACATGGGTCAGCCTGAAGAGGACGAGAATACGCGGCTGAGAGAAGCGTATGGGATTCCAGAGGGCACCGTGCATACCAGGCACTCATACCCAGAACACAGGCTGACGAGCGGGCATGCCAATAACGTAATGGGCCAGGCACCCGACTCCTCCGCTGAGTCAGGTGCTGGGGGCCTCGGAGGAGCTCTGTAGGGTTCGTCAATGGGGAACTCAACTAGACAGAGTGAAAAAAGCGCACGTATCTCTGTGTTAAAAAAAAAGGTGCAGCAAGCGTGTTACAACACCACACCAAATTTCCTCATCCATCCAGCACACGTGAGGAAATCGGCTCCACTCGAAGATTGTAAAATCTCGCTAATGTATTAGGTGTCGCCCAGCCCGCAGCTCTACAGATGTCTGTAAGAGAGGAGCCGCGTGCTAACGTAGTCCGGCCCGAATTCCAGGTACGAATCATTGACCAAAAATGCCTCAAACGGATCTCTGCGTAGGCTAGAGAGCATCACAGAGAGATCCCAAGAGGGCATGAGAGGGGGGCGGGAGGGTTCAATCGCCTCCTGCCTCTGAGGAACCGGATGACAAGGTTATGCCTTCCCACGGTGCCGCCATTCACATGATGAGCAGAGATGGCAGCGACGTACACCTTCAGTGTGGAGAGTGACAGCCTCCACTTCAATCTATCCTGAAGGAAAGAAAGCACAACACTGATCTGACAAGTTTGGGGGTCTTCTCGGAGAGAAGCGCACCCTTCAATGAATAGACTTCACTTCAGGGCACAGGCATGCCTCGTGGAGGGTGCTCTAGCCTGAGTGATGGTGTTAACCACCGCAGCCGGTCTTCCGCGCTCCGTCTATGGACCACACGTAGAGGTTCCAGAGATCTGGGCGAGGGTGCCAGATGGTGCCCTGTCCTTAAGAGAGAAGGTCCTCTCTCAAAGAGATTTGCCAGGGAGGGTCTGTCGTGAGGAGATAGAGTTCTGAAATCCAGGTCAGAGAGGCGCAACCAGCAAGACCTGCTCCATGTCCTCTCTGAGCTTGCACAGTAACTGCGCTAGTAGGCTCACTGGGGGGAATGCATATGCCCAGAGGCCAGCTGTGAGCCAGTTCATCCATGCCGAGGGGAGCCTCGGTCAGGGAATAAAACCATTGGCAGTGGGTGCTTTTGGAGGAAGAAAACAGGTCAACCTGGGCTTCTCGAAGCGTGCCCATATCAGCTGGACAGACTCAGGGTGGAGCCTCCATTCTTCCTGGTGTGGAAGCTGCCGTGAGAACGCATCGGTTGCATGATTGAGCTCGCCGGAGATATGAATGGCACGCAGTGATTTCAGCCGCGTATGACTCCAGAGGAGCAGATGGCGAGCGTGCCAAGACATGTGGCGGAGACATTCCTTTCCACGGACCCGTGGCTGCATGCCCGCAACATAATAACATACTGGACCCCCAGACATGCCATGCAGTGCTCGTGCCCATCATCCGGGGACAGGGAACCACCGTATCCAGAAACGCACAGACGGAACGACATCTTTAAAAAGACTCATTGCTCGACCGTGTTGCTTTTTTAGGTAACTTGCTCTTAATATACAAATCGCTCTTGAAGAACCAGACCATTGTAGTTCCCCTCCCGATGGGGAACCTTTTCTGTGGGCGAACCCTCCATAAGTTTGAAAAAAAAAGGGAAACAAAAGAGGGGAGAAAAAAGATTGTCCAGACTTGAACTCATTAAACATTAGCAGGTCAAAGGTGTAAATATGACCTCAGAGAATATAAATGGCCGTCTGCAAAAACAACTGCTTATTTAATGTGGGCATTTCAGCAAGTGAACACAATGATTCTCACCCCTCAGGAAACAATTAGACCAAATGTTTTTGTAGCAGTCCGTTTTGCCTTGATGTGTTTTCAAAGAAAAGAATTAAAGAGAGGGGGAAAAAGAAAAATGAAACACAAAAAAGAGAGAGAAACAAAGTGGCAGTGGTACCATGTGATTCCTGCAGAGGAAGGGTCAGAGCGTAATTACAGAAGGTTAAACGGTTTCCCTGATGCTCTCAAAAAGCCAGGGATGGAAATGAAAGCAAGTGAAGCGATGCAAGCTAGTGGCGTAGAGACGCAAGACCCCGCTCCCCTGATCTGAAGAACACGTGTTACATGTGCTACACGACTGCGACTGATGGCTTATCTATGTGACGGAGCCCAAAGCAATCCAAACTTTGATGTGCTAGTAGCAGAGGAGGGGCTGTGGGATTCAGACAGCAGGTACGAGTACGACTTTACAGGTCTGTGCTGAGGGAAAACCTCTGAGAGCGAGAGCTTAGCTGATTCATACAAAATTATGCATGAGGTGATTGATCTGTGAGCCTAGACAAAGGGTGATGCATAACAATAAAAAGGTGTAGAGGATCAATCTTCATTGCCGGAGCATCGAAAATCAATTCACTCATATGATGTTATAAAGAGATATCCTATCCTATAATGTACTGCTTTACTTAATCATTCCACAGAGGGGATTTGCATTCGTAGAATGTGCATACAATGCAACCATACTAAATAAAAGGATTACATATCATGCATAATGTAATATTTTAGCACCTGCAACAATAAGATATTTAACAACAGCTCAACAAAAGAGTCTGTTTGCATCGTCAATGAAAATAGACAGAGAAAAATTTAAGACTGAACTATTGTGTTTTTTCTAAACAAACACATAATACTGCAGTAGTGTGCCTGAATGCATCTGGTTGTAGTATAATGAGGTACCTTGCGTAACAGAGCTGTGATCCTGTCACGGGTGTTGAAGTAGCTGGAGTTGACCCATATCACACGAATGAGGTTGAGGATGTGAGCAAGTTTGGGTGCAATCTCACGAGGTTTAAGCTGAGCAAGCTCCTCACACGGCTCTTTCAACAGGGACAGGAAAGTGACGTTTGACTGAGCCTGCAAAGAGCTTTCCTAGAAGAAAAAAAAAAAAATGTTACAGTGCATCAATGTAGATAGACAGACTGATAAACAGTAGTGGTTTGCACTTTTAAGTAAAAGTGATGTTAAATAAAAGTGATGTTTAACAAAGCAATGACATTTTCACAGTATAAAATATAAAGTCAGATAAAGTCTTATTTCTATTAGTTTGGTTGAAATAACAGCAGTTTTTAAATAAATAAAAGAAATAATAATAATTTTAAGTCAATATTAAAAGCCCACTTAATTTATTTTTTAGACTGGCTACAGAACAAACCACTGTTTTCTAATGACTTACTGCCTTATTCAACTAACTAGCCCAGTTAACCCAACTAAGTTAAGTGATTAAATTGCACTTAAAGTTGAATACTAGTATCTTGCTAAATAACTATTAAAAAGCATGTACTGTCATCATGGCAAAGACAGAACAGTTATTAAAACAATTATGTTAAAAAGGAGTTGAAAAAAAACCCTCTCCATTAAACATTGGGAAATATTTTAAAAAAAATTCAAATTTCACAGAAGACCTAATAATTTTGCCTAAAACTGTACATAAAACAATCAGATTCAGATTAAGTTTTAGACATGCAATGATTAAAACAACACTGTACCTGTATGGTACACGTGTAACAGACTTAAAAAACCTGTACAGAAAATGTTCTTATTAATACATATTGTACTATAAATACACAAATACGTAAAGAAATAAATCAATACTAGATAAAACAGACTGAACTGTATTTTTCACTCCTTTAAAGGATTCTGACATACAGTAGTTAAGTCAGCTTCAGTGACATCTGAATAAGCTCAACGTGTTTTATCCAACTGGGACCTGTTCTTGGATCAGCATCCATTGTTCAGTGCTACTGTGCACAACAGTGGCTGTTATGGGGCAGTGATCAGGCTGACTCTACAACATCGCTATTATAAGCAGCCATGGGTGCCCCTGAAGGTCAAATAGGCCTGATGTTTAATTATTTCACTCTGGTTACATTGATTTTTTTTTCAGTGGCTTTGGAGATTGTATAAAATAAAGGACAGCAGCTGCTGCAGCCTTGCAGTTTTGCGCAGTATGAATCTAGAGGCACAACAAAAAGAATGCGCACTGATTCAGGACCAGCTTCCTCCGTCCAAACTCCAATCCCAGGTCATTATAAGAACAACCATAAACTGATCTAAAATCAGTGTTAAAGGGCAACGAGGGAGCGCCACTAAGCGCTGAAGTAGAGCTGACAGACATGCTCCATCTCCTGTTGAAATGAGAAGTCGGGCCAACTCGTAATAGCGGAGCCCGAATGTGAGACGGCCTCATTTCCGAGGGGTGAGCAGAAGCCGTTCAGAAGCCACATATAAATCATCAACAGCCAGAGAATGTTCTTGTCCAGCCCATTACCCCTCAGCTCAATTCCTGCCATGTAGACCCGCTCATATTTTCACACACTCACAGACACACACACACACATTGATGCTGAGCTGTACCTGGATCTGCTTGGCTAGTTTACAGAAGGGTGGGATGTAGGTTGATGTGTAGAGCTGCAGAATCTCCTGTATATGACGGACTCCAGGTTTCTGGAGCTGCGTACTAATGCTGTCCAGATCAGCGCAGCGGCTCTTCCAGAAAGAGATCTCCTCCAGTGGGCCTAAGGTGTCTCCGATGTCACTCACAGACTGAGCGCTGAGCACTGCTTTTATTTGACGTGTCCAGTGGATCATAACCACTGAAAGATAAACAGAGAGATGAAGAGAGTTTATGAGGTGATGTTTCAATGAGGTATACATGGAATAATCTGTAGGTGCCGTTGAATTCAAACACCATTATTCACAATGTTATTCCCTTACATGCTTTGTCATTACAGAACATAATGTGACTAATTTTAATGTGTAATCTCACTTTCTTAACATATCACATCATACAGTATTAAAGTTTTAGTTAATTAAGTTTCATATTAAATTTTTAACTGTGAAAAGGGGTATTTCATGAAAATAATGCTATGCTAACCGAATCTCAATTTAGGTCATGTGTACATCCAAAAGATTTTTTCCAAGGTCAAGAGTATTTTTTAAAAATTCAATGGGACCGACATGTTCAGTAACAAACAAGTAACCAGTGAAATCAGTTGCTAGTATCTTAACTACAAAACAACTGCGCTGCAGAAGCATTCTCAAGTGCCCATAGCTAAGCATTTTAAGAAGACTATTGGTGTTTTCAACTGGCTAATATGCTTTGAAGAACACACAGCCTTGGTGGACAAGTTCACCATCTAGTGCATCTTAGCATATTTCTATGGCAATGTTTTAAATCTACTGCTATTTGCCATTTTGCCTATAAATAACAGTTAACGACCGAAAAGTTTTAGTAATGCTGAATTGCAAACAGCAATTACCAAAGTCAATATCTGTGCTGGGCAAAATTACCATACAAAATATATATTTACATATCCATATATATAATATCTTATTGTGCAATATTTGGAGTCAGAATGATTTTCTTCCTTCAGCAATTCAAAAAATGACAGTATAATGCTGTCAATAAATGCTATTCTTTTGAACTTTTTTTATTTTCTGAAAATCCTGAAAAATGGATCAGAGCAGCAGCAGAGTCTGTCTCTGTCTGTCTGTCTGTCTGTCTCTCTGTCTGTGTGTGTGTGTGTGTGTGCGTGCGTCCGTGCGTGCGTGCGTGCGTGCGTGCGTGCGTGTGTGTATATAATTTTTTGTTTTTCTAAACTACTGGTGTACAACTGAACGTAATGTGTATTTAAAAAATTATCGCTACTGACTAAAAAAACTTGGAAAAAGCGCTTGGAGGACAAACAGTTTCTTCTCTGCTTCTCTGCTAAAAAAACAAAGTGGGGTATCAGTCATACTGTGTCCTAGAATTTTTTAAAGTTTGTTTCTAAAAAAACCTTTTTTCTCCAACACCTCCATGTGCCCCTAGTATGTCCCTTTAACCCTGGACCCCATCAGGACGGCCAAATTTAATAAAGACTCCTTTAACTCTCTTAGAGCAGCATGGCAGTTTTGAATTGAATTAGCCCTTTATTTTTGCCCTTCAGCTGTGGTTACTGTGTAAATCACACTCACAGACTCTAGCCACGGACTGTCACGGTAGATGTAATTTCCTGCATACGCCGTCTTATGTACTATTTACACAGTCCACTCCATCAGAAATTATTCAAGCCCTCACACACACCCATTTGCAGACACACAAACACCCATGCATACACACACAACTGCAGTCTTACTCTCTAGCCTTTGCACCAGATTCTTGTTCTTGACGGCCTCCTCTGGGCGGTGCTGAAGAGCCTCCAGAGGGATGTACAGAACTGTGCTGCCCAGCAGTTTAAATCTACTGTCTGTGGAGAAAAACAATAGTTGGACATCAGTAATCCAATCAGTCAAAGATGCCCATATAGTACCAAAACACACCACAGCATACAGCACTTCATCACATTCATCAACATTAGACTTAATACCATACACTAGACTAGACCAAGGGTCCAGGAGAGCTGCGGTCTTGCCTCTGCACTAGACTGTTTGATAAACATATTTCATATGAAATTGTGCAATATACTTTTTTTCTTCCTACTGATTTCTACTGCTATAGTCATATCTTATTCATATCACTATGTGAATAAGAACGTGTAACATTATACACTGGACTATTACTACTGTATGGCACTGTGAAATATTTATATATCAAATTATACAACTTTAGTTTTCAGCTGCTTACATACACACTGGATTTTAAAGGGTTAATTCACCCAAAAATGAAAATTATGTTATTAATTACTCACTCTCATGTTGTTCCAATCACCTTCGTTCATCTTCTGAAGGCAAATTAAGATATTTTAGATTAAATCCCAGAGTTCTCACTCAACATAGAAAGCAATGGTCCAGAAAAGAATCAAAAACATTGTCAAAACATTTCATGTGATTTCAGTGGTTCGAAGCTCAAAGAACAGTTTTGTGGGCCAAAAACAATTTTGGTTTGCCAATGTTATCTCTTCCACATCAAGTCATTGTGTGTGTTTACTATGAGCAATATAACGTATTGCCATTAGACTAAAATCAGCAGTGTAACACACAAGCGTGGTATTGGACAAAGTAAATGTACACCAGGATCTGATGCAGCAAAAGAGAGGATGTAGCCAAAGAAATGTGTTTTTTGAACACAAAAGTGTTCCTGGAGCTTCATATGATTAAAGTTGAAGTCACAGGGAAAGTTTTGACAAAGGTTTTGGTTCCATTTTTGGAATTTGCATCTTACAACCCATCTGTCTATGGAGGATCAGAAAGCTCTTGGATTTAATCTAAAATATCTTCATTTGTGTTTCGAAGATCTCAGGGGATTGGACTGACATGAGGGTGAGTAATTAATAATCGAATTTTCATTCTGGAGTGAACTAATCCTTTAATGCATATCAGCACAGCAATGTGCAATATACGTATTTATCAATGCTTCTTTTTCTTTTGTGCATTCTGTTACTGTGGCATTTTTACTACAAGCAGTAGCTCTAAAGATTATACTTTATAAACACATGACTACTTAGTTTCAAATTATGGGTTGTACTTAACCTGTGGGGAACTTGAAATAAATCAATTCAAATAATAAGAATGCACAATAAATAATCCAAAAACTGAGTGAGAGGTGAGTTTGGCTTCATGCTTTATTTTTATCCATCATAAAAATAAGAGTCATTAATGTTACAATCATACGGTATGTGTGGCCAAAGCTTTTTGGAGTTTTCAGATTATTTTATCACATTACAGTACAATAATATTCAATATACTTTCATAATACTGCTGCTGAAAGGCTCATTTCAAGTTTTTTTTTGTTTTTTGTTTTTTTTGGGTGGTGGGTGCGTGGGGGGGGGGGGACAAATTTTTTAAAACACATTTAACGTTTTTTACAGTTTAACAGAAGTTACTGTAATAATTCATGCAAAGCATTATGAGGCATTGGAAAAAGGTAGGTAAAATGACAATAAAGGCATTCTCATTCTGAAATCACTCCTCATTTCTTACTGCTGGAGACAGCAAATCCAGCCCATATTACAGTGCTTTGCATGTTGGTAAAACGAATCAACAATAAAAGGGAAACACAATAAAAGTTTAATGCTTCGCTTTAAGGTCCGTGTGCCACGTGTCAGCTGTCACAAGCATTTTTTTTATGACCACTGTTCGTTTTCTTTGTGGCTTTCTATAGCATCCGCTGCACTTTCCGCGCTGGACATCAAAACGATGCTTGTTGCAACCACTTTAACGGGCGTTTAAAGAGTGAAAGGCAGATAAAAAAAGATAATAGAGGTCTGTCACACGAAATTGTTGGAAGGAGAAAAAGCCTGATGGAGGGAGACAGAAGAAAGGGAGAGACGCAAAAAGTGCAAAGCCTATTGAGAGATGAAAAGATTAAAAGGAACAAGGCCAGTGTGTACAAGTTAGACAAGATGCTCCAATCTGTGACAGCAGTTATGAGACATAGGAAAATAAAAAGAATGTAGGAACACAATGACAGCATTCGATTGGCCTTTACAGAGAGAACAAAGGCAAGCAAACGGGATACACCAGAGGGAAAATAATGAGACATCAGAAAAAAAGTGAATGAGTCAGCTGGCTGAGAAGTGAAAAATCTGTGTGTGTCTAATCCTATATAGAGTGTATGGCATTTTGTCTTAGTGTAGGAGTGCATATACAGTGTCTATATTTATTCAGAACAAATTCCAGGCCAAATTCTTCAGTTTTGGTAAATGAAAGAGATTTCCATTATCACAGAGTGAGAATGAACTGAGCTCGTGCTGTTATTTTTGGAAAGCCATGGCTAACATCAATATACCTGTAGCTCTTATTCGCTCCTTTCATTTCAAAGCTGAATTCTTTCTGAAATACACAACTTAACCAGCTGAATACATCATTCAAGAGTGCTTTGTGAAGGCATTGTTATTTTTTTAGCTCAATTATAACAGATCCAAGGTAACTTTGCGGTACGGTGAATCATCTTTCCATACATCTCCATCAGCTTTTGAATATATTTCTTGGCCTCCGGGCCTAACGCTTTGAACGAGATCGACAGAGAAATGTGCTAAAAGAAGAGAACCAAAAGGCGAATTGTGAAAATTGCTGAACGGCTTTCTGATTACCCGGGAGCACTGCGGCAGTGTAAGAAGACCCTGTGATTGGTCGCTGTGTTATTTCTGTTTAGTCAGAGTCGTGCTGCTCTGGGTGATGTGGGTGTGCTGATTGGACTGATGAGCATAATAATTGAACCATCACGGTGCTCCACTGTGCCAGGTGATTACCTCTGAATGGCTGACGGTGGAGGAAGCACAGTCATAGTGCAAAAAAAAAAAAAGGCACAAAAGCACTGATTCTGAATCAGCTATGCCTGTTAAGCCGATGGAGGGCAAATCAAAATACAAAATGGGAATCTGATGTCAGGTCAGTAGTGCTCGGGCTCAGTCTAATGTGAAAGAAACATATATTAAACAGACCACTGGCTGCAATTTGGATGAGATGAAGGATCAATAACCTAAATGTGAATTGAAATAAAAAGTGGTAGTTAAAGAAAAGTCAATGTACTTCGCTGAGCATGTATGTAGGTAATGAAGCAGCTGGGCTTCCCGCAGCGCTTACAACAGGTTTGTTTTCAAAGAAAGTTCAGTGCAAAATGGGTTTCAAAATGATTTCTGAAAGAGTGATATGTTTATCAAAGACTGTATGTACTATAAGCAGTTCTTTACTGTACATACAAGGAAAAAAATGTTCGAACGATTACTGAGGTATGTTATACAGCATAAGGAAATACCAGAGGTTGTATGTAGAATTCAGACTCTTGTTATTAATGCGCACTGGAGGCCATTAATGAATTATATCCTGAAACGTATTACTTGTACTCACAATTGTGCAAACTTAACCTTCAAGAGACTGAACGTAATTCAAGGTCGAGATAAAATCTTCTTTTTTTTTTTTGCTTAGAAGTAAAAAGATGTTGCAAACACATTTGGATAAAAAAATACAAATTACACTTTATACACTATGCTCTTATACTCAACCATATTAGTGTCATAGTGCCAAATGTAACATTAACGTTTTGTCACTAAATGGAGATTCAAGCCGTTTTCCAGTAAACATTTAACGGCTTCTATATTAGTGAAAAAATGATTATACCTGTCATGAGTACAACCAAATTCACCATTGGGAGGCAGCATAATCACTTACATAGGAGAATTTTACTTGCACAATCCAAAATAAATAATGAAATTCAACCTCAGCAAACGATAACTCCTCCCCTTCTGCTATGTGAGCAATGCTGCGACATTTGAGTGCATGAAGTGTTCAATATTCCACACTTCTTTTTATCGAATAAGTACATCATCTGAGCATTTCAATTGCATTTTTTCAGTGTAAATGCACTACTTACACTATTTATACTACAAAATGGCATAGAATAGTGGATAAGTATGGGATTTGGCATGTTCACCTATTGCTCCTAACATCCACAACAAACGCCATAATAATAAATCAAATAAATCATAGAGCATAAGAGAGGCTCTCAGGAAAGTGCATATATTCATTATCCTTTACATTTTTAAGTCCTTGCCATAAACATCAGTCTACTGGCTTTCATATACAAAGTTGGTATATAGGGTCTCATTTTTATTCCATGTTTTTAAAAACTGTTTAAAAACATTTCATTAATTCATTTTGGTATTTTTTTGCAATTATTTACTAGCAATTAGAAAATTCTAAAAGCGTGACCATCCTGTAAACTTCAAAAAAAGATTTTTCCTTAAAGATGTTTTCTTCCTTAAAACAAGCAAAATGATCTACCAGTGGGATAAGCAAAACAAACTTGTTTTCTCTTTGAAATAAGTCTATTTTGCTTGTTTCAAGGTTTCAAGCTCACTTAATTCTGACTTATTATTTCTGAAAACAAGACAACATTTTTGCCTGTCTAGAAAATGCTAGAAAATTTCTAGATATCTGAACTAGAAACAAGACACAATCTCTAGTTCATTCATTCATTCATTCATTTTCATTTCGGCTTAGTCCCTTTATTAATCTGGGGTCGCCACAGCGGAATGAACCGCCAACTTATCCAGCATATGTTTTACGCAGCGGATGCCCTTCCAGCCGCAACCCATCTCTGGGAAACATCCATACACACCCATTCACACTCATACACTATGGACAATTTAGCTTACCCAATTCACCTATACCGCATGTCTTTGGACTTGTGGGGGAAACCGGAGCACCCGGAGGAAACCCACGCCAACACAGGGAGAACATGCAAACTCCACACAGAAACGCCAACTGACCCAGCCGAGGCTCGAACCAGCGACCTTCTTGCTGTGAGGCGAACGTGCTACCCACTGCGCCACTGTGAGGCCCATACAATCTCTAGTTAAGAAAAGCAATTTTTTTGCAGTGTATGGCACCCTTTCACATGTTCTTTATGTATTCTTTTCAAATCATTCATTTCATGTTGTGTGCAACCGTAAATTGATGACAAATAACAAGAAAAGTGAAAATGAGTGATGTGACCGAATTTTTCCTCTGTATCTAAGTGTACAGACACACATTACAAGCGGTAAGCAGTGAGCACACAAAAACACACACCGTCGGCAAACACCCGGAGCAGTGGGCAGCCATTTGCTGTGGCACCCAGGGAGCAATTGAGTGTACAGTAGGTGCTTTGCTCAAGGGCACCTCAGCCATGGGTATTGAAGGTGAAAGAGAGCACTCCTCATTCACCCCCACCCCCCACCATTAACAACTCTTACCAGTACAGGCAATTAAACTTGCAATCATTAAGTTCCAAGATGGCGCTGTGGCTATTTGTCATTACCTGTAAGTTTGGTAAGGAAGCGGTGCAGTTCTGCAGAGTAGTTGTTCTTGGAGGTCTCTGGCCAGGTGGTGCTGAGGGTGACCTGAGGAGTGTGAACGCCATTTATCACCCTGAGGAGACCCTCTATGGCCCCTCCCCTCACAGAACCAAACTGCACTGAACTCCTAAAACTCTCCTCGGTGATTATACTGTCTGGTGCCCGTATGAAGTATGACATCTGCTCCACCACCTAGGGGAAGTGAGAGAGCAAGAGAGAAAAAAAGGATAGAAGATGGATAAGTGGGAAAGCAAAGACGTTTGTAATTCTTATTTGAGAGTTAATGGATCACCAGAGGTCATCACACACTGTGTAACAATGAGATCTTTGGCATCCTGGCAAGTCACCAGATGCATTAGAAATGAACACAAAGCATAAAGAATGAATCTATTGGGAAAGCTCAATATGTTCTTCATTATATTGAAGCTCAAAATAACATTAGAAAAAACAAGCATGCTCAGCCAGGGTTTTTATGAGATTGTGACACAAAAGCCTCTGATTGGGTCGTTAAATGCCATCTCTAGAAATAGTGCTGGGGCATACCTGAGCTGGCATGGCGTAGTCCACGTGTAGGCCAGTGAAAGGGTCATGGTAGACGACGAGAAGCCTGACAGAAGAGTCTAAGATGAATTTATCCAAGGCTTGCTCACTTTCCTCAGTCCATGACTCCTTTGATATACCACTCAATGTTAGACGCTGTTTAAACGCTTCTCTCTGGTGGAAAAGAAAAGATTAGAGAATTATAACCATCCATCTTTTTTTTTCTTTTTTTTTAATGAAAAAACATAAACAACATAAATTTCATTCAGGGTCAGTATGTTTTTAGCCTCATGCTTACCAAAGCTGTATTTATTCAATTAAAGAAGGATTTTTTACAAAACAAAATTCAAAAAGACAACATTTATTTTAAATAGAAACTTTTTGCAATATTAAAAATATCTTCACTGTAACTTTTGGACAGTTTATTGTCCTTGCTAAATTAAAGTCCTTGTGAAATCAATAGTAAAGTTTTTAAGTGTCAGTATTAATGTGTTTGTCTTAAGGTTATCTATAAGATAGTGTGCTCAAAAACAGTGACAAAATTAGCATTTAGAAGCTATAAACATCCATGGCTTCCAGTTTGTTTGGTTGTTTTCCACCAAAATATATCAACCATTTTTTTTTTTACATCACCTCATACTACAGTTTCTCATCAAATCTTCTAACCAATCAACCAAATGCTCTCCAGTAACTGACATGTTCTGCTCCTTCACACTATTGCTGCTGCTGAAATTGATCATTCATTAACATGTCATGCAGTGTCAAACCTCGCCAAAATTTCAAAAAAATATTAAATGGTTTCTAAAAAAATGTGCTAATTTATTATATACTCTGGCTGTCATGAGTTTGATGTGGTTGAGCTCAGCCACTCTGACTGGCAGAGCTGTGATATAAATGAAAGTGATTAGCTATTGTTTTAAAGGGGTGGTCCACAGTGTATTTTTAAGGCTTGGTTGTGTTTATAAGATGCAAAGCAATGTGTGCTCATGCTTCACTTGTAGAAAATCACATAATTTTTTTCATATATCTTACTTTGATTATATATAGCTTCTCAGCTAACATGAAAACGACAGTAAATACTAATATACTGTCTATTTGTACGAGCAATTGTACCAAAATCCCTAAGCCACATTAATTTTATTTCATATGCACATATGTAGCAACTACTTTTTTTATATAAGGGTATGAGCTAATTTCAATTAGACAACAGACTGGCCAAACTGGATGAAACATGATATGCCGTAACATCCAATTATATGCATTGACAGTATTTTGCATGTCAAATGGTATGAAAACCTCCATCATCCTCTCAGATTTTGCATGACAAGACACATCAGTTTAATAATTAAGCTTATCTCTGTGTTGAAAGCATCCCATAACTACCATAAACATATTGATATTTGTCTAAAGGGCTAATGTCACTGAGTGTGCATTACTATAACAAATGTCATTACAAGCAGCTCACCAGCTGCTTTTTCTACAGGGTCTCCCAGCAGGGGCGGACACACTGAGCAACTGCATGTAAATGCCATTGCCTTTTCCAGCCAGAGGGCTGTAATTAATTCTATTAACCTCATTGATGAAAGGACAAAGATGCTGTAAGTTCGCTGCCTGGTTCTGCCCACTCGCCCCTCACTTTCTCAGTCATTTCTTCCTCCCGTGTTATTTGCATCAGCCATCATTTGTGACCAGGGGTTATCTATCTCATTTAAGCCAAAGACCTTGTCATGCGTATGCATGAGCCTGTAACGGAAATTACAGTTCAACAATATGCTTCTCTTCTTCCTCAATTTTCAAGACCCTTGGATGAAAAATAACAATGTTTCTCGTACTAGCTCGGCATGCTCTTGTGGATTTTTGATGATTGATGATGAGGCCTAATACATGAAAAGGGCCTAAACAAGACCTTTAAGCCCACAGAGTATGTGGAGAGCGGATGAAATATTCACTCACATCATTAGAAGAACTCAATAACGCCGATATGAAAGCACTGATTAGTAAGCCAGGACCGCAGGCGTGAGACTCAAGCGAGGGAAAAATTATAAATTGCAGATTATAATCAGATAAGAATCCCAATCATTGTGAGGTGATTTATCAGTGTCTGTGCCTAAAGGCTTGTAATTTAGCATGTATGAGTGAATTACCAGCCGTTTCTTGTAGGATTCTACTTCGTCCACTGCAACAGCCACCTCTGAGACAGACTTCTCTCTTTCAACTAAAAAAACACATACAGACAAACACATAATGCAACAATTGTCTAATTCTACATTAGGAAAAAAAAATCACTAGATCACATCTAACTGACCTTTAAAGCATTGTGGAAAAAGCAAAATAATGAAAAAAAAAATGATATTAAATAATTTTTGCCAAAAAACACACAAGTTATTATTAATAAAAAACATTTTAACCAAAACGTGGCACAATGTCAAAAGTGTGATAATAACCACAAAAAATGTAATGCCCATAAATGCAGAGGTCCTAAATATGAGAACTAGTCCATCTGCAGTTCCTTGCACTAGTTGTTGGCTTTATTAAAAAAATAAAAGCAGAAAAATGTGTCTGCGTGTCTGTAAGTGGGGTTGTGTCAAAGAGATAGTTCACCAAAAATGAAAAAATACAGTTAGTTTGCTCATCCTCGGGCCATCTAAAGATGTAGGTGACTTTTTTTTCTTCAGTATGATATTAAAGGAGATTTATTTTTGCTAAAACTGCAGTGCTTGGTGATTCATAAAATGCAAGCCAACAGCTACAACGGAAGGGCAAAAAAGCTAAACAAAATTAATACCTGCAAAATGATCAGTCTGTACAAGAAATTGAACATTCTTAGCATCATTATTACCTTTAATTCACAGCTCCGGCAAACAGTCCTGAGTGTGTTCATGACTCACACTTCAGATTGTTGTTAATATGGTCAAGACAGTTTGCAGAGGCTTTGTATTAAAGGTAATAATGTTCAGTTTGTTGCACAGAGCGATTATCTCACTTCAAAGACTTCAATGTGTTGTTAGGAGCCATGGGAATTAATTCTGCTTTGCCTGTATACTGTATGTTTTTCACTTTAAATGCCGTTGACTTCCATTTTATGACTCACTACGGACCACAGTTTCAGCTAAAAATCATCTTTAATGTTCCACTGAAGAGAAAAGTCACCTACAATCTCGAATGACCTGAAGATGAGAGAATACAACAGCACATTTTTATTTTTGGGTGAATTATTGCTTTAAAGATGACTGTGTGCTCATAATAGGGTTGGACGATATGACAAAAAATTCTATATCCTACGATAAGTACCATTTCTGTAAAATCAATCATTTAATAGTTTATATATACTGACCGCAAGTAAAAGACTCTTTCGAAAGACTCCTTCTTTTTCATTCATTCATTTTCATTTTGGCTTAGTCCCTTTATTAATCTGGGGTCGACACAGCGAAATGAACCGCCAACTTATCCAGCATATGTTTTACACAGCGGATGCCCTTCCAGCTGCAACCCATCACTGGGAAACATCCACACACTCTCATTCACACACATACACTACGGACAATTTAGCTTACCCAATTCACCTATAGCACATGTCTTTGGACTTGTGGGGGAAACCGGAGCACCCGGAGGAAACCCACGCCAACATGGGGAGAACATGCAAAC
>CAIGQW010053631.1:19163413-19175531 GCA_903798125.1 Danio choprae
ATGATTCAAAAATCTGGTCGTTTCCCCTCTTCATTGTCTCGGCTTTATTTTAAAGGCATGACAGATGCCCTTGTTGGCAGTGCGGGCGGTACAAGGCATGCGACAGGAGCTGAAGACGGTGGCCGAGAGAGAGCTGCTTATGAATAATTTAAAAAAAAAAGATCTCTCTGACCTCGGCCCCCTTTTGTTTTCCTTTCAGATATGAATTTGGCAGAAAGATGCTCGCTGACAGGTAGTTTATATTCCCCCTGGATGAGATCCTGAATAAACGACAGTTACCCAAAACGGAGAGGGAGAGAGAACGTGAGAGAGATGGTGGAATAAGGAAGAGGAGATAATAAGTGAACTGCTCCTGGAAGATTGAGAGACACCCAACGTGTTTGTGAAAGCCGAGACCGAATGGCAAGTGCTTTAACTGAATGATTAAGCACTCTCGCCTAAATGACTATTGTAATTAAAACAAAGCGCATGCACAGTCTATCTTGTTTCGAAAATGATGCAAGCTCACTGGGAATAGCTAAGTTGGCATGCTATCGAGGTTTGAGCAAAATTCTAGCCAACTGACTGTATAACTGACTCCAAATCATTATTTCAATTCAAACTGATTCCGCTTTACCTGACAGGACATTCAAATTAAAGATCTTCCGATATCCTTTTTTTTGTTCCAGACACCGATTCTGATACCTGGGCTCAGGGTATTGGTCTATACCGAGTACTTATCTGATACCTGGGTGTGTATTTGTATAGCAATTAGCCTTGTGTGAATTGATCAACTTATTTTATGTTGTGCTTATGCCTTAATAAAACATGAACAATTAAATTCAGTGAACTAGAGTATTTTTATTATCAGACATACATTTAAAAATACAATTATTTACTGTTCTACAATGAAAAAGAACTTTAAATGCAGCCACAAATCTAACAGTGTAAACTGAAAAAGGGTGGTTTTACAATCTAACTGTATAAAAAAGTGCATCAAATAAGTCTAGGAATCCAGAAACTATTTTTATAAGTTTTAAACAAAAGTATAATAAAAAGTACAACAGCAACTTATACTAAAAAAGTTGATAATAAAACTGATTGTTCGTACAACATACAGCAAGTTTACCTAAAATGTGTTCATTTTCCCAGATCACTTAGGGAGCGCTTTTTCAGAAATTCACAGTTTTTGATGACGAACAGTGGCTGGTAACCCAAAACAATGAACACATACATATATAAACATTTATTTTTTTATTTTTTATCAGTCATGGGCTGTCTTTTGAAAACTTTTTACTTCGTCTGAATGTCCCTTTTTTATTTTTTGTTGATTATGGCACGGCTCATCCTTCTGTGCACTAGGCTTTGTGAAACCATCGGCAGGATGACACATCTTCAAACTATTTAGTTACTCATGTTAAAGTTGGTAATACTTGTGCAACCCACTGTTTTATTGGCTGGTTGGTTCAGTCAGAAATATCCCAGTCCCAAACACTGTACAACTAATTTTTATTTCTTTTTCGCTGCTCTTAAGAGTGGTAGTTGCTTGTGGCAAAACAACACTACTTCCTGTGATTGACTTCAGGGTTTGCAGCTTTAAGCTGAGCCAGTGGGCAGAACTGAATGTCTCATTTTTAGAAAACTGTATTAAATCCGTTTATGGTTTCCAAATATTTGCCAGAAGAACAATGCCAGAATTAGTTTTTATGTATCGGTGCCATCAATAATTTGCAAAGTAATTCAATCAATAAATTATAAACATGCTTCAATACGTACAGTAGGATTTCTTGTGAATACAGTCAGAGCTGAAGGGATTGAATGCATCATTCAAATAATATAGCTAAATATTTTTCAATTTCACTGCTTGCTTTTTTCCATTGCTTTACTATGCAAGTAAGTGTCGTTTTGCTGAGTTTCATGCATCACAGGGTAGTCATCTCAAATGTTGTTTAAATGTAGGTTTGGCAAGAAGTTTTTTTTATTTTTTCCATTTTGCCATTCAAACAGTCATTCAAGACACTGGCCTTGCATGTCTAAAAACCTGGAGGTGTTGCAAATCTTGTCACAGTGTACAGATCTTTTTTTATTTATTTTATTTTTTTTATTTAAAAGACTCAAGTAATTCTGCATCCTGGATACCTTCATTCAAATCCCCCAATTAAAATGCATTCTATATTCAATTCTGGATGGGTGCACGACCCTGGTGCTGGAACTTTGATTTGAATCTGAGGTTTTTAAAGGGGAAAGGGGCGGAAAAGGAGAAATGTGGACAGAGAGGTTGATAATGAGGAAGAGAGGTGGGAGAGGCTGTCACCTCACTAGCACTGCAGTTCTCTCTCTCCCCCTCTCAACAATCTCGGCACACACCTGCACTAATGCACTTCTATTGTCCTCATCCATTATTCTCCTTCCCCTACCCCTTTCCTCCATCACTTCATCACTGCCTCATCCTGTCGGCCGCTCAGCCACCTCTGTGGCATCCTCATCCCTCATCTGACCATCCGCCGCTTGTTTAATTCCACTCTCGCCTGCTCCCGTGTACTCTCTGTCTTTTTCTTGCTCTGATCCAAATGTCCAGGCTTGTATCTTAGCATGTATTCATGTCCCAGGGAGTGACAATCTCTCTTCCTCTCCGTCTCCCGAGGCTTCCTCACCCTCTCTCACGATTGTATGTCCTTGATATAGAGGATGACACCACATCGAGTGCATTTATTTTCCCTTAATTAATTCTCTGTGTTGTCTCCAAGGGTTTTTCCTTGCACCACTCCAGCTTTCCTGCTACATCTTTGATATTTCCCGGCACTATAAAGGCAGATCCGCTCCTGGGCCGCATAGCCTTGACCCGAAGCAGCTTGTTGCCACTGCTGTGACATGGCGCTGTGTGTTACTACGACAACGCTGTCTCCGGCAATTAGAGTCACATGCAACATTAGCAGACATCTCCCAGCCTGCATTGTGACAGGCTCTATAAATAGCACGCCTCTTTCTTTGTCTCGCTCTGTCTCGCTTTCTCCTTGGGATGGAGGCATCTCTTGAGATGTGCAGATTTGCTGAGGTCACTTCATTTTTAAAAACAATCAGCGTTTAAAGATTCAGCGAGGGCCGTCGTCGTGGAGGGGTTCACCCGCGAAGCCCCACAGCCTCCGATGATCGAAAAATCCTCATTTTGCATATTCACTTACACCCAAGATTTTTCCGAGATGCAACCCAGCCATTAGTTTTGAGTCATTTGAAGCTAGTGAAGCTTGGCCTCGCTCCTACCAAATCCCACACAGCTCCCAGGACACCCCCCAGGTAAACCTTCCCCGGGTGCAGCGAGACCCAAATGAATTAATGACACATTTACGGAGAGGAGACGTGCCCAGCAGGCATTAGGATTGAGTGATGGGTCTGCAGATGAGTACAGTAGTTTCTGCACTGGAAGCAGATGAAAGGAGGCTAATAAATATCATGTAGTAATATGGCACACAGACTCCTAACTAATGCAGTAAATGTGATGGGCAGATGGAGGAAAAAAGAGAGAGGGAGAGAGATGGAGCAAGGAGGAGGGCTGTGTAAACATGGTTCAGCTCTAATGCTGCTCATTGGGTGGAAATGGAGCGTCTCTATTTTCTTCTCTTCTCACTCTCTCTTCCTGTCTGATTCTTTCTCAAGCTAAAGTTTTCCAAATGCAGCTCTCTCTATTTTTCTTTTTTTTAGCAAACTCTGCAGCATTATACTGTAGCAAAATTCAAGCACCTACATCAATAAACACAACTATAAAAACATAGAGCTCATGAATAACACAGAAGAAGCAACAGCCCTGGAGCTGGCTGCATGTTGTATTTTCTATAGAGTGATGGTGCATGGGAACTTTAGGGGTGGAGATGGCCCACTGGTGGCACCCAGAGCTTTCAGTAACTCCAACTGTTTTTATCCAGTCGGTTTGGATTTCAGAAAACGTCTTGGGCATTATTCACTGGCAGAGTTCTTTATCACTGTCTTATGTCTAATTTACATTCTCTCTCCTCTTCGCTGTCTTCCCCTTTTTCTTCATGCTCAGTATTCTTCTTTTTGTTTATCCTTTGCATCACATTCTGCTATATAAAAAAACTAAACTTCACGCCGTTTATCAGCTTCCTGGAAAAATCATAAGAACTCTGTGAGAAGCACAAACCTGCTGGTTCACAGTGCTGTGTTAACAAATATGAAATGCATATATTAAATTGAAAGAATTGTAGTGTGACAGTAACATTTATTCTTTAGCAGAAAATTGCTAAAGCAAAAGGGAAAGTTGAGATTGGAAAAAAGAAGAATCTTCTCTTATTCTAAATTGGATAAATAATAACAATAATACTAAAACAGTTTTAAAGTGATTTATTTCAAAAAGAAAACAACTGATTCATTTAAAGTGTAGTTCAACCTACTTGAAAGTTTGGTTATTATTTATTCACACTCAAGTCCTTTCAAACCCATACGACATTAAGATCTCAGATCTCCAGAACTCAAATACCAAGAACAAGATATCTTAAATCAAATCTTTCTGCCTATGCTGGCCCCTCAAAATTTATATATATATATATATATATATAAATATATATATATATTTTTTTATTATTTTTTTTTTTTTTGCTTCAGAAGACTTGGATTAAATCAGTCAATTAATATGGATTTTTGAAAACACTTTTTAGGAATTTTCTGAAGTGAGGTTTTGAGAGAATAGACTTTGAATGGAGGAACAAAAATCTTTCAGATTTAATAAAAATATCCCTTGTGTTTTGAAAATTAATTTCATAAGAGTTTGGAATGGTGTTTTAGTAAATGCTAACAATTTAGGGGTGAACTAACTCTATAACCTACAACCAACATTGCAAATCCTACAACAAACTATTAAAAGGCTAAATACTAAGCTTCAGTACTAAACACTCAGTGGCAGTGGTTTGAAGTCATCGGAGTGACCAGTTTCTAAATGAATTATTCTTATGAGCAGGTTGTATAGTAAATCAAAAACCCTTGAACAAGTGGAAGCAGTTACAGAACCCCTCCCCCAGGGGGAGCCTCAAACTTTAGAGAAAAGATACAGTATATAATGCCAAAGTGACAAGCAGCCATCAGAACACTGCTACAGAAAGAGCTCTTATAATTTAAATCAAAACAATTTCGTTCTTTTTTTTTCAATAATTTATTTTGTGTGTATATATATATATTCATTACTTAAAAGCTTTTGTTCATCTTCTAAACACGAATGAAAATATTTTTAATTAACCCTAGGAGATGTTTGCTAGGATCTGTTCTTTATATATGTCTTGAAAAATAATATGAAAAAAAAAAACCTAACCTAAAACTGTTGATTATGTAAAGCAATAAGATCTTTTCAGATAGCTTGCATTAAACAATTTGATCCATATGGATATCTTTATGAACCTTTTGAAGTTTCACATTTTTGGTTTAACTGAAATCTCTTTGTTAATGTTTCAAAGATGAATTTAAGGGGTTTGTAGCGAGAGGGTGATGGATTGTGTTTTTTTTAATGGGGGTGGGGGGTAATTATTAATCATTGGCCAATCAATTATTAAACTTTATTTTTCATGAAAATGACATTCAATTTTATGCATAAATCTTATTTATTTCATTTTATTAAGTATTTCCTGTTCATTGACTACTAAAATGATCTCATCATTTGGCAGGCTGACTGATGAGGACTGTAAAAAATCTTCTTGGAAAAGCACTAAAACAGTCCTTAATGAAATTAACAGAATACACTTTAATGACTTGCGAGAAATATTTACGACAAACAATAACATAAAATGCCTCGCTATTAACAACTGTGGCGAAAGGTTTCCACAAGAGGGTCTTACACTCTCAAACAGATAATAAACAGGAAATGTTGATTATGAATAAGCATTTTAACGCAGCATGCTACTGCTCTCTGAAACACTTGTTTAAACACGACAGGCTTTTCCCAAGTCCTGGCATACACACCACATCCACTTCATGACCTCATCAATGAGTGTGTGTATGTTAGCTTGACTCCCTCTGTCTCTCTGGCACACACAGAGAACTGTGCAATCCAATTACAGCCACACTGGCATCCACAGGCCTTGGCACGGTGAGTGTGTGTGAGCGTTTTCTGTGTAGCCCTGCGTCAGACTCTTAAGGTCAGTGTGTCTGGCTGTGTGTGTTTGCCAGGCATCAGGCAGACGGTGACCCTTCGACCCCTCGTGCTCGTTATGGAGTCCAGACTCAATCTCTTGTTAGCGGCTATCGCCTGGCACTAACCGCTCCTGAGCTCCGGCCTCACCACCAGAGCGGATATTTTTATCCGGCTCTTGCCCTTTCCTCATCTCTTTCTCTCTCTCTCTCTCTCTCTCTCCAGCACTCAACCCCATTCCACCTCCCTCACAACCACTCACCTCTCCAGCTGCACGTCAGTCCAATTTGGGTCATCCTGCCCTAAAGCCGGGCCCCTATAGCCACGCAGCATGGCTACATTAGCGAATAGACAAGCACGCGGATTGGAAATCAGGATAATGGCAGCTCCTCCCGAGACTAAAGACGTCCATGCAAGAGCCTGACAGAAGGCCTAGAGCGACCCGCGAGTGACAGAGCGTCTGGCGGCCATGTTGGAGGCTGAGGCTCTGAGGCGAGATGATGGATAAAAAGTGGAAATGCTATTAACGCCTTGAGATGGAGGTTGTGTTTGCTCACTTCGACCGGATTGGAGAGGGAGAGGGAAGCAGCACTCAGCGCGCCTCTTCTGTCACTGCCCATATAAAAGTGGAGGAATCAAGTGTCTCTGACCTACGGTGATATTTCTTCAGATACTACAAGAGCAAAAATGTGTATGTGTGTGTGGCAGAAAAAAAGAAAAGCCAGAGCATGAAAGAACAGAGAAACAGAGAGCAGAAAGATGTGGAGAGCGAGAGAGCAGCAGGAGAGCTTGTCAGAGAAGTAATACAGCTCTATTCATGTCATGCAGCCGTGGCAGGACTTTTCGGCCTCTTTCTGCACGCTGGGGCATCACTTATATGAACACAGCAAGTCCAAAAAAAGGGAGTCATGTCTGGGCTGTCGGAGGGTTTCTTTTAAAGCGAGCTTCTAGGTCTCTCTTGGGCATCCTTACCGCTCATGTTAATGTCAAAATCTTGTTCTTCCGAGCCGTGCCGCGTCTGCAGACATGGCATGCAGGCGCTTCTATTTCTCACCCGACATTACAAGATTTTAACAAAACGTTAGGCCTCACTACAGTGACCGTTCGCTTCTCTATGTGCCCTGGGAACGCTTGTGCCCTGTTCGACCAGTCTAGTTCTACAACTGTCAATTTTGCTGTACCTTTATTCTACTCTCTGTCTGTCTTTTAACCTCAACTTTTCTAAATCCGTAGCCTTTTCTGCCACCGGAATCTTCTTGACACATTTGTCTTGACATCTGCTGTCTACCTTGAGGATAAAACTAACCTTGTGGTTAACATGGTTTTGTCATCTGCCTGCAGCATTACCCTGGGATGGAAACCCTACAGCGGGGGTTTTCAAAATAGGCTCTGGGGACCCCTTGGTACAACAAGGGAGGCCTTAAAAACTATTAAAAGAGACAAAAAAAAAATTATTCATACACATTTTTTATTCTTCTATTCTAAATTTTAGAGCTGTCAAATCTAAAATGATATGTAAAAAATATATGAAATGTATGTGAAATTATATATGATACATGATTTAATTTTTAATATTTATACACACACACAGACACACACACACACACACACACACACACACACACACACACACACACGTATGTACATACAGCGATTGGACAGTGAAACTGAAACACAGGCCAATAAAGTGTTGAAGGTTTCATCGCTAAACTTGAGCAGCCTGGTGGCCAACCTTGACTGGTTTCCACCTAAAGGTTTAATTAGCAGAGTAATAGCACAGTTTTGCTCAAAATATTACAATGCACACAACATTATGTGTGACATATGGGAGTATAAAAGAGGACAAATTGTTGGTGTGTGTCTCGCTGGTGCATCTGTGACTGTGATCGGTGATTGCGCATATGTTTTACGCAGGAAATGTTTTCTTTCACAAGAATCACATAGTAACCTGGCCACTATTCTGCAAGAAGAATGGCTCAAAATAACTCTGGCCATGGTGCAGGACTTGTATATGTCATTCCAAAGACAAATTGATGCTGTTTTGACCACAAAAAGAGGCCCTACACCATACTAATGGCAAGGCAAGGCAAGTTTATTTATATAGCACATTTCATACACAGTGGCAATTCAAAGTGCTTTACATAAACAGGAATAAAAGAGAAAAGTATAAAAAAATAAAAACAAATAATATAAAAACAGATAAAACAGATTAAAATGTGTTAAAACAGGTTATAAAAGAATGAAAAAGAAAAGAAAGACATAATAGTGCGATCTGTCGGACGTTGCACAGTGCTCATTCAGTAAAGGCACAGCTAAACAGATGTGTTTAAAGTCTGGATTTGAATGTACCTAATGTTGAAGCACATCTGATCATTTCTGGAAGCTGATTCCAGCAGCGGTGGGCGCAGTAGCTGAAGGTGGATTCACCCTGCTTTGACTGAACTCTTGGAATTTCTAGTTTATATGATCCTAAAGATCTGAGGGATCTGTTAAGTTTGTATTCAGTGAGCATATCTGTAATGTATTGAGGTCCTAGGCCATTTAGTGATTTATAGACAAGTAGTAATATTTTAAAATCTATTCTGAATGTAACTGGGAGCCAGCGTAAAGACCTGAGGACCGGTGTGATGTGCTCTGATTTCCTGGTTCTGGTCAGAATCCTGGCAGCAGCGTTCTTGATGAGCTGCAACTGTCTGACTGTCTTTTTTGGGAAGGCCAGTGAGGAGGCAGTACAGTAGTTACAGTAATCCACCCTGCTGCTGATAAAAGCATAAACAAGTCTCTCTAAGTCCTCACTGGAAAAAAAGCATCTAATTCTTGCAATGTTTTTGAGATGATTGTATGCTGATTTAGTTACTGCTTTGACATGACTATTAAAACTCAGATCTGACTCCAGAATCCCAGCAAGATTCTTGACCTTATTTTTTGTTGTTTGACCCTTAGAGCCAAGGTATTCACTTTGAGAACCTCATCTCTGTTCCCAAATGCAATGACTTCAGTTTTCACTTTGTTTGACTAAAGAAAGCTTTGGCACATCCAACTGTTCATTTCATCAATGCATTGGCAGAGGGTGTCAATGGGGCTGTGAATTATTGTGGTCTAAAACCAGCCGTTTCAGTTTCAATGTTCAACCCCTGTACTATATGTATGTATGCATTTATGTGTATTTCTGAAGGATCATGTCACTGGAGTAATGGTGCTAAAATTTAGCTTTGAAATTCAAAGGAATAAATTACATTTTAAAATATAATCAAATAAAAAAACAGTTATTTTAAATAGTAAACATTTTTCCAAATTGTGCTGTTTATGTACTTTGGATTAAATACAGGATTTGTGAGCAGAAGATACTTAAAAAAATATTTAAAAAAAATATTTCTGCTCTAAACATTTTGACCCCCAGTGTTTTACTATTTTTAAAATTACTTTTCCCCCCTCAATTATATCGGTGACATTACATTTTGGGAAAATTCTCTCCTTTGTGAAACCAAAATTGAAAAAGGTCAAAGATCACTTAAAATTCTGTCATCCATTTGTACTATAAATCACAGGGTCATCTACTTCCAATTGTAATAGCTTTACAAAACACTTAATATTACAAACTTTATTCTATCAATTATTCTATTTCTTACTTTATCATTTTAATCACATTATCATAGACGTGTGTATAGAGCAAAACATTTGACTGTTTACTGAACTTTGTTACTCCTAGATTCTTTTTTTTTCTATTCTTTTATAACCTGTTTTAACACATTTTAATCTGTTTTTAATGTTTTGATCATTTTTAATTCTTTTAATCATTTTTATTTTATGAAAATGTGTTATTTAAATAAATGCTGTATATGTGTATGAAATGTGCTATATAAATAAACTTGCCTTGCCTAGATATTCTAATAACTATACTACATCTGTGTGAATTTCAGTGCATCAAATATCACAGGGGTCTAATCCTTTTTTAATAAAGAGTAACTAGTAAACTATTTCTTACAAACTTTATCTATTATCTTTTTTTTTTTTAATTTATGACTTAATCTTAATTTTTATTGTTCCCCAATAGCATATTGGGGCAGCGTGGTGGTCTAGTGGGTAATCGCTGTCACCTCACAGCAAGAAGGTCGCTGGTTCGAGCCTCGGCTGGGTCAGTTGGCATTTCTGTGTGGAGTTTGCATGTTCTCCCCGTGTTGGTGTGGGTTTCCACCGGGTGCTCCGGTTTCCCCCACAAGTCCAAAGACATGCCCTATAGGTGAATTGGGTAAGCTAAATTGTCCGTAGTGTATGAGTGTGTGTGATGGGTTGCGGATGGAAGGGCATTCGGTGCATAAAACATGCTGGATAAGTTGGCGGTTCATTTCACTGTGGCGAGCCCTGATTAATAAAGGGACTAAGCCGAAAAGAAAATGAATGAATGAATAGCATATCATAAATGGAAAGTGTACTCACAGAAAAAGTTTATTTCCACATAACAATAAGGTATATGCATAAAATGGATTATCTAAGCTATAGGAATATCAGTGCATCAAAATACAGAGAGAAAGAAAGAGTAGCTTTTGAGCACAGAATAGGTCAGGAAGGACACAAATGAGTCCAATTAATATTTCACAGGTAGCAGAGGACAGAAAAGTGAAAGGAAAAGGAAAAAAGCATCCAAAAAGTGAGAGAGAAGAAAAGAGAAGACGAGCTGCAGGGACTCTGACCAGCTAGAAATGAGTGCAAATGAAAGGGCAGACGCAAAGATTGAGGTGGTGGATGAAGTGATGAATAAAGAAAGGAAACCAAAGATGAGTGGGAGGAACCAGCAGACTCTGGGCAGGAGATGGATGAGCTGAGGTCAGACGCAGAGAGAGGGAGGCCAGAGAGAGAAAAGACGAAGAAGAAGAACAGGCAGCAAGACAGGAAAGAGTGTAGAAAACCGAAGAGAGGGAGGAGAGACGAGGAGACCCAGCAGATGTCACAAAATCATTCATCAGCCTCCAAAACACTTCACCTCCACCATCCACCAGAAGAGCTCTACGAAGGCGTACTTGACATTTCCACCCACCACGAGAAACCAAAAGAATCCAAATGCGCTTTACCCATGAGCCAATCGCACCAGACACGGTTTCATCCACTGAACTCAACAGCCCAAACAAGCACGCCGCAGTCACTGTCACTTGTCACATCCAAATCCAGATCTGTTCAGCAGTGCAGACAGAACCATCTGTGCTCTTCTCAAACTCCGTCACTTTCTGCTGTCTGAGTCCAGGCTGCTTCCTGTGGCCGAGCTGCTGAAGAGACTCTTGCTGAGCTTCTAAAACCAGCATGGCTTCGCTCTGAGGGGCTTCTGAGCCACTGCTCCATGCCTCTGCCGGGGCCTTGATGGAGCATGAATGTTTGGGATGCCAGGAGAGTCATTATTGTGTATGGAAAACACTTATAGGGATCACAGGCAAGCAATTGTAGGATGACTTCGGATGGAGTGTGGCAGGGTTGGAAATTAACAGCGGCTTGTGGCAAAAATGACAACAAAAATACCATAGAAAATTCAAGATAATGAGATAAAAAAAAAAGTCATAAATTAGATTATTAATGTCGCTATTGAAGTGAAACATGAAAATAAATGAAAACCATCATTTAGATCTGGACATGGTGTATGAATTGATTTTTATGCTGTGATTTTTGAGCATTTTAACCAATCATGTGTCATTTATGCTTAGCAGAGCCCCTTTTGAAAATTAATATGTTTATTCCACCATTTTTCAGTGAATATAGACATTATATTTTGATGCATTTAACTAAACAGCAAAATAAGAGTTTATCCTACGGTTCGCCCCCGTTGCAGCAGCAACCCACTCGCGAAAAATACAAACTTAGGCCCCGTTTACACTAACACGTCTTAGTTTTAAAATGGCATTTTAGAATGAAAGCGATCCACGTCCACAATGGTGTTTCACCTAGCATTTCTGAACGGCGTCGACTCTCCATCCACACTATACTGCTGAAAACGCACATCTTGTGACCACACGCACGCACGCA
>CAIGQW010053631.1:19175931-19187612 GCA_903798125.1 Danio choprae
ACTCTTCGGTCTTTTGAATCTATCAGGTAATGTGTAACAACGTCAGTACACTGCTTTAATTTTTCTCTCTCACGCTTGTACTTAGTAATTTTAGCGAAAACCTCATATACTGTTGGTTGTTCACTTTTTTTTTACCAAACAAGTTTGTCGACGCCATTATAACGACATAGATCACTCTGCTTATTCATGCCAGAGACCCGTGGGAAAAAGTGATTGACAGGTGGTAATTTGTGTGTAACTTATCTTTATTTATTTATGATTTGGTTATAGGTAAAAACAAAGACCATGCGGATCAGGTAGGCTACAAAATAATTAATTTGTTATGAATGAATTAATTATTCATAAATGTCGACGATGCCATCATCCATCGCGATGTTGCACATTAGACATCGTACAATGCCAAATTGGTCGAGATCGCCCAACCCTAGCTGGAATAGTTGGAGGTTTATTTCACTGTGGCAACCCCTGATAGATAAGGGAATAAGCCAAAGGAGAATGAATAAACAAAGTTCCACAAAATTTTATCATTTTGATGTTTCTCTTGATTTTTCCTGTTTATTCAAATTGTATTTAATATTTTTCCCCAACATATTAATTTGGGTGTACTAATTTTTGGCCTGTGATTTTTTTTGTTAGATTAGTTCCAGAATTGTCTTCAGTACTGACTAGTCTAATGTATATGCACACATTCATTATTGTAAAGCACCCTGTAGAAAAATACTAATTTAAAAGAGAGATCTGTAAGGGGTGTTCATGCAGAGTACTGTATATAATTCATGCTGTACTCATTTATGCTGAGCACTGTATATAATTCATATTACAATATATAATTCAAGTTAATATGTGTACTGCTCAAGAACCACTTTTGATATTATTGGTGTTGAAACAGTTGCTGCTTTTACATAGTTTATGGAAAGAGCCATATTTTTTTCATGATTCATTAGTGAATAAAATGTTGTTTAAATAAGATTTTGTGTGTGTGTGTGTGTGTGTGTGTGTGTTGTGTAACAATTTGTTTTTTAAACTCATACTACATAACCCTTTAAACAGTATTGTAAGTCTGTATAAAAGGGATAGATCAAAACAGCAATTATACAAATCACATGGCAGATCACAAATCAAAACTATGTTAGTTAACAACTTTTTCATACTGTCGCAAAAGTATGATGGGCATGTTTTTATCATGTACCTGTAGATGTTTAAATTCAACCCAAATAATACAAATAATATATATTTTTTGCATGTTTCAATACTAATTGAAATTCAGCTCAAGTAAAACAGGGCTTTGTCTCTGAAAAGCGGGCAGCCCAAACCTCTCTGTAACCTGCATTCTCACAGGGCAACAAAGCAACAAGCTCAAACTGCTGGGGTTCAAAAAGAGAACAGCACAAGAAAGCAAGAAATCTCTTACAGTGGACAACTGAAGAATGTTTTGAAGAATAAAGACCATAGCTCAGTGTCCTAAGACACATAAAACTGCGTTCCAAACTCTGACTGCAATTCCACCGCAAACACAATTTCCATTAAAAGGAAAATAGCTTTCCTTCTGAATGAGAATAATCTATGACCTATGCTTGCTTCTCATTATGCTAATGTCATATCTGGATATCTTCCATTAGCTTTCTAAATGAGTCTTATCTGCATTGTATGGTAAGAATATTTATCTATAACCAAATGTTTTGAAATTGCATTTCGCACGCTCATAACAACCTTGTAGGAAGTGATATGAACAATGTTTAGTATATTACCTGCAGATTGACCGCGCTGCTCATCTTGGTTCTCGGGAGGGATAATGCCATACTTGTGGAGTTGAGTTTCCCCAACCACTTCTCCAGCCGATCCAGGGTCAGCAGACGATCCAGCCGAGCCAAACTCTCCACATGAAAGGGCAAAAGCAGCACAATACTTGCTTTTCCTTCCCACAGGCCTAGTTCCAATACCTGCACCATGTTCTCCATGTCCTCATAGTGACCGTACACACCTAGGATACAAACATTTAGTAGTCGCGGTCTTAAAGGGTTAGTTCATTTTTTCATTTAAGTTATTACTCTCCACATTTGATATGAAAATATATTCATTTATTTCGTTTGCAAAAAATTATTTTCTATTTTTTAAATATATTTGCTTATTAAATTAAAACCGAAATGTGACCTTTTTTCACAAGATGTCTTAAGGCTGATTTATACTTCTGCATCAAACGTACACGTATGGTCCAGCACAGCCTTCGTGCGGTCGCAGACTGCTCGCCGTGGCTAACACCACGCACACCTCTCAAAAAATTTAACTACACATTGCAACGACGCATAGCGCAAGCTCTGTGATTGGTCGGCTTGGCACCAGTGACAAGTGTGGGCGGTGCTGAGAGCCTTGAGCCCGAAAGAGCGAATCTTTACAAGTGTCTAGTCCCGTGAAGAAGCTCCAATTGGAAATGTTTGTTTTGTGTTTACCTTATAAGTTGTTGCACGTCCGCTGGTTCCTGCATCTAAATGAGCGAGTTTTAGCTATTTGTACATTAAGGTAGCATTCAGAAAAAACTAAACGCCAGCGAAGAAACTTGACATAGAGCAACATAAAAACCTACTGCCAGCTAGCGTTTCAGAAGTGTAATTGCAGAGCAACACAAACAGCACGCAGAAGTATAAATGCACGGCTACACGCAAGGCAGTCGCGCAGTGGGTCCCACACACGCACGCACGCACGTACGTACGCACGCACCCACAAAAATTCCTATGCATTTATGAAGTGTGCTTCACAAAGGTGAGTGGGCTTGACAAACCACCTGTAGATATACTTGTCACTCCAGTCTAAAAACAACACTCCATTAAGCCTGGCTTATACTGGACGCTTTGGGTGCGCACGACATGCTTTCGGCTGGTGAAGCGCATGAAACTTTTTGAGACTCGAGTGAACAGTGCGCACGGTGCCGTGTTTCATTTGAGTTGAATAATGAATCATTTTGAAGAGATTTTGTCTGAAACAGGCACAACTGTACAGACATCTTTATGATCCGTCCATGTGTGATCATAGGGAGAACTCGACGGACAATAATTCTTGGCTAGAAATTGCAACAGCTGTGGGAAAAGAGGAAAGTTTTAGGAAAAGTTTGGAAAAACCTGAGGGATAAGTTTGTTAAAGCCAAAATGATTTAATTACAGAAAAATTACCATTCATTTTCAATTCAAAAAAATGTAATAGTTATAAAACTATAATTAAGGAACATATTATTTATTTGATAACTTAAAAAGAATATTTGAACCTATCTGTTTACAACATACTAATGCCCTGTTTTTTTGGACTTTATTGGTGATAATGGTTTATTCTTTCTATAATAAAAAATATATTTGTGGAGCAACCCATGTTCTGTTGTCATTAATATTTTAATAAACTTTAATAGGTAGAACTGTCCGAGATATGAACAAAAGCAAGTGATGCATCAAAGTTTGATTTTTCTGAATGGTTATAAAAATCTTTATAATCATTAAAATAATTTATAAAAATAATTAGTTAAAAAATCTTGAATGATATTAATGATATGATGTTGTTCCGGAAAATTCCTACTTCTATGGTTATCTGTCTGATTTTATGCTGGGTTTCTTTTGACCACCTCCTGTTGTTTTAAATAATATCACAACGGCGAATGTGTCAATTATAAAAGCCTTGTCCGTTTTGGGAGGTGCGCGCACAGTCAGTGGAGGTGCGCGATGTGGCGCCAGGCGAAAGTATAAATCAGGCTTTACTCCAGCACTTATTTCTTTGAGCACAGTTCCTTTGTATACAGCAATTAGCGCTTCCTGTGTGTACTGCCTCTTCGTGTTAATATGCTGAATGTCTCCACAACTGTAAGTCGCTGTGGACAAAAGCGTCTGCCAAATGACTAAACGTAAATGTAAATGCAAAGATTAGAAATGTGCTCTTTCATTAGATAAAGATGTCTCGCCTTTAATAGTTGAGTATATTTACAGTATAAATCATAACATAATGAACTATGAGTGGTAAAAAAAAAGTTATAAGTAAATAAATAATTACATTGAAAATAAAATAATCCTTCAATAATCGAAATCTAGGAAAAGTATTCAATTAATGATGGTTTTGATTTTAGGCTATATTGCTCAGCCCTACTTTGAATGAGTCAGGAACATTGCCGTCTATGGAGGATAAGAGAGCTCTCAGATTTCACCTACAATTTCTTAATTTAAGACAAAAAAGGTCTCAGGGGTTTGGAACAACACGAGGGTGACTAATTAAAAACATTATTTTCATTTTTGGGTGAACTAACACTTTAAGGCATTTTCATACTTCTGCATAAATTTGTCTTTAGATGCAAATATCAATGACAAATAGGCCTACCTGATCTGTGCATCATGGGAACTTTAGTGTATTTGGTTCCTAGGAAGCTGCGTTCATCTTGGTTTTCATGGTAAAAGCCTCGATCCCACAATCCTAAAACAGAAAGATCAATTAAAACGCATGCAGACAGTGGACGGATGATAATGGAATGGACGTCATGATTATCAAACAAGAATTTTGACATCTTGATAAACTATTGGAGTACCATCATTTTACAGTACTCATCCTACAGCTAGCTCTACATTGAGGCCTTGATGAGTCAAATCATACAAAGGAATATTATAGACACCACACCAGAACAAGAGCGAAAGATAAAAGAAAGGCAAGAGGAGGGGTGCAGGGGAGGCAGAGGCATAGGACGTATTATTACAGCCCATTACACCCATTAAATTCACTGACAAAGATGAGATTCGATAAAGAGACTATTAGCAGTATTACAGTCACATGTTCTTTTCCACACTCTTTTCACCTTATTGGATTAGTCAAAGGGAAGATAAAGAATAAGAAAGAAAGAGAGAGAGCCAAAAAAAAGCAGAATCAAGTCATATCAAATACTAAGGATGATTGTGAGACAATACGGGGTTAAGCCAGGCCATGATATTGTATTTCTCTGCACCAGAAGAACTAAAATTGTTCTTCAAGAGAAGAGAAAATACGAAAGCATTGAGACAGTCAATGACCTCTACAACTCAATTTGAACTGTGTCACGTTTTTAGACCTACAAGACTATGGACAGTTAGGTCACACTTAAATTGTCTGTATATCATGGGGGCAGTAACAAAATGTCTAAGTGTCATTTGCTAAAAGATTCCTAAAGCTTTTTACATTTTAAAATTACCATTTGCTTGTAAACATTTCATCCCAATAAATTTTTTGTTAATTTTTAAAGTCACACTAATGGAGTATGCACTAACCAATCTTTCTGATTTTTGATTAAGTGCACTACCGTTCAAGGTTTTGGGACCAGTAAGAAATGTAATTAAGCAATACTAAAATACATAGAATTTCCAATGAATGCTGCTCTTTTGCACTTTCAAAGAATTCTTAAAAAATGTATCATGGCTTTCATAAAAAAATTAGGCTGCACAACTGTTTTTAACATAGTAAATAATAGGAAATGCTTTTAAGTAGGGATGCTCCGATCGATCAGCCAGAGATCTGTATCGGCTGATAATTACATTTAATGACTCGATTGGTACTCGCTGATCTGGCCGATCTCATGAAAATAAACTTTAAAACATTTTTTAACACGAATAATTAATAATACAATTTCTTTGAATATACCTATTGCTATAAACAGTAGTTTATATCCCTTTTTGTAAAGAATTAATGGATTTATAGGTGTGCATTTTAAGTTCTTATGCATCAAATATGCACTCCAAACGTTTTCTTTAGTCAGACATGTTGAATTCTTCTTTCATCATTTGCAATGTTTCCAAATTGCATTGTTTGTACTTTTTCTTACAATTATTTTTTATCAGTGCCACCTATTATTTTCTGTAAAGCTGCTTCTGGTCATGACATGTTTACATCTAAATGGTTAAAAGAGGTGTGTTTAAAAAACAATATGCAGCATCTTTAATTTATTCTCTTAGGTAAGGAGGAATCTAAACTTAAGTATGAGGGAAAATGTGCTTTATGCATTATAAAGCTTGAAGCATCAGAATCGTACTCTGTATTGGCTGCAAAAATCCTGATCGGAGCATCCCTACATTTAAGTACTAAATCAGCAAATAAGAATGATTTCTAAAGGATCATGTGACTGAGAAAAGTTTTTAGCGACATTCTTTTTTGTGCTAATTTTTTCCTTAAAATGTGTTTTATCTATCTTTTTTTTCTCTCAATAAAATGCATAAATGTTTACATTTTTATTTTAAAAAAGGGACTCCTTTTGGGGCCTATTATATATTTGGGATCTCTAGTTTTTCACTACCCCATCAAAGTCAGCTGATGAAACTTGGGTATTTATAGCAGCAGTATATCCAGGCCCTCCGTCCTGCTGTATCTTATAAAGGAATGCGCCACCCAAGAGGAAATTTCCATAATCACCTTTAAACACTCCTTGTCCCAAAACCACTGCTTTCAGCATTAAACATCCTCCCCCTGAGGAATTCAAAACATATTCCTTACATATAATTAGGAATACCGTTAACAAAACCAGAAAATAAACAAAACAAAAAAGGAAAAGAAACTTGGGTTGAATTCCTCATGTAAAAAAAAAAAAAAAAGAGTTTCGTTTTATAAACCCGAGACAAGTCGCTTGACTGTCGTTTATTATGAGAAACACCTGATCCTGTATAAGGAAAGCAAACCTCTCTGTTAGGCCCCATGCCAAGCTTTGCATGCGCCTCAACGGTATGCTAGCAGTTCCCTTTGAGCTTGTGAAGGCAAGCCAAGAGCCAGAGCAGTTGGATTTCAATAATTATACAGAGGGATGAAATTTGATCAGTCTAAAAGTTCAAAACACATGGCATGGTATCTGTCAGTTATTACGGGGTGGCAAAGCTCTTGGAACTGCGAGCATTAAAAGGGGAATTCTGCCATGCGAGTTTCTGAAATGCCACACAAGGATTCTTGTCACTGCGGTCTTGGCTGGCAATCAAAAGAAAGAAAACATCCTGGGAGATTCTGTAACTGAAAGAGAGAAACAGAATGACCCAGCGAGCAATCACAAGAGAGAGACACTCATACCTTCTTCATTAATTACAGAGCCTAAAAACAATGCGGCTATTGTGCGCTTTTGCATCTCGAAGCCTCTCTCATGCCCATTTTCAGTAATAGCCGAGCCATAAACAATAAAGCTAAAACGCTCTGAATTAAAGCACTTTCATCTTCTCTTGCCAAATCCTTTGGTGCTGGGAGAAGAGCTGCTGTTTGGAGGTGAAGTGTGTGTGCGTGCTTGTTTTGTGGTTTGCTGTTCTTTTGGGTTTGCTGTATAGAGCACAAAGGCTGAGGTAATGAGCTAGTGTGGTGTCTGCCACCATGCCACACCCTGAGTGAACCCACAATTGCCTTTCTTTGTCTCTCTCTCTCTCCCCCATTGACCATTCCTCTAAAAATCTCTTATCTTTTGCTTCTGTCCTTCTTTCGCTTCGCACCTGTGGCTCTCCATTTGCCCCCTACTATGAGCTCCAATCCAGTTCTCTATGGAGTATCTGGAATTAGGAACTGTACACATGTACCAGAGGAGTGTAGCCAGTTCTACAGGACCAGTCATTCGACACAGGGAAATAAATCCAATCTAATATACACAAAGAGTTTCAACAAGGGGCTGAAAACGTTACTACTAGACCTGCTGGTCCATGTTGACATGACAGATTTGTCAGCTGCACACCCATATAGTTCTAATCAACTTAATCAATCGACCGTAGAGGCTATTTTGAGTGTAATGAACTTATTGTCAAGCTCAAATAACAGATTGGAAAGATTTGCTGGAAGTTGCCATCACTAGATACAGTTGAAGACAAAATGATTAGCCCTCCTGTAAAATTGTTATTCGTTTTCAAATATTTTCCAAGCAAGGACATTTTTCACAGTATTTCCCATTACATTTCTAAAAAATTAATACGTCAATATCATTAGCCCCCTAAGATTTTTCTTCTACAGAGCAAACCACTGTTGTCCAATAACCTGCCTTATTTACCTATCTAGCCTAATTAACCAAGTTAAGTCTTTAAATTGCATGTTAAGCTGAATATTAGTATCCTGAAAAATAACTAGTAAAATATTATTTACTGCCATCATGGAAAGATAAGAAATTAGAAACAAGTTTTTGTTGTGTTGAAAAATCTCCTCTCTATTAAGCACTTTGGAAATATCTGGAAAAGAATGAAAATTTTACAGGAAGGTGAATAATTTACTCTTCAAATTAGGTGCACTCTGGTCATTAAGTAATGGTCAAATTCAGAGAAATAAACCCAGGTAGTCTGTGAGGTTTAAATGATGGTCAATAGGTACTAATGGTTCCAAAGTGTGCCCAGAATATATTTTCCCCACACCAAGAGCCTTATCTTAAATCCCTCATTGTGCTTTCATGTTGTTTATGCCAAATTCTGAACATAATATCTGAATGTCGCAGCAGAAATTCAACAACATCAACTTTTTTTTGTGTTCTATTGTCCAAGTTTGGTGAGACTATGCAAACGGTAGTCTCAGTTTCCTTCTTTTAGCTGAGAAAGAGGCACACGGTATGGTCTTCTGCTCCTGCAGCTCATCTACTTCAAGGTTCGGTGTGTTGTGTGTTCAGAGATACTCTTCTGTGGAGCTTGGTTGAAATGAGTGGTTATTTGATTTGCCTTTATATTAGCTTGAACCAGTCTGGCCATTCTCCTTTGACCTCTGGCATCAACATGATTTAGGTCTAAAAGACTCCACATTTGCATAAACGTTGAACTTACAGTATCTATAGTATGTTAAGGATGCAAATTAACACATTTTCAGGACACATTTTTCATTCCAGGAGACAGAGAACACTGCTCTCAGATTAGCACCAAGAGTAAAAGTCCGCACACGACCCATCACAGTGGCAATGAAAAAGCTTTGGCGACTAAATGAATTACTATAGAACCCTGAAGCGGTGCGACTACTGACTGCCTTTAAATTATAAATCCAAACTTTGAATTCAATTTTCATAATCTCATTCACAAAGCCCAATCTATTGTCTGATCTAATTTGTATATTTCATCGGCTGAATTAATGAACTTCCACCGACTCACGCTTCTTGCTTGAGAACGAGAGGGAGGGGGGGGGAATAATGTAATTAAGTCAAAACATAAAACAAAAGAAATTAATTAGATTGCTTATCAACCTAAAATCAATCCAAACTTTATTTCCTGTTGCGTTTGGTAGTAGTGAGAAGCTCTCCTCCTACCGCTCCGTTCACATCGCTCTGTGTTTAAAATAGGATCAAAGCACCTGCCAGTATTACTCAGACAAAGAAATCGATGAGTAGAACAAGACTCCAGCATGTGGGTGAAACAATGCACAAAAAGAGAGACAGAACTCCAGTCAAGTAGAGCAGCATATAGCAGCGGCATGTTAAAAACTCATTTTAAGCCCTTCAAGCATATTTAACATCTCAACTGACAAGAAAGTTAAGTAGAATGTGGATCTGTCTCTTTTTTGACAAAACAAGAAACTGCCTGTACTGCACAGCTTTTGTGCAAATACAATATTACAGTTACAGCTCAATAATGAGACAAGAAAACTACCATCTATAGTGCTTGTCAGAAAGATTTCCTTTCAAATCATAATCCTTCTAGCAATACCATTGGTTGAATTCCCATGGGAAATGCATAAACTGATAAAAATGCATACATCAATGCACTGCTTTGGATGAAAGCATTTGCAAAATGCATACAAGACCAAAAAAAAATTTGCATATTATGCTGATGACAAGAGCAAGCCATTCACAGATTTAAACATGCTACATAATGGTCATATGACAACGCAGCATATGATTGTTTTTTGCGTAATACATGCAGATTCATTTTATTTTAAATATTAGGCAGTAAACATGTACTGCAGTTTATGTAGAATACAGCCATTCGCAGGAGGTCAGGAGATGCTGACGATCATTACTAAATTATTTAAGATGACATGCCACCTCTCCCGGGAAGATACATAGGCTCTTCCTGATTTACTGGAGGTGGTGTGTCATCAACCCTGCAGGGTGGCTATGAAGGAGAACGTGTGATCTATTGATGCCCGGTTTGTGAACATATCTTTTTTTTAACCAATGCTTTTAAAGGTGCCATAGAATGAAAATCTGGATATACCTAGGCATAGCTAAATAATAAGAATATATGGAAATGACATACCGTGAGTCTCAAACACTACTGTTTCCTTGTTGAAACAGTGAGCAAGAAACAGGCTAATTGGAGCAAAAAAAAAAGTCTTTTACAATCCACATGGTATCATTAATGTGCACATCCCAGGATGCATTTGATTGGCCATGTTCCCTAATGAGATTACAACAATGTTATATTTTTTCAAAATGTTAAGTTTCTCTAAGCTTGTATTAAACATTCTATGCAATTGAGACTCTTATTTTGTAAACTAGAGAGGCAGGGAGACTAAATAAGAGCAGTTTTGTGAAGCACGCAGCCATGCACGACCAAGAAGTCTTTACAGCTCGTCATAATGCAAAATGCAGGGTATTCAATGCCACCACGAAAAGGCATAAGGTATGTTTAAATGTATCTTTTGTTACTGTCACATATGTTTGCATTGAGGCAACAAACCCATGGAAACTGCTTAATATGAAGATGTAATGCACAGTAATGCATCATGTCATATCACTCAGCTCTTACTGTGACTTTACTGAAGTAAAAGTACCCCAAAATCTTTTTCTTTATACAGAGATTGATAGTAATTCCTACCCGTGTATTCATATCCATTGAACCTTCAAAATACAACTCTAAATACATTTTTAAACTTACCCAAGCAACATTCCTGCTATGTAGATGTCAGAGAACAATTTAACATATTGAATCAATGCACTCTATGGCACCTTTAATTGTTTTGTTTAAACTGATTCACATAGTGCTGGTAAATAACATGACTAGTTTCGTAGCAGTAATAAAAACTGCTATAAAACTCTGAATTATTTATTCCGACCAACTCGTTGCGAAACAACAGTTTGCTAAAATAAATCAGACTTCCCATTGTGAACACAAGCAGGTGTGTATACAGTACACAAATACATACGTAAACACATGCATCTCACAGGTGCATCTGCTACACCGACATAAATCACTATAATAACACACACATGTACGCTTCGAACACCCCCTATAGAGTGATTCCTCATCCTCCAAGCAAATTTTCCCCTTCAGTATCAGTCGTGCAACTGCTTATAGTCCATTTATCAAGCAGCAGGACAATCTGTACCAGCTAATTCTCCAGTACGCAAGACAGCAGAAGCCCAGCGGTGCTATGACCACTCTGTCTGATCCAGTTTAGCTCAAATATCATTTCTTGCCTTTTTTTTAATGAGCTGATAAAACCATTTTAACTCACAGATGACCTTGGAATTGGTGGAGAACTGGAGCTGAGAAAAACAAAAACGTTAAATTTATTCATGTTCATGTTCTTAAACTATTAATGGTTGGCTTAAATTATTTGGGCTGCAGATAATAAATTACTTGTTAATTGGAATATGAAGTATAACTCATAGTGATGGGGATGTCAAGTGACTCTTTTCACCAAAAACAATGTTCATGGATTTATTATGTGAATCTTTTTGCAGTGGCGAGCTGCAATCGCAAATATCACTTACAGTATATTAGATGCAAGGTCATTGGCAACTACAGCAATGCTGATATATATATATA
>CAIGQW010053631.1:19188012-19203885 GCA_903798125.1 Danio choprae
ATTTATGTCCATGCACAACTCAAAAATAAAAAATTAATGAAAAAGGACAATTCGCCATCACCACTCATGAATGTTGTTTGAATTTACGTGCACGAGGTTATCATAGAAATGTAAGTTGTTTGCCCTTTATTGGTGTCACAATTCAAGTTTATCCAAAGCGCCGCACACATGCATTAATCGAAACATCCTTTTATTGTTAACTGACTTCTTATTAATTTTGCTGTAAAAAAATTACACTAAAAAGGGAAATTTTCAATAGGAAACTTGTGAATTTCTAGTGACGGTTATAATGTTTTAAACCACAAAATATTATTGAAGGGAGACAGCTGGAGAGGCACATACTTTTGGTCAATGAGCCCCATGTGGCTCACGAGCCATAGGTTCCCTACCACTGCTTCAGAGTAACAAATTCCCCACGCAAAGGATCATGGGGGCCAGAAGTGTCCATCAGTTGTACCATTCAAAACCTTCATCCCGAAGGGCCCTTAGAAGTGGCCAGTTTTAAGCACTGTCATGATTGTTTCAACTCCAAAATGCCCTTCAGAGGGCGATATATATCCCATTTGGCCACTTGTACAGTTCACTAAAAGAGTTAGTGCAGTTGAATGAATAACCTGAATAAATGATTCAGTGACTTGCACTTGCAGTCAGGGCCTTTACTAATACCCACCTTTACGATTGATTTTATGTTTTACACAAAACATACTGTATGCAAGAATTAAATAACTTTAAGGCACATGAGTTCCTGAATGTGATGAACAATGGGATACACTTATCACTATACAAATTCCACTCCAAAGCTGTATTAAGAGATAGTGTGCATTTATTGTTAAAGGGATACTTCACACAAAAGTGATATTTTTATGTTTTCATTTATTTACACTCAAGTGGTTCTAAACTTTTATGAATTTCCTTCTTCTGTTATATTTTGAAGAATGTTGGAGAAAAAGCAGACATTGACATCCATATTATTGTTCCTACTATGGATGGCAGTGGCTGCTTTTTTTCTAACATTCCTCAGTATATTTTCTTTTGTGTTCAACAGACGAAAAAAAGTCAAACAGGTTTGGAACAAGTGGAGGGTGAGTAAATGATTGCAGATTTTTTCTTTTTTGGTTGAACCTTTTCAGACCTGGGACAATGTTGCATGCTTTTTTTTCCCCTCCCTGTCACATGCACACACTTTCAATTGGCCAAGACTGCAAGTGCATGTACTGAGATATTAAATTTTATTTCTGAATGATGTTCTTTTTTAGTTCAATAAAAGATACAAATAGCAAATAATTCAAGTCTCAATCCTGTTAGAATGTACATCAGTGCTCTCCTGTCAATCAGAATTCCCTTTTAATAATTGACATTTAAAAAGTGAACGTCTACAAATCTTTCATGTCTACCTTTCATTCAAAAACACTGATTAGTTCACGAACAAAACATTGCTAAGAACTCAAATTATAGAAAATAACAGTGTTCACTTCCCACAGGCCATTTAAGTAAAGTGTGGTTTTACAGTGCATCAGACAAGGAAGAGGCCATGAATTTTGCAATGCAGTCTGGCTACTGTCCAAACTCATAATGGACCATAAAGCTTCAAGATTAGACACAACTATCCTGATCCTCTAAGTACAGTAGACAAGCCACACCTTCAATTTAATGCAGTCTAATGCCTGTTCCCAAAGCATCCTATTCACAGAAGCTTTCCAGTCTTTCTTAATGGTATGCCATGTCCTGTGATGTGTTATTTGCAATCAGTGATAAAAAAATAACTTTCCTTAACCTCCTTTTGTGACTCAACAAAATATCATACTAGACAAAGAACTTGGATTAAGCCATCTAAAATAGTTTCCAACTTATTCTTTCTTCTCACCTTTAAAGTTCAGTGCATTGGCCAGAATCATGGCTCCAGCTTTGGTCTCCAGTGCCGGTTTCAGAGCTGCTGTCTCTTCCCCATTCATCCCACTTTTAGCCCAGGACTGGAGCTTCTCCATGTCGGTCTGTTTCGGTGCATCCTCCAGGGCCACATGCTGCATCCCAAAGTGGGTCTGGAGCTTCTCCAGAAAGCTCTTCTCCAGTTCAGGGGCTTGTTTGGAAAACAGTGCAGAGGAGCTGTGCAATATGTAGCTGGTTCCATTCGATTCACGCACAGCCTTCTGTGTGCTGAACAGAGTCTCTCCTACCACATTCTCATTTTTGGTGATCCTCAGGAGATCATGAAACTGGCTGGCGGTGGATCCTTTCGCTCCACCCCCCAGAGCCAGCAAGGAGTTGGCCAACAGAAGCGGGGAGATGAAGGTGTTGGTCTGGGAACCATTGGTGCGGAGCGACCTGTACAGCTGCAGCCCCAGGCTCCAGGTGGGGTGATGTAAGCTGGAGATTTCTGGAGGAGAGCCTTGAACTTTTGGTTCCTGTGGAGTAGACGACCAAACGCTTTGAGCCAACAGAAGAAACAGAAGAGGAACAGGAAAGACTGGCTGCATTGCAGAACTAAAGAAAAAAAAGGCAAAAATATTACAATATTATTCCAGTATACTTTGTAAACAAAACACTATGACCCTGTGCACATACATTCATGTGGTCTGATAATCATGTTTTGCATGTCAAGTACTTGTACTTTCCTATAGAAAGACTAAACTGCACACACTCATGTATCAAAGGTTATTATCTGATTATCACAAACATGTGTGGATGTGCGCAATTTACGCAGTGGAGCAAAACATGCTGTCAAGTTATGTTAAAAATAGACTTTATTTTACTCTTAAATTAGAATTAGAACTCCATTATAAATCTGGAGGGAACTAGCAACAAATTGGTCTTCTGCACTTTGACGACGTCCTCTTTACTTGCTTAGTAAATATTCCTGGCTTTATATTGACTACTTAATTGGTGCACAGAATTCAAAATAATACAATGTTTGTCTTCTCACCACATCTCCTAAATTCCTTTTTTTAAGTGTTAAACAGTTAAAAAAAAATCATTCTTATATCTAACACACACTTCTCACAGATAAAATCAATTTTGATACATAAAATCAAGTTCCAGCCAAGTTTCTCTCTCTCTCTCTCTGTCCCTCTCTCTCATTTCACAAATGTTAATTAATTAAGTCTAAACCCCAAGGATGGATTGTGGTCCTACGAGGCCTCAGGGCACCAGCCTCTTGAGGACTCGCCAAAAAACTTTTATCTAAATTTATTGTATTTAATTATATTATTGGAAAACTTTCAAGTACTGTTTCCTCATCTATATGAAATTTACATTTACAGTGTCTTTCTTGCCTTAGATGCTTCAGCTCAAGGCCCTGCAGGGACCCAGCCCAGAGCTCATACCATAGAGCAAAAACTTACTAAAATAGAAAAAATAATAATAATTCGTTGCATTTATATATATTACTTTAGTTACCAGAGTTTATCATATATACTATAGTAACAACAACGTAAAACTAGATGAAAAGAAATGTGACAATGTGATCTAAAATCTGTTCAGAAAACTTCAGTTTCAGTTCTGCAGTAACATCTATGGCATATATGGTGTTTTTGCATAGGACATCCTCTTCTGACAATATAATCTCGACGTCAAATTCCTTCCCCACACAGTTACGCCGCTGACAGAGCATTAAATAACGACCAAACATCCTCACGGCCTATATACATCATTAAAATCCTCTCGAATCTAAACCATAAACCGAACAGCGTCCTCCGGAAATTTCGCTTTATATCCAAGAGATCACAGAAAAGACCGAATAAACAAGCCCCTTAAATAACAGCAGACGTCGGAGAATATTATACAGGCGGAACAGTAGATGTTGATTTTTGCTCTTGCTGAGCGAGCGCAGCTGTGCCGTCTGCTCGAAGAACTGAGGGGCAAAAAACAAAGTGGAAGAAGTTCCTTGTTTGCGTGTACCGTTAATTAATTAAAGCTTCCTTCTTTCTTCCGGCTTCTTCTGCAGGTTTGAGCTGAAAGGAACTGACAGGGCAGGTTCAGACGTGGCAAAGGAGGGTCTTTTCACAGTTTGTTCACTTTTCCTCCAGCCGAATGCGCTCTCTGTGGACTCAATCCGGGTATTTTCCCTCTTTCCAGATATCTCGCACATTTCATTAACCTCCATGTAGCAGATAACAATGCTTTCTTGGTTGCTGAGTCGTTTTTTCTCTTACTGTCTATCAGCGTTTGATAGCATAAAAAGTGTCAGAGCGCATTTTGTTTTATTTTTTTTATCTTCAAAATCGACATTTAAGCTGTCTTTTTAGTCTTTTTTAGGCAACCGGTTGATTCCCCCTCAGCTGTAACTCGAGGAAACACGCAGTTGCTATAACAACCGAAGGGGGGCGCGCGCGGTCTACACCGCCACGGCCCCAACATAAGGTCGACTTGTCCCATAATAGTGTCATGTATCCGCCTGTAAAAGCATTAAATACGCTCCTCTTCGTCCTGGTTTACATTCGAGTTTCCAGAATTATTACAAAACTTGTGTTTTGTCATAATTCTCGAACATCCTCAGAGAAATCTTCGTTAAAAAAAATCAGCTAGGTAAAGTTCAAGATTAGTCAATAAGTAGATAGCGCAAGCAGACAGAATCAATTGATGTTCAGATAGTCAAAGATGGAGGAAAAGGAGGATCAGACCTGGAGACAGACTCTCAGATCACGGCAAACACGCTGCAATACTAAACAGCCTGCTGGGACATGACAGTACATAGACTCTGCCAATTACTTCTCTAATCCCCATCACACTCTCAGATAGTCGTCTACAAAGCACACTTCGGCGAATGCACAAGTGCCAGTCCCTTTAGGACTCTTTTTCTGTTTTTTTGCAGCCTAAAAAATACTCAAAATTACTTTCTCAAAATTGTCAGCACTATTTTCGGCATAAGGGTATATGAATAATATATAAAATTATAGAAATATTGCAACTGTGCATTTAATAAATGAGCAATTTAATACGAAATTATGCTTGTGTGCCTGTCATTACCTGTAATTACGCGTAAACAGGCATCTCTGAAACAAAGCAGAGGACATGCTGTTTTATTCTTTCTTTATTTATTTTATATTAATAAGACAGCAAAGTAATTGCACTGTTTATCTGAGTGTTCTTGATGTTTTCAGGTTGATAAAACTATGCAAGTAGAGCAAAGTGGTGGTGATATTTTATTAATTTATTTTTGTGTATTTACATTGTTAACATGTATGATTCGTTTTATGTAACAGTAAAATGTGTCTGTTTGCTTTCAGAATTTGTAATTATTCTTTTTTTTTTCTCAGGAATAATGTGTTTTTAAAATATACCACTTAAAATATCGTATTATATAGCATGCATTATCACATTCAATATTGTTATCATTTGGCCTCAAGAACTATTAAGCTCTGTAGCTTATGTAAAAATGTAAACACTGAGAACACAGAGAGAAACTTATGATTTTTAAATTTTATTTTTACTCTCATTTTGATACACAAAGAACTCTAAATTATCATAATAAATCTTTAATTAAAAAGATATCTTCTACATGCAAAATGATTAGCTGTAGTAAAACCCATGCTAATATAAATGTATAAAATATGTACTTTTTTTCAATTAATCAGCATTGTCGGCACTTTGCATTGCATTATGCCAAAAAAATTGAATATCGAGGGAAAGTCCATTTATTTCAATAATTTGTTTCAAAAAGTGAAATTTGTGTGTTACATTAGTTCACTACACACAAAGTGAAATATTTCAAGCCTTCATTTGTTTCAATTTTGATGATTATGGATTAAAGATGAAAAAATCAATCCAATATTTCACAAAATTAGAATATTTCATGTGACCAATAAAAAAAAGATCTTAAACACATGTTGACCTACTGAAAAAGTGTGTTAATGTACTGTATTATGTCCTCAGTACTTTGTTGGGCCTCTTTTTGTACTAATTACAGCATGGAGGCAGCGGCGTAGCATGGAGGCGATCAGCCTTTGACACAGTTGAGTTGTTATGGTAGCCCAAGTTGCTTTAATATTGGCCTTCAGCTTCAGGGATACCATGGTCCTTAAACCAGGTACTGGTAGCTTGGCACTGTGTGCAAACTTCACACTAGACATTAAGCAGCTTGACTTTTATGTCTCTCCGCTCTTCCTCCAGACTCTGGGATCTTGATTTCCAAATGAAATACAAAATTTGCTTTTATCTGAAAAGAGGACTTGGGACCACTGGGCAACCGACCAGTACTTTTTCTCTTTAGCCCAGCACAGATGCTTCTAACATCATTTTTGGTTCGGCAGTGGCTTGACACATGGTATTCTACAGCTGTAGCCCATGTAATGCAGACGTCTGTATGTGGTGGTTCTTGATGTTCTGACACCAGCCTCAGTCACCCTTGCTTGACAATACTCTCAAGGCTGCGGTCATACTTGTACACCTTTTCCAGCCACATTTTCCCTTCCTCTTAACACTGTATTGATATACTTAGATACTGCACTCTGTGCGCATCCAGCTTCTTTTGCAATTGCCTTTTGAGACTTTTCCTCCTTATGGGGGGTTCCAATAAAGGTCTTCTGCACAGCCGTCAAGTCAGAAGTCTTCTCCATGATTCTGAAGCATACTTGGCCAGACTGAGACAATTTTAAGTCTTTGCATTAATTAGTGGACTAGATTGAGATACTGGGAGCCTACAATTTTGAACTTTGTCATGATATTCAAATTTTGTGAAATAGTGGATTTGGGATTTTTTCATCTTTAATCCATAATCATTAAAATTGAAACAAATAGAGGCTTGAAATATTTCACTTTGTGTGTAGTGAACTAATATAACACACAAGTTTCACTTTTTGAAACAAATTATTGAAATAAATTGACTTTCCCTCAATATTAATTTTTTACCTGTTTAGTCCACTACAATTAGAATAATTTTTGGGGAAATTTGGAGCAATAAATTATATCTATATGCCTTTTAGTAGTCTGCTGTACTATTGTGAAAATGTATTCGATTTTCATGATCTGCATGTGCACTTACAGTGGGAGTGGGTTTGTGGTGGTTCATGAACTGGAAGCGACAGGTTTAGGAATCAATTAAATACACTTGAAGTGGGCTTTGGCTGAATGCCATTTGCAATATTGTCACATGACACAACTAATAAGGCTACCCAAAATTTGCAGCAATTAATAAAAATGCAATTTCTCTGAATTTTGCATTCAATTCTTTAATCACAGAATAGCAGAGTCCTAAAGGGACTTAAGTGCATTCACAATGCTTCTGTATGACTTTCACACAAATATGCACCCACACACCATAGATTGCACTCATGTGTTGTAATGGCTAATTAGACATACATGCTGTACATATGCTTTTTGAATCTAAAGCTGTCAGTGGCCTCACGCATCACATCCAGTGCATTCACCCCCAACGCTCACATACTGCTTGCATGCTGACTGGAAATACGCCCCTCCTTCACTCTCTCTCTCTCTCTCACACACACACATGCGCACACTCTCAGTAATGATGACTAATGTGTGACTGGTCATGGCTGCTTGCTTTATGTGGAGGATAGGGCTTAGTGGCGTAACTGGATATGTCTTAACCATCTCTCTGGGAGCTGCTGCCTTAAGGACCTTCGCAGAACATCACAGTCATTGGAGCCTGTAATTAGTTGCCCTTTCATACTGGTCTAGAATCACCCCCCTCCCTGTTCTCAAATCAAAACCTCAACCGTTATAAGAGAAACTGTTAAACCGATCAGGTTATCACAGGCAGCCAAGCCTATAATGAGCAGCTTTCACAGATACACCGGTCCAGGTGATCCATCTGCCTGCGGCTGCTTCGCACCTAAACGAGTCCCCAAGGAGACCACCGAGATCTCTGGACACCCTGTGGGAGTTTTGCATCTTCCTGGGGTCTCACCTTTCACCATTGCAAAACACCTTTACCCTTCCTTCTGCTACTCTTATATTCAGCCTTTGACCTTCTAGAGGCACCTTTACAAAGCTCATTTCGCCCCTATAGCTGTAACAATGCCGCTGATGTTATCTTATATTTCAAATTCCGTTGCAGGATCTTGTTTCCACTTATTAGATCTTCCACACACACAGATTTTCGACATTAGCCTTGCAGTAGGTCCATCGGTTAAATGTTTGCCCGTAGGCCATGACGACACTGCAGTCAAACATCTGTAAGAGAATGTATAGCTTGTTTGGGTTGATGATGGGTTGTTTGTGAAGATTAACTGATATTCTGATACATAATACAGTTTTTCAACAGTAACCAGAACACTCTAGCAACTAAGGATGCACCCTAATTTAACCATAAAAACCTGTTCACACCAAGGACGATAACAATAAAGAGTGTATGAGTGTGCTATTTTAGCTATATCTTTATGATTGATACCATATCTCAATCATAAAGATATATTTTAAAAAAACATTCTATATTCCACAATACGTTTGACGGCACGGAGAAACAATATTGTTGGAATCACTTCCAGGATGATTATTTTCAGCAGATGAACAATAACAACACTGAAAGCAAACCGCAATCCATATTGCTTTAAAGAGCGTGAGCATTTAAAGCTAGAGAAGACAAAACCTCAGCGTGTGCTTAGAATAAAATGAACAATATCTTCTGGTCTTGTGGTTAGCATTGTTATGGATGGTTGTGTGTGCAGTTTTTGAAAAAAAAATTACTCAATTTGTAAATGTTTTGAGTTTACATTATAATGCGTCTGCTAGTATGGATGCTTATATAGTTGTTGTTTTTATTTGGAGTGAACAGAGCTCAAGTCAATAATTATTTATGTTTTGACCAATAACCAACAAGCTGATTGTGTAGATTTTAATAATTTGTCTAAATTATAAAAACAAATAAGGGCAACACAGTGGCTCAGCGGTTAGCACTGTCACCTCACAGCAAGAAGGTCGCTGGTTCGAGTCCCGGCTGGGTCAGTTGGCATTTCTGTATGGAGTTTACAAGTTCTTCCCATGTTCACGTGGGTTTCCTCTGGGTGCTACGGTTTCCCCCACAGTCCAAATACATGCGCTATAGATGAATTTAATAACCTAAATTGACACATTGTGTGTGTGAATAAGTGTGTTTCCCAGTACTGGGTTGCGGCTGGAAGGGCATCCGTTGTGTAAACATATACTGGACAAGTTGGCGGTTCATTCTGCTGTGGCGACCCCTGATGAAGGGACTAAGCCAATGAAAATAAATGAATGAAAAACTAATAAAAACTTCTGGCATATACAATAATATCAATAATTCACATGATAATACACATGATATAATATTACTGTAGAATGTTTAGATTTTGCCTAAACTTAATAATAACAATAACAACAACTATAATAATAATAATAATTATTATTATTATTATTATTATTATACAATTCTGGCAGAAGCAATAAATGGCTTAAAGTGTATTATTAGTGAATTGTAATATTTTAATTGAAAAAGGAATTCTGGCAGAAACAATAAGCCAAAAATTATTTGTATATTTACAATAACTCATAGGCCTCACGGTGGCGCAGTGGATAGCACGTTCGCCTCACAGCAAGAAGTTCGCTGGTTCGAGCCTCGGCTGGGTCAGTTGGCATTTCTGTGTGGAGTTTGCATGTTCTCACCGTGTTGGCGTGGGTTTCCTCCGGGTGCTCTAGTTTCCCCCACAAGTCCAAAGACATGCGCTATAGGTGAATTGGGTAAGCTAAATTGTCCGTAGTGTATGTGTGTGAATGAGAGTGTGTGGATGTTTCCCAGTGATGGGTTGCAGCTGGAAGGGCATCCGCTGCATAAAACATATGCTGGATAAGTTGGCGGTTCATTCCGCTGTGGCGACTCCAGATTAATAAAGGGACTAAGCCGAAATGAAAATGAATGAATGAATGAACAATAACTCATAAACAGTGAATTTTTAAAAAGCCATTATTTGTTTAAATCTAAAATTAAAAATAAACCCATACAATTTTGAAATAAAATGTTATAGTTAAACATGCTATTTACCACATTAAATGCCCCGAAAGGGCACAACTTTGCTTCAAAAATGTTGGATGTCTTTATAATGCCAGAGACAATATGCAGAAATACCTAACATTTACCATTCAGCTTAATTGCCTTTCCTTATGGATACTGTCTTGTAAAAAACACGCCGAGACCGAAATTCACAGCTCATCTTAAGCGCGAGTCTCTTCCAGCATCTTCTGGACACCTTTAAGGCAGAGTTTTGGTGTCCGTCCAGTCTCATAACCTGCAAAACGTTCTGCCAGCGACAGGAGACGAGAGGCAGGGCAAATGACATTTACGGTACAATAGGCCCCTGATTTACTTTCCGTACGATCCTGTAGACAGTACTGCTCTCTTACACACACACACACATACAAGCACACCTTTACTGCAGGGTCTTTTATATGTTGGAGCCGATTCAGGACAAACAGTGAGGTTCAGCTCTTTCAGTTCATCATCATCTCTGACCCGTAGGCCGTTTCACGCCCGATCTCCCATATACGCTGCTTCGAGAGTAGTTGTTCTCATCTCCATTCAAATCCCCACCATAATGAGAGATTTAGAACACTGCTCTGAGATCAGCGTTAAAAGAGAAGATCTTTCAGCACCCTGTTGTAGTGGTTTAGATCTGCGTGTGTTGAGTGACGGAGATGTGGCATGTTTCCCAGTGCTTTTAATCCATGAAGACTCCACGGGTCAGACGCACAGCAGCAAGTAGGCCCGAAAAGAACATAAACACACATTTTCTCCCCTTCTTTCTCACTCTCATTCATACAAATACACACCCAAGAGTGTATAGTCTACAGGAACGGAGGTCTAGATAGCAAAAAAAAGCACAAACACACACAGACAGACACAGTCGGGGGGGAAACATGTTCACAATTGTCAGAAATCACAGCGCCATCTGTTCTCTGTCTCAGATGTTTCCAGGCAGAGGCTCGAGGAGTTTCCTGCGAGACGAGGCAAAGCGGGCGGCTGACCCTCAGGGCCATCCCGAGTCAAGGAAAAGAGTGTCGGGTGAAGGGAGCAGATGACAGAGGTGCAGTTATGTGAGGCTTTTACTTTAACACCAGTCTGGTTAAAACCCACTTACAACTATAGTATGGAGAAAATTAAGAGATCACTTGGAAAACTTTGGATTTATTAGATTTATGCTATGAGTGTGAGTGAAATGTTAATATTTGTTAATTATATTCGCTCTATAAAGGTCAGATAACATTTTGTCCAAATAATGAATAAAAATATATACAGTTGAAATTAGAATTACTAGCCATGTTAAAGTTGAATCGTTTATATTTTTTGCACAAGTTATGTTTAACGGAGAGATTTTTTTCAACACATTTCTAAACATAACAGAAAACCTACAGTGGTTAGCACTGTCGCCTCACAGCAAGAATATCACTGGTTCAAGTCCCTGCTGGGTCAGTTGGCATTTCTGTGTGGAGTTTGCATGTTCTCCCCGTGTTCGCATGGGTTTCCTCTGGGTGCTCCGGTTTCCCCCACAGTCCAAAGACATGCGCTATAGGTTAACTGAATTAAATAAATTTCCCGTAGTGTATGTGTGTGTGAATGAGTGTGTATGGATGTTTCCCAGGGTTGCAGCTGGAAGGGCATCCGCTGTGTAAAACATATGCTGGATAAGTTGGCGGTTCATTCCGCTGTAGCGACCCCTGATGAATAAAGGGACCAAGCCGAAGGAAAATGAATAAATGAAAAAACTTACATTTAATCATAATCAAACAAAAAATTTTCAAGTGGTCTCTTATTATTTTTACATAGCTATATTTCCACAGTGTAAAGAAACATGATCAACATGATTTTCAATTAATAATGTACACTGTCAAAACAAATCCATAAAAATTTATGGTAAAAAAGGCAGCTGTGGTTGCCAGAATGTAACCATATTTCATAAATTTTTTTGGTCATACACCAATGTTTCAAGTACTAACATTTCCACAACTTAACTTTGTAAGACAAAAACACAACCGTAGGCATGTGGTGGTGAGAAAGTCATATGATGAACCAGTGTTGAACCGGGTGCTCCAGTTTCCCCCACAGTCAAAAGACATGTGTTATAGGTGAATTGGATGAACTAAATTGGCCGCAGTGTATGAGCGGCTGGAAGGGCATCCGCTGTGTAATACATATGGCAGAATAGTTGGCGGTTCATTCCGCTGTGGCGACCTCTGAAAGCCATTATTTAAAACAGTCATTCTTTAACAGACTGTTCTTTAACAGTCATTGTTTAAAACGGTAAAACATGGTCAACTGTTTGGTAGAGGGGCAGTCAAAGGGTTAAAGAGATAGCAAAGTAATGAGAAGGTTAGTGAAATGAGCAGTGTTCACATAAAATATAACTAGTGATGCAATGCAGTGACAGCCAATAGAGTGGTCCAGGGATGATATCAAGACCTAGAAGAAGAATTCAGTGGATTTTATAATCTGGGTTTTTTCAAGTAATGAGTAATGTTTTGTTATACAACTCATTTAAAACATAAAATACGAACAACAGCTTCAAAATTTGTCTAATTTACATAGTTAAATGAGACACTGAAGTATTGTCAAGTTATATTTACCACAGATTTTTTTTCTCATAAACTGAAAAACCCCTTTTGATCTATATTAGCATCCAGCATTAGCACCTACGCCTGTGACTAAAGAAGTAAATTCAGTGGTAACCTAAAGGTATAGTCCAACCAAAACTAAAAATATTTCATCGTATTTGCACACTAATGTAAATTCATATTTCTGTGGATATCTGGGGAATATTTCTGACAAAACAGTTTTGGTTCCTATTGACTTATATTCAATGGACAATTTAATAAAATGGAAGTCAATAGGCAACAAATCTGTGTGCATGCATGCAACACTCCCAAAATATGCTTTTTTGTATTCAGCAGATCAAGGAAATGCATAAAAGTTTGGAACAACAGGAGAGTATGTAAATGAAAGAATTGACATTGTTTGGGGTGTATACTAGCCTTTTTTATATCAAATAATGCTACCAATTCCCACTATTAACTAGTTCATTACCTGCCTATTAGTAAGATATTGGCTGTTTATTAGTACTTATAAACTATGACCTCATTTTTATTACCACTGCCTTACTAACTATTAATAAGCAGCAAATTAGTATATTGACCTAAAAGTCTTAGTTAGCGATTAGTTATTATTAGTGAGAATTATACTTAAAAATAAAGCGTAACCCAAATAATTTATTTAATTTCAACAAACAGCTCTTCCATTTATTGAACAGTATTCAGCCATTATGAATGTTTGGGTGTTGAGAAAAAAAGATTCCTGATCATATTACAATAGCCATATTAGCGCTGACCTTTGACCTTTACTGTGACCAATACATATCAGTATGACAAAACATCGACTAGATGCACGCTTGCGAATCTCGACAGATGCAGTGCGCCATCCATCTCCAGTTTCATTAATAGTACTCACAACCTACTCATCATTTCACTTTTTTGCCTGTGCGTTTTCCACATACGAGCAGCAACACGGGCGTACTGAAACAAGCTGCCGATGTCTCTGAACAGTCTGAGCTAACTCAGACATGATCACATACACATGCTGCTTTAAAGCTCACATGCTGGTTTATACAGGCACACCTTCCCAGACAGATGGACAGCCACGCATACAGACTTTGTTCAGTTCTCACACTTTCTTGAACACACATGGTGATTTGCTCAAACAGATACACTCAGATACTGTTTTCCCTGCTCTCTCTCTCTCCTTCTCTCTCCACTCTATCAACAGAAGCGAGGTTAACTGGAGCAGTTAATTGCTCAGAGTGAGTCAGCGATGAGTGGAGTGTTTGGAAGTGGCACACACTCCTGTGCTGACAGCTGTCTTTATATAAACTGAACACTGCTCAACCCAGAGCAGCTTTCCGTCCCAAAAAAATCCGACCGGCACGGTTCTGCAACACGTCTTAGATCAGCAGGGAACGGAACAGACGCTGGAGCGCTGCAAACCGCTCCTCCCACCGCCTCTCTCTCCTTCCCCCCTGCATCCTTTCTTCACATTGTCCTGCTGTGTCTCCATCTCTCTTTCTCTCTTGGATTCTCTCTCTTTCTCCTCCTCCCTGCTCGGCTGCTGCCAGGAGCCCAGCTGGCACTGTCATGTCTGATAGCCTGGAACAGACTGGGCGTGTGGAGGGGGGGTGGGGGGGTACCACGACGCTGAAACGGCTACAGCACAATGCATTATGCATTACAGGAGCGTGTGTGTGTGTGTGTGTGCGTGATGCGATAGGTGCATGTTCATTTTTGGCTCAAAGAAGTGAATAAGTACAGCTAACATAAGCGTATACTGATTTGGTGCTCGGCAAAGGTTTTTGCTAAAATTGCTGCTAATTTACTCACCTCAGGCCTATATGCAAGATGTAAATGAACTTTTTTTACTCCAGTAGAACATTAGGGAATATTTTTAACTGAACCCAACGTCCTTGGTGACTCATTAAATGCAAATCCCCCCAAAAAATATGTACAGGCAAAACAAAATGAAAAACATGGGAGATTGTGTCCATACAAAAGTGACAGGACGTTCAGACTAGGATTGGATACTGAAACCAATATGATCGGTACTGCACGGAATCAGAATGTAGACGACTATCAGTGCCGCTTAAATGTTGTCAGAATTTAATATTCAATGTATTGTACACTCCATCTCATTATAAGGTAGGGGGTGGGGGGTTGCCAAACAATTATAGTCAAATATCTGCAAAAGAACTGCTCAAAATGAAAAAAACATTAAGCTGGTTTGTAGCATTCAAAGAATTCTGACTACTTTATTACCTCTGCAACTGTTGGTGTTATTTAGTGTTCAATTATTGTAGTAACCCTGTCTGTGTTTTGTTTTAGTTTGGTTAATTCATGTCACACCCCTTCACGTTAGTTCTCCTGTGTTCTTTATTGGTTGTCTTGGTTATTAATTGTGTCCACCCCCTCGTCAGCTTGTTTAGTTAATTGTTTCTTTGTGTATTTATACCCGGTTCTGTTAGCCCTTCATGGTCAGTCGTTTTCTTAGTTACCCCCATGATGTATGTGTGTGGCCCATGTTTGGTTTTGTTATTCTTTAGCTTGTTTTTTTTTCATGTTTTTTCACTATTTTATCATTCCTGACTTTCCCACACTTCACAATAAACCCACTGGACTGCATTTGAATCTCCATTTCATCATTTCTCATCCCAGACGTAACAATAGTTTATCTTAGCGGAAGTTTTATTGTGAATTTGTTTTGTTTTGCATTCACTATTTGTTTTATATTTACATATACTTTAAACTTTGGATATATTGTTCAATGTAAAGAAGCTTTTTGTTAATGTTATCCAAAATTGATTTGTGGTACTTGTTTAGAGGAAATGTATTGTGTCTTGCATTTACTTATATTGTTATGTACTGTATACTTTAAACTTTTTATATATTGTTCGGTTTAAGGCACTGTATAGTTTTTAAAGTATCAATTTGGCACCGGCTCATTCAACCTAACACAATCAGTGACTTTGTAGCTGCCCTTCACCCTGGCTGGTGATTGAAGTCGCTAGTAGGCATTACCACCATGAGGTTACTTGGGTAACATTTGTTTATGAATGATATTAACGGCCAATTAGGTTTTTTTGTTACTGCAAATAAATGGTGAATAGCTCACTGCGGTGAGGTAATAGAAGAAGGTGCAGCATTCTACAGCTCATCTTCCTGAATCTCCCCTTAGGGATCAGTTAAGGACTTTCATTCATTTATTCATCCATCTACTTTGTTGGAAAATATCAACTTAGATAAATGTCCATGCAGCTATGATTTCAATGTTTGTTCGTGCAAGTCTAGCTACTTACTAGAGTTTATAATATATTGTTATTTATACAATGTTCTGTCAATAATCTCTACTGGGTGCGCAGGCTGATAAGTCCT
>CAIGQW010053631.1:19203895-19217243 GCA_903798125.1 Danio choprae
TTTTTTTTATTCCCTTTCAAGTCTTCTATTGTCCAATTTTGTTGCACCCGTGTGACCTGCTGTTAGCTGACAGAAGTGTCACCAATGTGCCCTTCTTCTGCAACTGTATCTCATCTTCTTCAAGGTTTGATGTGTTGTGCATTGAGAGATGCTCTTCTGCAAACCTCAGTTGTAACAAGTGGTTCTTAAGTTACTTTTTACTTTTCTATCAGCTCCAGCCTGTCTGGCTATTCTCCTCTTGCATCTGGCATCAACAAGGCATGTTTTGCCCACAGAAATGCCAGTCAGTGGATATTTCCTCTTTTTTTACACAATTCTATATAAACCCTAGAGATTGTGTGTAAAATCCCTGTAGATCAGCAGTTTCTGATATGCTCAGACTAGCACATCTGGCACCCACAACCATGCAAAGTCATCTTCCTCATTTTGAGACAGATTGTCTGCAAGTGTACCAACTAAAGTGGCAAGAAGCTAGCTTGTGCCGGCAGCTAGCTCTCACAAGGTCACCCACTGAAGCTTAGCAGGGTTGAGTACCTGGATGGGAGACCGCATAAGAAAACTAGTATAGTGAAAGGGACTCTATACTATTAGTGAGCACTGTCTTTCGTATATGATGTTAAACCAAAGTCCTGACTCTCTGCCATTAAAAATACCAGGATGTCACCTAAAAAAGAGTAGGGGTGTGTTGGTGGCATACTTGGTAATCTTGCCCACAAATTTTCCCCCATATAATATTGGTTTCATCACTCCTCTCCACCAATAATTTTTTGTGATGTGCTGTCAGTCAAAAAATAAGGCTGCAGTCATGTCATCCAGGTGGATGTTGCACACTGATAGTGGTTGGGGAAACCATGCCTCCCCATTTAAAGAAAATTTAATTTAAATGAATAAATAAATACATAAAAACACATACCCATTAATGGCAATTCCAGATAACCAGTAATATATTGTATTTTTTTTCCATATTCCTATATAGACAAATACAAAGAGATACCTGATCCTAAAACAGTAATGGTTGTAACTCACAACCATCAAATAACCTCTAAAATGACTGTAGAACCAACAGGGGACTAATGTTCCAGTATGTCATACCAGAAAATATTGGTGTGCCATCACAAAATTCATGTCTGTGATGAACAACTTGATATAATGCTATAAGGCCAGGAAATACAGTACACACAGGGAGCGTTACCCACTTCTAGTCATAAAGCACTGTAAACATGGAGCGACCTAAAAATGTGTATATCGTATGATGTCCTAGATTTAAGATAAGAGTTCTAAATCCACTGAAATGAAATCTCACCAGCCACTGCCATCAATACAGGATGACTTGCTAAAGCTCTAAACCACATTAGAGACCACACAGATCACACCAGTGTGCCAATCACAGGAAACCCACCCAGAACAATGAACGAGGGCACGTTTCCGTGTCTTCCTCTCTCTCTATCATATCCATCCCTCCGCAGCAGTTTGCTTTCATTTAGCTGCATTACAGCGGGCCGAACGCCCTCAAAAAGGATCTTGGTCTGGGTCTGCAGGAGAGGCAAGAGGCGGAAATGATTTACAAGGCTCTGGTTAGGCTAATTAGGAGTCTGATTAAAGATTTTAATTAGAGGAAACCAGCCCTCTCCAATTTGGAGTGGGCTGCATGAGCAGGGATGAAGAGTGGATGAGGATGAGAGGAGAAAGGAAAGAGGAGGTCACAGAGATTGGGAATGATGCTGTATGAGAGATGGGAAAAGGGCATTACAGGTGGTGGGATGATGAACAGAGCAGAAGGAGAAGAGGATAGAGGGATAATGGACAGAAGGGTAGAACTATGGAAGAATAAATGGACTGAATTAGATGGATTTGAGGACAGTGGAGATGAATAGAATGGGGAAAATGGAGGGGGATGGATGAATGGAGGATAGATAGAGAGATAATGAAGGGCTGTTGGACGCTAAGAGGGTAATTTTAGTAGAACTCCTGGAGAATGGACCTTTGTCCTACAAATATAAAATAAAACATGCTCTGCTGAGAGAGAGGGGGAGAGAGAGAGAGAGAGAGAGAGAGAGAGAGAGAGACTGAACATGACAAGCCATTTCACCTCTCTTCACCCAGAAAACCTCAAAGTGTCTCTAAGGTCTGAAAGGGTCTTAAATCCTGTTATTGTCCATTTTGTCCCGCTCTGTCTACCATGCTTGGACAAACAGATAGGGCCACCCAAACCTCTGTCCAGAGCTGGTTCAGCTTTAACAATTACATGTCAGGCATCTCAAATATATACAGTAGTTTTGGTTTTATAGACTGGGGTGAGTAAAAAAGTTTGTTTAAAGAAATAAATGACATTTAAATGAGAAAGGATTACTTTTATTCAGCAAGGATGCATGCAATAAAGTTATTTACAACACTAGACACTGAAAAATCAGCTTTCCCTTTACAAGATAAAACACATTTAATAATATATTATTTATTATAGCAATGATTAGTAATTATTTATTTATTCATTAATTTTCTTTTCGGCTTAGTCCCTTTAAAATGGGGTCGCCACAACGGAATGAACCACTAACTTATCCAGCATATGTTTTACGCAGCGGATGCCCTTCCAGCTGCAACCCATCACTGGGAAACATCCATACACACTCATTCACACACATACACTATGGCCAATTTAGCTTACCCAATTCACCTATACCGCATGTCTTTGGATCGTGGGGGAAACCGGAGCACCCGGAGGAAACCCACTCCAACAAAGGGAGAACATGCAAACTCCACACAGAAATGCCAACTGACCCAGCCGACCCAGCCGAGGCTCGAACTAGCGACCTTCTTGCTGTAAGGCGATTGTGCTACCCACTGCGCCACTGTGACAGTACTGTTCGTTCTTTGAACTGATTCAAATAAGTCATTCATTCCCAGAATGATCATTGCTTGGTCAAAGAAAATACTGCAGCCATGTTCTTAATACTGTAATATTTTTAAGGAAGAAATTAGTTACACAACATTATTGTAGCAATCAGATAGCTTTGCTACTAAAGATACATAGATGTACAGTATATATACAGTTTATAGATGCCTCACCAGCAGTTGTTTCTACATTCCACAAGCCATTCACTATACTGAAACAAAGCTGTAGTTATGTGCATGTCTAATGATTTTGTTAAACTTGCACACTACAGGACAAATGCCTTATCATTAAATGGTAACTTAGTTAGAATAGTTTTGAAACATAAATATTCGGTTATCCATTTAATTCCTAAATTTAAATCTCATTTTTGTCTCATTTAGTTTTTTTTCCAACCAGTAGCTCTATAATATTGTGGCATCTTGGAAAACATATATCAGGTAAAACAGCAACAGCCATAAAACTACCAAGCTACTGAGAAATGTAGTTCACCTGAAAGCCATTGCTATCATTGTAGACGGAGCGATATTTTACAAGAACCTCTAACAATGACAAATCTATAATATGCCAATCTTTGTCTCAAAGCATGTCTCTATCTTGTTCCATTGTTTCCTTTATGTCCCTGTATTCTGCGTTCTCCCTGCCCATGTGACCTGCACTCATCCACTCTTGTCCTCTCCTCTCATTTCTAGATGTCTCTCATCTCTCATTCAGGTCCTCTCATCTCTCTCCCTCTCCTCTCATCTTTTTTTTCTTTCACCTCAATTTTCAGCTACTGCATGATTAATTAGCAACTGTGTTCACTATCGCCTCAATTATTCTTAGAGGAAAGGGAACAGTTTTTTTTTCCTTCGAAGAGACAGAGTTTTGTTCAGAGAGGGAAAAAACTGTATCGTATGATCTCGATTAAGTGAATAAGTGCTGCCATTACGCGAAACTCTATTCCCGTGTGCATTTGCACAGATGACCTTAAAAGCTTTTCAAAATGGACGAACACAAAAAAACATTACCAATGACTCAACAGCGCATAGAAATATATATCTATACTTACGTCCAGCTTGCCCCGTGTGCAAAACACAAATGCGAAGCGTAATAGAGAAATAAGTGTTTAAGTGACGAAGTGAATGAAGACATTATTGTGTGCCTTAAAATCAGTCCCATAATGCACTTCCACGGCTCATCACAGCAAAATAAATAGCTCCATTTATGACAATCAATCTGTGATTTTTTTAAATTAAATCCAGGGAGTAAATTAAACACACTCAGGTAATTGAAAAGCACAACGGCGACGGCAGTGGTGGTGCTAATTTAGAGGTACAACAGTGGAGGAGAGAGGAAGAACAACAATGATAGTGTGATTACAGAGAAATGGCCGTATGATTGAAGGCTGAGTTTTGCACCCACACACCACCCTCTTCGCCATTAATGTCTTTTTCGGCCTCCAATTTGACGGAAATTTCCATACGGCTTACCTGGAGCGCCATTATTAAAAAACATTTACCCTAAACCTTAATGAGAACGGCAAACAGAGGACAGAGCTGCAGAAAAATAACAATAAATAACAAAGACAATGTGCCGGCACGCACACACACATACCGAACTCCGTGCTTTGCCAACCTGGAAGGTGATCATAATGACTCTAAATGCATTGAGGCGGCATTGTGTCTGGTTCTGCTGGGGTTTGGTCATTTGCATCAGAATGGATCTCCTGTGTTAATTGTTTACCCCAGGCTAATTACGCTGTGCCTGTCATTACTGACGGCGGGTGAGGCTTTGGGCCACGCACACACACACACACACACACACACACACACACACAAACACACACAAACACACACGCGCACACACACGCGCACACACACGCACACACACACGCACACACACAGACTGATTCCATTATGCGTATTTACCGATACGTACCCCAGTACAAATACAAATCATTTCGACATTCGTACATACAGGTGGAAAATACGAAGAGATTTGTTTTTAAGAGCCGATGGAAAGGAGTTTGTGCGCTCAGTTCAGGACTCGCCATATCTGATGTATCTTAATGAGAATGCCATTCCTCAGGTTGAAAGACTGTGTGTGTGTGTGTGTGTGTCTGTGTGTGTGTGTGTGTGTGTGTGTGTGTGCGTGTGTGTGAGGCTAGTGACTGATAGACTGATAGAATCTCAATGAGGTGAGACATTAAGAAGCACCGTTATCGCTTTGATCAAGATGGAAGTGAACACCGCAGGAGTCACCAAACGGGTGTCTGGGATTTGAGCATGCGCGCGTTCGCAACAGCCATTATTCTGTATGACAGATTGGAGTTGGTGTCTCACACGCACATGGCAGCCCTGAGCGCTAATGAATGCAGACATCAATGCGGGTGGTATTAGAATGTTAATGCGCGCAGGTGAGGGCAGAGCCGCGTTCGCCTGCGGGGCCCACGGATCCACACAAATCGAGATGGAGTTAACTGCTGTTGATCTCTGCCGACTGATGAGAGCGGACAACAGCCAATTGAGAGGCTGTAATGGAAAATGAAGTTTGTGGTGAAAAACGTGAAGTGTGTGCACACGTGAAACTTTAGTCCCTGCCATGGCCCCCCCGAGGTATCTCCATATGTTTGTCCAGTCTGTTAAAGTCAAGGGTTATGGAGGTCACGACCTTGCCAGCGTCAAGGGTGAAATGGACCAGAGGCTGGCGAGAGCGAGGGTCAGTGTAAGTATATAAGAGTGGATCCCATCTGTCTCTCTCTAAACGACATGCCATACCACACATGCATATGCACGTGCCCGAGAGAAGGACAGTTCTCTCCAAGCACAATAACTATAACGATTCTAAATGTAAGTCAACAGCAGAGTTCAGACCACAACTATGACGATAAATTTGTAGAGAAATGATATCATTGCGATAACATTTAGAAAAAGGATAAAACACTGACAGCCAGTCAGAATCCATTGAAATATACTGGTAAAAAGGCCCAGCGAAATCTAAAGCTACAGACAACATTGTGGAGAAGCTCTTCTAAAAGAATTTTTTAAGTTAATGTATATCTTGGAAACAATTGGTTATGCCATTGGAAACAATGATACAAATTCATGGAAGATATATAAGCCAGGCTTGCAAATTTAAATATAAAAATTAAACCACCTCAGGTGTCCAGTGCTAGTTTTGGCATCTTTGTATTATGTTCTTTGTAAGTGATGAGGGACATAATTTGCATTGTTTTTGTTAGCGATCGCTAAATTCACTGTTTGATTAGGTTGACTACACATCATGAGTTGGATTCACTGGTCAGATGCTCTAATAGCACAACTGCTGGTCACAATGGGTAATGCCAAGTGAAAAGCATAATCTAAAAAATAAAAGGATCCTCAATGTGGACGTAAACATATCTATTATTATATTTATTCTTATAGTCATCCTGCTTGGTGTGAACAGACCTTTACACACATACAGTCTTTAACTGAAGAGGAAAAAGTAGGCGTACTTGGTCTTTCACCCCAATCAGCTTGCCGTGATGTTGCCCTCACGGCCAGATGGGGTTCTATCATTATTTGTGACCCTCCCACTAAGTTTGATGGACAGCCCAACACAGCCAGTCCCAGCCTACTTTGTGTTTGACGGACAGGTGATGAAGGTAGGAGACAAGATCACGACCCTTCCACCTGAGTCTCTCACCAGCCCCAGACTCAGGAACAACAACACAATTAATCAAACTAAATGCACCACGTTCATTTAGCATTGCTAAAGCATCGCAGTCTTATTTCAGAAACCATCTGGATTAATAAGAGACCATATGATATCCACAAACAACATAATTAACTTGAGAGTGCCAGCACAAAAGCCATCATACATCTTTAGGTTCATCAGTCGTTAAAGTAACAGCTCTCTTACAGTTCTCCTACTCATTCAGCACAGAATTGGTTTATAATGAGCATCATGTACATTTTTTTTATTTTATTTTTTTTTACAAAAGGCACTAGTGGCAGTCCTCTATGGAAGCCTGTTTTAGAATAAATACATATGTGACCCTGGACCACAAACAATCTTTTGTTGCATGGATATATTTTATAATTCATACATTGTATGGGTCAAAATGATAGATTTTTCATTTATGCCAAAAATCAATATGATATTAAGATCCTTTTATACATTTCTTACAGTAAATATATCAAAACTCACATTTCTTATTAGTAAGAAATCACTTTAAAAGTGATTTTATAAGTATTTAGATTTTTTAAACCCTCAAATAGTTGTATCTCAGCCAAATATGGTCATATCTTAACAAAACAAACATCCATGGAAAGCATATTTATCTATACTTATATATTTATATTTATTATATTTAGCTTTCATATAATGCATAAAATAAAATTTAAAAATGTGTGGTTCAGTGTTACATGTGAAAGTGAAAAGTGTTGCATTTACCCTTTTTTTCTAGTGAAACGTGGTTTCAATAACACTGGCTCTAGGCAAAAAACTATAATAATAAATATTATAATAATAATAATAATAATAATAATAATAATAATAATAATAATAATAATAATAATAATAATAATAATAATAATAATAATAACAATAATAATAATAAAAATAAAAATACATGTTCTCCCCGTGTTCGTGTGGGTTTCCTCCGGGTGCTCCGGTTTCCCCCACAATTCCAAAGACATGCGGTATAGGTGAATTGGGTAAGCTAAATTGTCCGTAGTGTATGTGTGTGAATGGGTGTGTATGGATGTTTCCTAGTGATGGGTTGCTGCTGGAAGGGCATCTGCTGTGTAAAACATATGCTGGATAAGTTGGCGGTTCATTCCGCTGTGGCGACCCTAGATTAATAAAGAGTCTAAGCCAAATAGAAAATGAATGAATGAATGAATAATAAAAATAATAATAATAATAAATTAAAAAGATAAATAATATACATCATATTTGGGTGGAGAATCCCCTCAATGGCACCTCTTAAACCTGTGACATTCAGTAGGAATTCTGGATTCTGTCTTGAAACGGTGCTATGGTATTATTCTGTTAAATGTAATCCTCGATAACTACAGTAACTGACAGATTTGCCAAATGTGTCAGTGCTAAACATTCCTAATTTACATGAAATAGAAATAAAATGCCAACACTGTGTTTTATACAGTGATACCAGGTGTTCTGGATGCCACTGTGGTGTAACAGAGAATTTGCATTACACCAAATGACGAAAACATTATCCTGAATGATGAAACTTCTCCTTCACTTGCTATCAACCAGTCACCTATATAAACCAGTGAGACTGACCAGTATTTGCAACCTGACCAGAATTTCGCAATTATTGCAACATCTACTCACTTCCTAAGAAAACTCCAACAATGAAAGTGATTTCTGGCATTTCACTAAATAGCATGTGGTTTTGTAACTTAGCAAGTTGAAATTGTCAAATATTTAAGATATATATATTGTGAAGTTAAATCACTTATTGAATCTAATACACTAAATGACCACTAATATATTTTAGCGCCTTTAAATATAATACAGCCAACATATATTTAAACATGCCAAGAAAGCAAATATATTTTAATTTGGTATTTTGCATGTTTATTTAAAGATTTAGACCTAATGATAAAATCTAACTCTGGATTATGAATGTCAATTTTGCAGTTTTACCATTTACTTTATCATAACAGTTATTTAAAAAAACTTATAGTAGACACTTTATTTACTTTTCTGAATGTGTGTTTTAACCAAATCAGAATTTACCACATGAAAACAGCACATAAGCTTTGCAATGGAAAATGTATCTGCAGAAGGTGACGGCCGCTCTTTCATTAATCAACTCACAGATGGATAAGATGAAGCAATTTCTGATTAAAGCCTTTGTGGGAACTGAAATCAGTTTAATGATGTACTAAAATGTAATGGGACTTGTGCCAGTTAGCTAGTTGATTAGTTCTACCAGTAATGCTTTTGGCCTGTGTTAAGAAATGAGATTTGTAATGCTTAGAGAAAGCTACTAACATAGATAGAGGAGAGAAGTACACCTTAAGATATTACATAGATGTATAATCCCTAATTGGCAATTTTCTCTATATACTTGTCAATATACTTTGGTGCATTTTGAAGTAAATGGGAGAACTTAAAGAAGCCTTTACTGATATGTAATAAACGTATTTGTTTTGTAATAAGCATCGATGAGCATTGAAGACAAAAAGATTTGAAAATCTTATTAATGTAAAACCACAACTAACAAACTAACAATCATTTTACAAGCAGCCTTTGAATCTCCATTAATCTATCTATAAAGATGCTTTCTGGTTCTAGAAGATGGTGTAGTTAAATACTTTACCAGTCAAACTAGGTCACGCTCTAAACCTTGACCTCCCAGTGTTGACATCAGTCATCTGATACCATGAAGGAAAAAATCCTTTCTCAACTATCTCCATCTTGGAATGTCATTTGTATATCAAGTCTTATTCAGAATTACCTGGAATAATAGCAGAAAATAAATGTTATATATAAATTTATTTATTTATTTATTTATTTTTCTTTCTCTGAAACAACCTATATGAATGTGATTCACTATTTTAGAATTGAAAAATAAATTTTTGAATAAATAATAATAACACGGTGGGTAGCACACTCGCCTCACAGCAAGAAGGTCGCTGGTTCAAGCCTCGGCTGGGTCAGTTGGCGTTTCTGTGTGGAGTTTGCATGCTCTCCCCGTGTTGGCGTGGGTTTCCTCTGGGTGCTCCGGTTTCCCCCACAAGTCCAAAGACATGCTGTACAGGTGAATTGGGTAAGCTAAATTGTCCGTAGTGTATGTGTGTGAATGAGAGTGTGTGGATGTTTCCCAGTGATGGGTTGCAGCTGGAAGGGCATCCGCTGCGTAAAACATATGCTGGATAAGTTGGCGGTTCATTCCGCTGTGGCGACCCCAGATTAATAAAGGGACTAAGCCGAAATGAAAATGAATGAATGAATGAATGAATTCTATTAAAATCTTTACGAATTGTACAATACATAATAATACAATATTATTATCTTATGTCATAGATTATAACATTATTTTATAATACTAAATTATAGTAATAATTAATACAAATAAATAAATAATAATAACAATTATTATTATACTGTTGTTATTATTATATTTAATCTCTTCATGAATTGTTAAATGAAACATGTTTTAATTAACTGTGTTTCAGTTTACAAAAGCATGTTTTATTGTATAAATCATTCAATCAATCAATCAATCAATTAATAAACAACTGACAACTTGGGCTTCAGTGAGAACTATTAATTTATGCAGACAAACACTAACTCAACGAATCAGCTACGCTTCTGTCGAAATGACTACCCATGCGAGTGTTTCTTCGTGTATATCTAAACCTAGTCACAAAAACAAAATCCTGCAAAAAAGCTCTCTGTTTGCTTCAGCGATTTTGCTTCTCTTTTTTCTCTCTCACTTAAACTAGTCTCAACTCATCTCTCAGTCTCCCTACTTGTTGGTTTCCATTTCTTGTTGTTTCTCTGTCTGCCCCCTGAGTCACAGTGATCCTCAGCAAACCATCGCCGTTATTGAATTGCTTTACAGGGAGAGGTTCTAGGTAATGTATCAGCCCTTATCCGCCAAGCCAAAGGGAACAAATATTGACACGTAATTCTCTTTTTTTTTCAACCCCTCCTATATCTTTTCCCCCCTTTCTCTTTCTCTGTCTTTTTCTTTCTTTTATTGTAGCCAGAGGAAGGGGATCTGTGTCGCTGGGGACAAAAATGAATCTAAATGAAATATTTTTCTGCCTTTTTCCCCCATCCACACCCTCGTTCTCCCTCTTTTTTTTCTTTGAGAACACTGTACCCTTTCCACCAAGGCAAATAACCATTAGCGAGAGCAGAAAGGAAGAGCAGGAGTGAAATGGGGGTGGAAGGAGGGCTGGAATGAAATGAAAATAAGAGGTCATTTGTTTCATTTGGATTCTTTTTTTACCTTCCATCTCGGGCCGGTGTTTATCTTTGCTCATGGCTGGTGAGGAGGGGGGGAGCCGCAGCAAAAGAGGTGTTTTAACGGCCGTAATTTGCGGCCGGTAATATACAGACACAATGGCTTTTCTTCTCCTGCGCAAACTTTTCTCATTACGTTTCCTTATTTATCTTCCCGGGGCTGAAGCGGGGGAAGAAAAAGATTTTATTTAAACATAATTTCCTCTTGGAAAGCTGTCGTGTTGAATGAGATATGCCTGAAGAGCGCTCTTTTCTCCGTCCATTTGTCCGTTCTTTGCACTGTTCTACTAACATTTGATGAGACGCCGCTATTACGGTGGTCGTCAGGCACGTCATGTACCTGTTATTTCTGAGAGGACGCTGGCGGTAGATCGGGATTACTTTTCAAAAAGACCCCATAAAACTGCCTGATAAGCACAGTTTTGATGGATTTCCTATTGAAAGGGAAATTGTAAATATCGAAAGGCTCACCAATTGCAGGCACATTTCAAGCATTTTCCATTTCCATTTGGCTTGAACTGGAATGATATACAGCAAATGTATCATTTCCAGTAAATTTAATTCATTATTAGTCTATTTAATTCTGTTACTAACTGTTGTTTACCTTTAAACCATTGAAAGAGCTGACATTTTGTGATTTACCTCAAGATTATAACCTCAAACCAGTTACCACACACTCAAAATATCATTTTGGCTGGTTGTTCAAACTACTTATTTACAATTAGCTGAATCAATTTTTTTAGACAACCTAATTGTTTTATGTTCAATCCACTTGAAATTGCAAAAACAATTTCCATTTTAATTTGTTGTAGAAGGCGACATGGTGGCTCAGGGGTTAGCACTGTCGCCTCACAGCAAGAAGGTCGCTGGTTCGAGTCCCGGCTGGGTCAGTTGGCATTTCTGTGTGGAGTTTGCATGTTCTCCCTGTGTTGGCGTGGGTTTCCTCAGGGTGCTCCGGTTTCCCCCACAAGTCCAAAGACATGCGGTACAGGTGAATTGAATAAACAAAATTGTCCGTAGTGTATGTGTGTGTTTGAATGAGTGTGCATGGATGTTTCCCAGTACCTGGAAGGGCATCTGCTGCGTAAAACATATGCTGAATAAGTTGGCGGTTCATTCCGCTGTGGCGACCCCTGATAAATAAAGGGAATAAGCCAAAGGAAAATGAATGAATGATTTGTTGTAGATTAGATGTTGTAGTAGATATTTATCATGGAGAAGCTTTGTTTCTGTCAGGCTAATATATTTTGTAAAATGCTTTTTTTGTGTTTAAGTTGTTGCTCTTAAACCCACACAAGATGTATATTTCTGAAATATGAGTTTTCTGTTGTTTACATAAAGGTGTTAAAGCTATGTTCCTTTTTGAAACTACTCTGCTGTTTTCATTTTTGATACCTCTGTATAGGTTGGGAAACAGCATATTCAATTCTCTTAATTGACTCCGGACTTAAAACTCTGAATAATTTCCACAACACATGATATTATTGTTTTTAAAAGGTGAATTTACTGAAATATCACAACAACAAAGTTGACAAATACTGTAATTAATCTACTATATGTTCACACTTAGCTTATGATTGGTAATAGAGCTTGTTTGGCATGCTGTCCCGGGAGAGAGCCCTGAGCTTATAAGATCCTGGAGCCCTGGGCTCCCTCCAGTTAGCAGGGCGAGAGGGGAGTTTAGATCTCCCCTGACTTGTTTCTGTCTAATGACAGATATAGTGATGGCTGAAGAGAGATATACGGCTTACTAAAAGTTCAACTATGATGCCAATTTGGAAAGTTCAATTTTCTTAGGTCGCGTGATTTTGGTCTGTGGGAGGAAACCGGGGAACCCGGGGAAAACCCACGCGAGCACAGGGAGAACAAGCAAACTCCGCACAGAAGTGTCGACTGGTTCAGTAGGGACTTTAACCAGTGACATTCTTGCTGTGAGGCAACAATGCTAATCACTGGGCCGCCGTGTCTTTTCTTACCAGATACTGAGGTAAGAAACTCTGGTTATTTATAGTGAGTTGACCAGAGCTTAGGCTCAGGCACAAAATGTAATTTATTTCATTATTGATTATTATTATTATTTTATTATTATTCTATATGCTTTGAAAAATGGATGTTTTGTGCAATTGTTTATATAACAGAGCAAATACACACAAATCAAATAATTGAAGCTTAATGTGTGATTCAGTGTGCAGAGGCAGTCAAAAATAGTATATATTTTAATATTTTCAAGACAAAATGTCCCTAAATACAAATACAAACATTATTTCTTAGACATAACTTGCATATGATTTGTTATGTTAAACTGAATTGTTCTGATATTTATGAGTTTGTGTATGCATTGTTTTAATATTGTATTTATTGAATTAATTAAATTTTAATAAGGGCAAACCTGAATATTAGGAAATGTGTCTTATTAAAAAGTGTTGTTTTTTATTATTATTATTATTATTATTATTATTATTATTATTATTATTATTATTATTATTA
>CAIGQW010053631.1:19217253-19229303 GCA_903798125.1 Danio choprae
TATTATTATTATTATTATTATTATTATTATTATTATTATTATTATTAATAGTAAATTCAAAAGAACTTTAAAAAATACTAGACCTAAAAGCTATTTTCATTTAATGATCTTTATGTAAAAATTTATAAAATTCATCACACTATATTTAGAAATCCATCATATTTCATGGTACAGTTTTCACGAGTAAGCAAATAAGGCAGGGTTCAAATCCCAGTTTACACTAGTGTGTGTTTGTATATACAGTATAAGTAAAGTTTCACAAACTAATTTCGAGAGGAGCACGTGATATCGCAGCCGGTCTCTCATCAGTAATCACTAGTAAGCCAATCAGATTAATACAAACTCCCTATAAGTAGCCTGTCAAAAAACTACTCTCTTATCTTCGTTTTCGAAGAAACCCCCCATCCACCCCATCTCCTCCTTTTGCCTCCTTTACCAGGGGAAGCTCTAGAGAACTATCTGATCTCGCACCCCCTTTTATACTTATTTACCAGGGGAAGCTCTAGAGAACTATCTGATCTCGTACCCCCTTTTATACTTATTTACCAGGGGGAGCTCTCGAGAACTATCTGATCTCGTACCCCTATATATGCTTATTTACCAGGCGGGAGCCCTGGGCTCAATTATCTCCGAGCTCAGGGTTCTCTCCCGGGACAGCATGCCAAACCTGCTATTATTATCAAGCAATATCTAAGTGTGAACTCTTGAAACATATATTTATATAATTTATATATATATTTTTTTAAATAAACCAAGCAAAAATGCAAATGCATATCTGATAATGTAGACATTTCTGCAACCATGTACTAGATAATAATTAGTGGCCAGCTAATGATCAGTTACACACAGTATATAGCATAAACTGAACTGCACTTCACTGCTAATGCACTTTGCTGGTGAGCCCTGAGTTTGAATGAGCATGATCCTCCTGGTCGTCATCTTCTCTCTTTCCCTCTTAGAGTCCCAAAGCTCTCATATCCCTCCATCTGCCAACCCTCCATCTTCCCGTCTGTTTTGCTGTCATCCATTGCTCTGTGTTTCGCAAACCCTGATTTCCTTCTCTCTTTCTCTCTCTCTCTCCTTCTTTCTCCATTTCTCTTGCTTTTTCTTGACTGAACGTGGCACAGAGTACGTTTCTGAAAGCTGGGGAAAGCGCACCCCTGGGACTCTCGTGCACTTTTCGTTTTGTGGAAGGGAAATTTCAGACAGTGAAAACAACAGAGAGCGAGAGGAAGAGAACGATGCAAAATGCGAAATCAAGCGAAAATCAAGTTCAAGGCCAATCGCCCTCGTCGAGTGCTCGCTGAGCATCTGAGCCATTCCGTTTGCCTAACTCATGAATAATTGATTAGATAATGAAAATCGTAATGAGGGCGATATTTTAAATTCAAATTCAAATCAAACACCGTCTACGACACCCAGACGCACTTCAAGAGGGCAGTTGTTTGCAGCAGGACGCTGATTGGTTGCGGAGGGTGTCACGTGATGAGACTCAAATCATTGTGTCTCAGGATGGAGATGTTAATTTCCATGTCACGTAAAGGCATGCCATGTAGAATCCCGAGACACAGGTGCAGAGAGGCCATGGTAAAGGAAAATATTCTTACAACATACACATGAGCACAAAATTGAAAATGGGACTATAGATGGTGGAAAGTATGGCAGGTTTCATCTACAGTACCTCCAAATCGTAAAATTGTAAAACCTTGATGAATAATTCAAGCGGTTCTTCACCCGAGCGTGTTTTTCTGCTATAAACTATTTGTGAAGTGATAAATGTAAACATGCATGAGGTGTGAAATACAGGCAATATATCGCTGACCTTTCAGAATGTGTTCATTAACTCACTGCCACTTATTCCCTTGTTCATTTAATTGATAGTCCATAATTTGATCTGTCAGAGAAACAAAACAAAGGATCTGACTGCATCCAATCAAAAACAAGTCCATTTTCTTTCAATTTATACAGTATACAAACAGTAGTCAAAATTTAAAGTGGATCAAAAATGACGAGAAGGGGTGTTGTTGAATAGTTTTGGGACACATTAAAGAAAGGATTTGATCCACTTCAAATGTTGACTAATATTATGTGTATTTGGCATTATAACTGAGAAATCATTTTAAAATAATTTAGGTGTCGACACGCATATCTTTACGAGCATGAAACTATTCGAAAATGTGACTAGATACCAGAAAGTATGTAAGGTTTCATCCACAGCGCCTCAAAGTCATGAATTGTCATCACATAATTTACCTCGATGAATAATTCAGAAAGCCGTTGTTCACCTGAGCGTGTTTGTTTGCTATAAACTATGTGCGAGATGATAAATCTAGTCCAAAAATAAATGAGTAAAATGTGTTCGCCATGAAATACATGCAATATATCTCTGACTTCCCTCAATGCAATCATTAAGTCACTTTGCTTGTTCCCTGTCTGTGTTTCTCCATCTTTCATATTTCCTCTCTTCAAGCGCAGCTTTGATAAATGCAAGCCTTTACTGTTGAGAAGTAACACAGCGGTGTTATTACTGGCTGCTCACCTTTCTCCTTCAGTCACTCTTTTCCCCTGCTACTCCTCTTCTCCTGCACCTCTCCTTCTCCTCCCTCGCTCTGGGTCACTGTTGACATTGAGCTGAAAGAGAGAGAGAGAGTTTCTAAATCTCAAAGATATTGGAACAGAGAAAGTGGCATGGGAATGAGAACATCATTGCACACACTAACGCACACAAACACACACTGTTTGCTGTCTCTCCTATTTACACCTCTTTCTCAGTTTCAAGAAGTTTTACTGGAAAGGGATTGCTAAAATTATATACAAAATGATATACAAATACGCCTTTACATAAATATATGCTAACTAAACTAATTATGATAATTTAAATAACCACAGAGAACAAACCAACTAAATTAACAGACTAAACCAAATGGAAAAGAAATACTAAATCAATTAAATGCTGGGTTATTTCAACCCAATTTTGGGTAAAATATGGATAAAACCAACCGCTTGGTTAATTAAAAAAAAAAATTAAGTTTATAGACCCAAACATTTGGAATTGTCCATATTTTACACAGTTTGGGTTGAAATAACCCAACATGTTTTAGAGTGTAAAAAAAAAAGTACTATCAAAGTCAATGCATGCAATTAATCATATACTGAAATATATTCATAAATTCGGCATAAAAATATCAATTTATCTACTGGTCTTATTGTGTATAATGAATGTATCTGCATGTATATATGTTTTCATTTGATGATATACACATTAACACAAAATTATCCAAATAAAATGAAATACTGATGCTTATTAATTCAATGACATTATGGCACTTTTGGTAAATTAGCATTATAATGTTATAAATCGTAATAAGTTTAAAACGTATTAATTCAGTGTCACTAATACAGTCCTATTTTTACAGTGTAATAGTTTGAAATAGACAAATATTATTTATTCATTCATTCATTTTCATTTCGGCTTAGTCCCTTTATTAATCTGGGGTCGCCACAGCAGAATGAACCGCCAACTTATCCAGCATATGTTTTACGCAGCGGATGCCCTTCCAGCTGCAACCCATCTCTGGGAAACATCCATACACACCCATTCACACTCATGCACTACGGACAATTTAGCTTACCCAATTCACCTATACCGCATGTCTTTGGACTTGTGGGGGAAACCGGAGCACCCGGAGGAAACCCACGCCAACACGGGGAGAACATGCAAACTCCACACAGAAACGCCAACTGACCCAGCCGAGGCTCGAACCAGCGATCAGCGACCTTCTTGCTGTGAGGCGAACGTGCTACCCACTGCGCCACTGTGAGGCCCCAAATATTATTTAGTTTCTATTAAATAAATATGTAATTTAATGTAATTATGACAAAAAACTAATATAATATAAGATAACATAAGTTTGCATGTTCTCCCCGTATTGGCGTGGGTTTCCTCTGGGTGCTCCGGTTTTCCCCACAAGTCCAAAGAATTGGGTAAGCTAAATTGTCTGTAGTGTATGTGTGTGAATGAGTGTGTATGGATGTTTACCAGTGATGGGTTGCGGCTGGAAGGGCATCCGCTGCGTAAAACATATGCTGGATAAGATGGCGGTTCATTCCGCTGTGGCGACCCCAGATTAATAAAGGGACTAAGCTGAAAATGAATGAATGAATAATATAATATAAGAACTACATTTAGAACTTAGAAATTTAGATACTTTTGAAACAAATGTTTCTGTGTGGAGTTTGCATGTTCTCCCTGTGTTGGCGTGGGTTTCCTCCGGGTGCTCCGGTTTCCCCCACAAGTCCAAAGATATGCAGTATAGGTGAATTGGGTAAGCTAAATTGTCCGTAGTGTATGAGTGTGGGTGGGTGTGTATGGATGTTTCCCAGAGATGGGTTGCAGCTGGAAGGGCATCCGCTGCGTAAAACATATGCTGGATAAGTTGGCGGTTCATTCCGCTGTGGCGACCCCAGATTAATATAGGGACTAAGCCGAAATGAAAATGAATGAATGAATGAAACAAATGTGAACTTTGAGCTTAACAACAAAATTACGAAATTAAATATGTAGGTTAATGGATGTCAGTGGAGTTCAGTGGGTTCAGTTTCCTTACTCCACGAAAGTAAAGGAATAAATTAAAGAGTAAAAGTAAAGAGAAAGTAAAGAGGCCAAATGGTGGAGGCTTGTTCTGTAGATGGATTCTATACTAGCAGAGATTGTCTTTAACTGTTTCCTCGCTAGTTAGGCTTTCAGTTTTTCCACTTACAAAGTCCGCCATGTAAATAGCAAATGCACAATGGCGCGACACAACTGACTCTTAAAAGGAACGGAAGATAAGACTCTGATTGGTTTAATGCATGTTATGCTCAAAACACACCCATAACTCATTTAGAGAATAAGCACAACCTTTTTAGACCATGCACTGGGGCGCAAACTGCATTTTTCTGTCCTTAAAATAGCAAAAGTGGATTCGGACATGGCCTTAATGCTTTTGCAACATGTGTTTTTGAGACTTTGATCACTTAGATCGTTAAAATAGAGCCCATACACTCAAAAATATGACATTTGTTGTGTGTTAAAACTACATGTTTAAAGTGAGCTGAAACAACACAATTCTTGAGATTTTTTGGAGGGGACCATTTATTTGTTTTATGTTCAATCTACATAAATTTGCAAAAATGTACAAGTCAACTTAATTTCTTCATGTTGTTACATTAATTGTGTGGAAGCCAGCATATTTTACAGTGTAATACACACAAACTCTTTCCAGTCCCCTTCTGCACGCAACACAACACAAGTGCTACACAACCACATAAACATACAATGTGTAACTCGTGTACAGTGCATGCAATCCCACACGCAGACATTCCCACAGCCATGCGCTCCTGTATCAGGACAGCGCATGAATGATTCCAATTAAATATTCATATAATAGATTTGCCTTGTTAATTATTAAGCAGGCCTGCTGTGTGTATGTGTATCGGTCCATCTGCAAGAGACCCAAATCTCACTAGTATTTCTCTCTTACACACACTGTATTTGTGCACAATAACCCAATCGTAATGCCATAGAACAATCGACTGACGCACTCAAACACACAGGACAGTGACGAAATGAATTTACACTTCTTACCTTCATCCCTACCTCAAGCCATCAGTTATCTGGAGTCTCTCCTCCTCTCTGCAGTCTATTTCTCTCTCATATAGCTCTGATAAATGGCTAGCGGTCGGAGACAATCACAGATCACTCAACACAAGCAATATCTGTAGAGCTGTGCTGCAGTCATTAACTACAAGAGATAAAACACACGCTGTCTCCCTTACACACACACACACAATCCTCAATCCCATCTAAAAGTGTGCAGGGTTTCCAACATGTACGTGCCCATGTGATATTGGAGGGGTCATTGACCAAAAAATGAAAGCTTGTTGTCAATTTACTCACCTTCAGAGACATTTAAGACCTTTTTCGGCAGTTAAACATTAAAGAAGATTTTAGCTGAAACTGTGGATCTGCGAATTCAAAAAAAGTCAAGAAATAAAACAGATATAAGCAAAACTAAACTATTACCAACCCTTTTGATTAAAAAAAAAGTTTCTTTAAGTTCTTTTAAACATAAAGGGCTCCTATTTTACCCATTTTAAAAAATGTAAGATAAGCCTTTGGTGTCTCCAGAATGTGCCTGTAAAGTTTCATTTATTATACCCTGCTGAATATGTGATTTTTGGGGTCTGAGGAAATTGTAGCTGTTTTTGTTCCCTGTGCCTTCAAATGCACATGAGCTGGCTTTCCCCGCCCACTGTTCCCACATGCGTGTCTGTTTCTCCTGCTGTGTCACATAAATAGCAGTCAGTATCAGAGACAGACATGGATGAAGCAGAGATTAAGTTTATGAGTCAAAATAACAAGTGAGGTTATTTAATGTATTTGTTGTGGAGTTTATTCAAGCCTTTCTGTAACAACGAGACACACAAATACCGTTACAAAGTTTACAAACTTGACATGCAGCTGATCACAGAGAGTTGGAACAGATCTTTTAATCCCAGTTTCTTTGCAAATCCTGTACTGTGGAAATGTGTATACTTGTTACTACGGAGACATGTTAATACACTCCTGTCAATCAATTCTGTGGGTGGGGAAAACCGTACTCCTACATCATGACGCGGTGGGTAATCACTGGGATTTGGATCCTATTTTACTTTATTTTTACTCACTTTACTTTTGCAATGTCAAATTACAGTACATATACGGAGAGTTCACTGGCATATACAGTACTTGGCTACATGTCACAACTTTCCTTCTTTCTTTCACAAACTAATTATTTACTACAAGTATTACAAAAGTAAACTACTAGTATAGTCATAAGTTTACTTGTATAAATTGCAGTACAAATTAAAAACCTAAATATGCTGTAAGTTTTTGACTCTTCTAAAATCCTAAAAATACCATAATATGTTTGCAGATATTTAGGAAACATGTAAAGTGAACATACTTTTTTTTAATCTGAAAAACAATGCTATGGTCTGTTATTTTCCTTTGAAAATATGCATTCCATGTTGGAATGTCTGTCTTTGTTTTGGTCTGTATAACTTCGCCCACTGTCTATTTACCCAACTATATTTTGGCACCCTGGTTGAAAACACAATGTATTTCATTTCAGTCATGACAGCTGCCTCAATATACGTAGGTGCTGCCCGAAAATCATCAGCTTACAGTATAAGGCTCAATCTTCAGGCATCCTAACAGTTGCTTTGAAATACAAAATTTTAATTTCAAAAAGTACTTTTAAATGTCACCACATTAAATAATGTTAAATAATTTATGCATACCTAGTGGTTTACTACATTATTATCATAAATGACATGATTAGTGTGCCACTTTAATGGAACAGCTCTAGTGTGCACTTTGATTTTAAATGAAGAATAAAAGGACAATAGTGTAAAAATTAAAGGAAAATAAGGTAACACTTTATTTTGATGGTCCCTATTGCACATTTAGTTGACTAAAAAGTTGCATTGCAACAACATGCCAATTACTTCTCATCTGAGTATTAGTAGACTGTCTGCTTAATATCTGCTGATGCTGCTCCTTCAACTGACATTTAACTGACTATAAGAAACTTTGCAAGTACATATCAACTTACACAAACTCTAACCCCAACCTAACAGTCTACTTATAATCTAATGAGAATTAGTTGGCATGTAGATGCAATGTAACTTAAATTCAACAAAATGCGTTAAAGAGACCATTAAAATAAAGTGATACCGAAAATAATAAGTGGTTTTGGTCAAAAGTAGTATTGGTGTATCCCTTTTAATTTCATCAATAATGTTTCAACACTGTTGCTTTATATGACCTCAATCATCAGGAGCAACAGGTATTAATTTTGTTTTGCTTGTATAAAATAGGTTTTTTTGCTGGTACCTATTGATTAGAATTTTACATATAACTAAGGGCCACAGTTTCAGCAAAAATATTCTTCAAAATTGTAGTGTAGAAAAAAAAAGTCTCCTACATCTTTGATTGTCTGAATGCTGTACATTTACAGCATGTTTATTTTTGAGGAAACAATCCCATTAAACATGGCCTAGACATGGAGGTCAGTAAAATGAGGGATTACACAAACACAAAGAGACTGTGGTCTATTGATCAACCCAGACGGACTCACTTATGGCACTTACGCAAATAAGAAAAAAAACACACACAGAGATGCACATGCTGAAACAGCGGTGTGATAAAGAGCAATCTGAATGGTGAAGTGTGTTTTTGTGTTTTCAGGGAGGAGGGGCGGCTCGACTGGGGTTTCAGGTTAGTTGTGTGACAAGCCATCGCCATGGTAACGAAGAGACAGCCTCGTTAGCCCTGCAGGTGCTAATGGAGATAACGAACCCTCACTTACACTGTTTTACCTCTCCTCTCACCTAATACCCTAACCCCCCCTCTCTTCTCTCATCTGCTGAACCTTTTTTCTCCACCGCTGGCTTCCATTTCTTTTTTCCATCTACATCCCATCAACCCATATCTCTATTTAGCGTTCACTCTCTGTCTCTTTCCATTTCTCTCATTTTGTCCTGCCAAAGTGTGATGTTATATATCTGAGAGAGAGACACAAAAGATTCAATCCAGTTCAAAATTAGCTTGCGATTTTCAAGAATAAATTGTAAGCAGGATTACAAAGATAAGAACGGTACTCCAAACAACAGTGTTGGAGTAACAAATTGCAAGTAGCAAAGCTGCTAGCTCAACCACCACTTTAGTAGCTCTGCTATTTTCTCAGATTTTTTTAAAACCGTATAGCTTTTCCAGCATAAAGCTACTTTACAGTCTAGAATGACAACACTAGTCATCACTGCCTTTTGTCATATTACACAGCACCGCTTTATAAAGAACAATCTCCATACACAAGGTACAATAGAAAGGTAAAATAGACTCACTTCACAGGAACAATTCATCTAAATAAATGCATTTTGAAATAAGTATTTAGTTAAATGTTGCTATCCATTATTGCATTGTTGGAGCAGTTATATGCTTTTCTGTTGTTTTTTTAGGCTTATTTATTTTATTTTATTTATATGTATCTATTATATGTGTGTGTGTGTGTGTTTGTGTGTGTGTGTGTGCATGATTGATTCTGATTGGCTGATGAACATTCTAAGGTGTGCAATTACAACAGCTAAAGTTGTTTCAGGAAGGTCTTGACCTAGTTACAGATATCAGTTATTTTCATTAAATAAAATAATATATATGGGGCTGCACGGTGGCGCAGCAACAATAAGCCAAAAATTATTTGTATATTCACAATAACTCATAGGCCTCACGGTGGCGCAGTGGAAAGCACGTTCGCCTCACAGCAAGAAGGTCGCTGGTTCGAGCCTCGGCTGGGTCAGTTGGCATTTCTGTGTGGAGTTTGCATGTTCTCACCGTGTTGGCGTGGGTTTCCTCCGGGTGCTCCAGTTTCCCCCACAAGTCCAAAGACATGCGGTACAGGTGAATTGGGTAAGCTAAATTGTCCGTAGTGTATGTGTGTGTGAATGAGTGTGTGTAGATGTTTCCCAGTGATGGGTTGCAGCTGGAAGGGCATCCACTGCGTAAAACCTATGCTGGATAAGTTGGCGGTTCATTCCACTGTGGCGACCCCAGATTAATAAAGGGACTAAGCCGAAAAGAAAATGAATGAATATATATATATATATACCAATAATAATACAATAAATCAAAACAAAAGGTTTGGGATGAGATGTGTAAAAAAAAAACTAGTCCTACACACAGGAGCTGTTGGAGAACAAAACCTGCAATACAACATCTGAATGTAGTATAAGTAGAATAATTGACTCAGTCCACTTTGTGTGATATGCATTATTTTCTAATAATTCAACTTCCCTCTGTCAATTGTTCCTTGCATCTGTAAACATATATAATAAATAACATATTTAGCTCAAAATGGCAAACAACTGATCTAAACCTCTTCAAATATCATCTGATGGTTATTAAATAATATATAGAGACAAATAGCTTCAATGTATTTACTTTTATTTGTACTTTGTAGCTTACTAGTGTTTGGGAAGCTACTTTGATTAGCCACAAGCTATTTGCAAATTACAGTCAATAAAACTATTTTGAACTAATTACTGTATTCAACTATCTAAAGTATCTTCCCAAACACAGCTACCAAATAAGTAGCTAACTGCATTGAAAATAGCAATGAATCATTGCTTATAACCCAAATGACAGGTCACTGTCTAAAACACATTCAGATCATTTATCTATAAGAGTAGCAGCCAGAAACGCTTTAAATACAAGTATTAGTCATATCTTGCTTCTTCAAGTGTTTTTGCTCAATGTCATTCTCTGTGTCTAAACAGATGAGGCCTGACCCTGAACTACTAATATTTCCTGCACTACAACAATTCAAGCAGCAGCAGCAGCAGCTTCATTGTGCATCTTTACTGACCCATCAAGAGAAGTCCTACCTGTCCTTCAAATAACAAAACACTTATACAGCACACTACAGCTTATTACATGTAATCAAAACACTATTTTGAGTGCAACTTTAATATCTGAATAAAATCTACGAAATTTTTTTAAAATCAAATGGCCAAATATCAATGGACAAGCATAAGTACTCACACACAGGAGTAGATTATCGCTCAACTAATTACATAAACATGCATTAGCTGATTCAGACCCACATTTAGAGAATACATATGCATTGACTTGCCCGCATTAATATTCACACACACAAAAATGGGGCATGTGTATATGTGCTCACTTCATTCATGCATAATAGGACATGTTTAGAAATTACAGACAGCAGGAGATGAATCTCAAGACTTCATCACGAGATACAAGCAGATGCAGAAGCGCTGCCCTGTAAATCCTGCATTGTAAATCCTACCTCCGATTTAAGACCAGACATGAATACACATTCAGCTTTTATTTACTGGCCTTATTTATCTTATACCATAGTTTGAAAAAGAAAGATATGATATGAGGCACTTTCTGGAGCATGAATAGTATGCCTAAAAATAGAAAACACACATAGAACTCCCATTGCGCTGCATCCCAATGGTGCTCTTCTAAATTGATACCTGATGATCTGGTGAAGGCCATCTGAGTGTAGTGAAATCACGGTCATCTTCAAGAAGCCAGTTTGAGATGATTTGAGCTTTGTGACGTGATGCTTTATCCCCCTGAAGTAGCCATCACAAGATGTCATTAAGTATGGACATGGTTAGCAACAATATCCGGGAAGGCTATGGCATTTAAATGATGCTCAGTTGGTCCTAAGGGGCTCAAAGTATGCCAAGAAAATATTAACCACACCATTACACCACCAGCAGCAGACTGAATCATTAATACAAACAGCAAGATCATAGAACTCCCATCGCTCCTTGGCTACCAACAAAAGGAACGTCTGGACCTCCTCTACTGAATATGATGCTGCCATTTCAGGGGTCTTTGTATGTTTTTTTAAGCGATAGTTGTGAAAACCAACAATACAACAGTGGCTTTTGCTGATTTTTTAAATATAGCGGGTTTGGGGTGTTGTGTTGCAAATCCAACGACCAATCTGTGAACAGCAGTGTGTATCACATTTTGGTAGTGGTACAGTTCGCTTGGAATATCCCCTGAGGTGGTGCTAAAAAAAGGTATCAGGTACTAGGCATGGAATGAAGTGGAAAAGCCTCCAAGAGTGAACTGTACCAAACCACACCATATGTAGCATGCACTGGAAAAGCGCTTACATTCTGACCCCACCATCTTAACTTGTACTGTAAAATTAAATATTTTACTTTTTAAAATTTGACTTCAAAACCAATTTTGAACCATAGTCCAATTTTGTCAAGCCTGTGATAAATGTATAACATAACATACAGTGTGTGGTTAATTCATTTCATTCACACTGCTCGTTTTCATACTGAATACAATGTAGAAGAAATGGTCTTTAAAAATGGTCTTGAATAAAGTTCAATCAGTATGCAATTTTGGATGCAATACAATGCATTGAGGCAATCATTTGATGTGTATACACACATATAAATACTCTCTCTCTCTC
>CAIGQW010053631.1:19249303-19265093 GCA_903798125.1 Danio choprae
GGGACTAAGCCGAAATGAAAATGAATGAATGAATGAATATTAAAACATACTAAAACACTAAAATATTACAATTCTTTTGAGTTATTTTTAATAAAAGGGATAGTTCACCCCAAAAAAATACAATTGTCATGATTTTCTCACCCATCACTTGTTCAAAACCTGTTTGAGTTTTATTCTCCAGTTGAACACAAAAGAAGCTATTTTGAAGAATGCTCGTAGCTGACACCCATTGGTCTCCATATTAAGTTTTTTCTTCATAATATCTTCTTTTGTGTTCAACAGAATAAAGAAACACATAAAGGTTTAAAAGCACATGAGGAAGAGTAAATGAGGTCATTTTCTTTTTGGGCGAACTATTCCTTTGATAAATTTAATCAGACAAAAAAGTCTACTTAAAATATGCAAATGTTGGCTTATTATTTGGCTTTTTTTTTTACTTAAATGTGGATGATAAAATATGGCTTCCAAGTTTCTTTATATTTATGGTTGCTATTTTCTCCAATGCAAAGTCCACTTGTTAAGTCATGACGTACTGTTTTCGGGTCCAAGCCGCTACTTATTTGAATTGTAAATATTGAAAATATTCGTTTATGACCACTTTTTAGTCATATCACACATTAAAGTGAATTTTATATAAAAGCATGGTGTACACAAAAGTACAAAACTTTCTGGCCATATAAAATTAGGCATATATATATATATATATATATATATATATATATATATATATATATAGCGATCGTGATTTTTGAAAGTAATACATCGCTTTGTAAACGTTTATTATTACCATTTGTTAAGTGTCCCCATACAGTTTATTATGGCGTTTGGATGGACCCGGAAGCCGCTTTGCGTGACGTAGACTTGTAAAAGACTATCAAGAAGCCATTTGTTTTAATGAATGATTTAAATATGTGCTGCACTCTTTCCTCTCCAGAACAAAATGACTAACACAAAGAAAGCATCATATTATACTGTTATACTGTTACTGTGAAATGCTTGGACAAGCTCTGCAATTCACCAGTAAAATGTCAACAGATGAGTTTATTTAAAATGACTCTTATGCTGGCTCTCTCTTGAAACTATAGACCAGCAGTCTCGCAACCCGCCGCTCAGCTTATTTTGCATGTTTCTCTGATTTAGATATCCAGCTCATTAGAATAGAGCCCAAAGAACATGATCAACATGTTCCCTACATAGTTTTCACTGCTCTAGACCCCCTGCATAAAACTACCCCCGGCTAAACTTGTTTACTTCACATTAAAAAAAGATTTGCACTACACCACTGTTTAAAGCATCTTCAATTATTGCAGAAGTGTGAAGGGTTATTTATTAATCGTGTGATTTGCATCGAAGTCACGTCTTGCACACATTTGAATTGAACACACTTTTTGAACTGGAACCATGGCAGAATATTGTGATGTCCACTTCGAAGGGTACTTATGGTTGAATAGAACAAACCTGTGAAGGGGTAAAAAAACCCATACAAAATAAGCAGTGTGGGCGGGTAGCGAGGACCAGGATTGAGAACTGCTTGTACAGTATAGACACAGTATACAGACTACATAGACTACAGTTTGAATTAACCCTTATTTTCTTGCATCACACGCTGACGTTACAGTACAGAATGTCTCTTTCAGCATTATATTGAACATAAGCATTCTTTTCATGTGTCCTAAGTGGAAGAGAGGCTCTCAGGAGCATGTGTAAACATCACATCTTTTTGATTTTCCCAGGAGAAAACGCCCTAAGACCTGCACATAAAACTTTTACAGGCTTCAAAGACAACTTATGAATTTGCTAAAGATCTTGTTTTTTAGGTCTCAATACAAGCTGTTTACACATTAGGAATTAACAACTGATTCAATTCATGACAATTCTTACATATAGCCGCCTTAAAAACTGTAAATATTAGCACAGTAATCACACCCTTTGACTTGTGTTCCTGTGTTTTCTATTTAACATTGTTTCATAGTTTTACCCTGTCACCTCAGTTGCCCTTATTAGTTCATTAGTTGCATTAGTTGTTTATTGTCTCCACCCCCTTGTTATCAAATTTACTCGTTATCCCTTTGTCTCATTCACTATACTGTATATATGCCCTCTTGTTTTAGCCTTTGTTATCCTTCATTTTTATTTACTTCCCACACATCAGCACGTTCTTTGCTTTTGGTTGCTGGGTTTTTTTGTTTATGTTTTTGTATTATGTTTTAGAGGCACAGTGGCTCAGTCAGCACTGTTGCCTCACAGCAAGAAGGTCGCTGGTTCGAGTCCCGACTGGACCAGTTGGCATTTCTGTGTGGAGTTTGCATGTTCTCCCCATGTTGGTGTGGGCTTCCTCCGGGTGCTCCGGTGCCAAAGACATGCGCCCCACAGTCCAAAGACATGCGCTATAGGTGAATTAAATAAACTAAATTGGCCATAGTGTATGAGTGTGTGAATGCGAGAGTGTATGGATGTTTCCCAGTACTGGGCTGTAGCTGGAAGGGTTTCCGCTGCGTAAAACATATGCTGGAATAGTTGGCAGTTCATTCCGCTGTGGCGACCCCTGATATATAAGGGACTAAACCGAAGGAAAATTAATGAATATTACATTTTAATAACAATAATTTATTTTTATATAGCGCCTTTAAAACATAATTCTCAAAGTGCTTTACACAAAAAAGATACAAATATAAAAATAGACATTTAAACATTTAAAATAGATAAAATATTCAAATATATAGAATCATAAAACATACCAAGAATATGGACCTCATAAATAGGCGATTCAGCGTGTCTAATGGTAAAGGGGAGAGAGCTGCAGAGCCTCTGAGCCATAGGTTTTCCCTATGAGTTGCAATAAATATCATTCAGGTGAATTTGGATTCTCCCCCTCTTAATTCATTCAACACAACACGTTTTATGTAACATCACTTGAGATGTTATTTACCTACGAAATATATCAATAATAATAATAATTTGGTATTTGTATTTTATCAAAGGACATCAGCAAAACCTGTTTGAAATATGTTATAGAGTTTCATCAACTGATATTTCTAATAATCCTATGATTTGAAACAAGAAAAAAAAAGTAGAAAGTCACTTTATTTTAAGGTACATTTCTCACTAAACCATTAACTAAGGCTTTTAGTTCAATAAAGTATTCATTTGCTGCTTATTATTCATTTTTCTTTGTAGTTTTTATTTCTTATACTGTTTTCTTTTATTCTTGTTTATGTAAAGCATTTTGAATTACCATTGTGCTATATAAATAAATTTGCCTTGCCTAATATTTAGTAAGGTAATAGTTGGGTTTAGGTATTAGGTAGGATAAGGGATGTATAATAAGATTATATTTTGTAAGTGCTAATAAACAGCCAATATATTAATAATAAGCAGGTAATATGCCAGTAGTTAATATTGAGAATTTTTCCTTCAACTAAAGTGTTACCAAAAAAAAAATGGCTGGCCGTCTTTACAATGAAAAAGAACACATTCAAACAGGTGTTCAAGTAGAAACCGTGCACTGAAACTGTTGGAAAGGAATAAGAGCAGCCCAAGATGTTTACAGATGGAGAGAGCACTGATGACAATTTAGAAAACTAAATGTCATGTGTGGATTGACACGGAGACAAACAGAGTGAAGACGCTCTACAAACACACATCTCAGAGACGTGCGCTCAAACAAGCGTCAAAACACCCCTACGGAAAGCAGAGAAGAGAACTTGCTATTTCCTTCAGCCCTCCATTTCCCCTTTTTCTTCATCTCTGCCTCGCCCCTCCATCACTCCACATGTGTGAGGCATGTTGTCGTGGAAACGGCTCTCAGCGCCGCGTGTTTATAAGAGGAGGAGAGGCTTCGCTCAATCTCGCTCTTTTGCTTTCCTCCTTTTGAAACTGAATAAAGCGAGTTGGAGGGAAAAAAAATGAATTTGTGTGAGAGAGAAATGGAAATTAATCATCTTTCTCCATGTTCTCCCTTTCATCTCTCTTCATACGTACCTCAGTGTTTTAATTTCCGTTTTGTCTCAGGTCATGACCCGCTTCACTTTGATAATGAGTAGCAGGATGAAGGTGAAAGTCTCATACGCTCAAAGACACAAACGAGAGCCATGATACACACGAATACACACTCCGACCTGTTATACTAGGTTAAACAGATCCAGCAATGAATGAATTTGAACTGCTTAGGATCTTAAATGAGCCTATAGATAGAAGTTTCTAGTCTGGTTTAGAGTGGTTTCAGACACTTTTAGCACATAAAGTTGAAGTCAAAATTATTAGCCCTCCTATGATATGATTTTTTTTCTTTTTCAAATATTTCCCAAATTATGTTTAACAACGTGTCAAATAAAACAACAACGTGTCCAATAGATGAATAAACATCACCATATTTCGAAAGATCATGCACCCATTGGCTAAATTCTCCATCAGTCAAACTAGGAAGTAAGTTACTGGCTAAAAGTGGCTCACACAGATATGCAGAACGTCAAAACACTCGACTGCTTTGTTTAGATTTTAGAAACTATAATTTTGACTTTTTATTCAGTTAGTGGTCTCATTTTATTTGTAACATTGTAAGCTATGACATCGTCTTGCTTTTTACTACAAAGACGCAGTTTTCGAGCGCAAGTAACATAGTAAACAATGTAAACAACAGGTCTCCGGAAGAAACAGTGCCCTAATAAAGCCTTTAAATATCACTTTAAGCTGAATACTAGTATCTTGAAAAATATCTAGTAAAATATTATGTACTGTCATCATGGCAAAGATAAAAGAAATCAGTTATTAGAAATTAATTATTAAAACTATTATGTTTAGAAATGAGGGGCGACATGGTGGCTCAGTGGTTACTCAGTAACCACTGTGGCACTCAGTGGCACTGTCGCCTCACAGCAAAAAGGTCGTTGGTTTGAGTCCCAGCTGGGTCAGTTGGCATTTCTGTGTAGAGTTTCCATGTTCTCCCCGTGTTCGCGTGGGTTTCTTCCGGGTGCTCCAGTTTCCCCCACAGTCCAAAGACATGCAGTATAGGTGAACTGAATAAACTAAATTGTCCGTAGTGTATGTGTGTGATGTGTGTATGGATGTTTCCCAGTACTGGGTTGCAGCTGGAAGGGCATGCGCTGTGTAAAACATATGCTGGATAAGCTGGCGGTTCTTTCCACTGTGGTGACCCCTGATGAATAAAGGGACTAAGCAAAGAAAAATGAATAAATGAATGAATGTTTAGAAATGTGTTCAACAGAAATTTAATTTCCCAAAAAGAAATTGGGCAAAAAAATATCAGGAGGGCTAATAATTCTGACTCAACTGTAGATCTATTGGCTATCTTGCTGAATACAAGCTTATGTATTCTCGGTGACCCTGAAACATGTACAGTAACATGCCAAATGCATCATTTTTTAAATCATTTTAACAAAACCATTTTCACGATGTTGTCATTTTGATGCATAACTCTTGTTGCAAAACCTTTCCATTTTTAGTACATTGTTGTTGGGTATAAACATAGCCTTAGGTGTTCTCCTAAAATTCCACTAAAGTAAAAAAGCGGAAAAGAATACGGAGCTTTAACATTAGTGCCTAAAGCATCAATCTCGGAAGAACATTATTGGCAATGTTTATGAATACATTATTATCTCTGACTTTTTGACTGCAGATTTTAGCGTCTTGGCAAATCGGAGCACAGTTTGAGACACTGTTGTGATTTCTTTTAAAATGGGAGAAGATGAATGTGAAATTCCCTGGGTCATAAAAGTCTCCATTTGCTTTAATTCATCTCTTTGTTGTTCAGAAGAAACATTTGAAATATTAAAGAGATTTCATATGTGATTTTTTTTCTTCCTATGTCTGTTTGGACTATATTCAAATAACCCGAGGCGAGTTTAGAGAACAAAAACTAGTAGTACAGAGTGTATAAAAGATGCACAAGAGGAGACTGTGATTGTGTATGTGAATCTATACTGCATATATAGCGTAAAACCCTCTGGCCATTGATTCCTTATGTACATCCCTGCATACAAACCATTATGTGAGAATTCACTGACCCCAACACACACATTTGGCTCACATTACATATATAAAACACAGATGTCCGTGTGTGTGTGTATAGCTGTGTTTGTTCTTGTTTGTGCTGTACTACAACACTGACTCTCGCATAAAACACGAGCCCTTTAATCAAGCCTGTGTGTCTACGGAGAACTCCGCTGACAAGAGCAATAGATCCACCTGTCAGCGTACATTAAACACACTGTGTGTTTGTGCGCACGTCCATTAATTACACTCTGCCTTTCTATGGCATTTTGCATTTTGACAGTTATGCCAATAGAGCGCTATTGAACTGAAACTACACTGTGTCAGGAGAGTGTGTGAGAAGAAAATAGTGAGACTCTGTCGGTTGGTGTGTGTGTGTGTGTCAATAATAATATTAGTCTCATGAACGGATAAATTGAGAGTTTAATAAAGTCAATAAACTGATTCTCTCTCACCTTCACTCTGCCGTTTGCAAGCCCTTGTGTTCAGCCAGACAAACCAGCACAATGTCGTTCACCATTGTGTATCTCGTTGCCAGGTAACCGGTCGCTGTGGCGATGATGGAGAATCCTAGCAGTGGGGTTCTGATATAAATCTTCCCTCCTGTTTTCATTTCTTGTTTTTCCTCCTTCCTCTCCCTCGCTGTCTCCCATCTGCTGTGCGAAAGGACAGAGCGACCTGTGAGAAACTGGACACGGCAAACAATGAGTGCGATGGACAGATGTCTTGTTTGTTTTCTTTTCCCCATTCCCTCCATCTTCCATGGCCTTTAATGAATGTCTGGATTTTGTCATTAATTTCTCCTTCCACTCATTTCCCCTTTATCTGCGTCTCGGCTAGCTCGCTGGGATCCTTCAGTTATTATTAGTGGTGCTGGAAAAGCATTTTAGAAAAGAGCGCATCATCTTAAAATTTGTCATGTTACCAAAAATCAATTTCAACAACCCCATAACCCCTTAAAAATATTTTAAATTTGGCACGTAACAGATAAGTGAGGAGAGGTCTTACTTTAGCAAACATTAATTGCCTGGTGGATGATGAAATGGTTTTGGAGTAGTGATGCACCAAAATTAACATTCTTGGCTTCGACCACAATATTTTTCTTTTGCAAGGACACATCACATTGATTTAAAGTCACAGTAAGGACTAGTAAAGTCCTGGGGAAAACATATAATAACAGATAATGTTTACTAGGAAATCAAATCATCATAGATTCAGTAGCTACATACTGAAGAATTGAGCGATGACTGGTGCCAACTCATCTTTGCAATCACCCAGAAAACATAATCAATTTTTCATAATATTACTGAATGCACTGACTTTACAAAACCCCTAAAGGTGTCCTGTGATGTTTGGCACCAAAACATTAGCAGCAGGATCTTTCAAGTCCTGTAGATTGTTAGCTGGAGCAGTTGTGGATCAAACTTGTAGGTTTAGTAAATATTACTGCTTTGCAATTGGATTAAGATATGGGAGACTTGAAGACACCTTGAACTCTTCATCATTTTCTTCAAACCGTTTCCGAGCAATGTGTGCAATGTGACAGGGTGCATTACACTGCTGCGAGGAATCTCAAATAATGCCATATTTATATTTTTACAGTCATGCTAATTGAAGAAAATGAACACAAATATAAACCGACAAGCAGAAAGATTATGATGAGTTAGTTAGAAGGCACATTTTATAGGGATAGTAATTCTACCATCAGGTGCTGTACTCAACCTTGAGTGTTGTTGTTCTATTGAACACAAAAGAAGATATTTTGAAGAATGTTGAAAACCCCTTGAACCATTTACATAGGATTTGTTTTCCTACTATTGATGTCAATGGTCACAGATTTCCAACATTCTTTAAAATAACTTCTATTGTGCTCAATAGAACTGAAACTGAATAAGTCAAGGGTGAGTACATGATGGCAGGATATTCATTTTTGGATGAACTATCCCTTTAAGGCAGATGTCACTAAAGAAATACCTAGAACTAAGAACGCCTATAACACACTTTAAACGAGGTGATCGAGCGCTTGCAATTGCTGGTCCTAAATTCTGGAACACACTACCATTTCACAGTAGGCTTTCCCCCTCTATTTCTGTGTTTAAGTCTGTTTTAAAGACCTATCTATTTTCTCTCGCTTTTAATACTACTTGATTACTGTTTTTTATTGCTTTTGCTCATGAAATGATTCCTTTTACATTTTATTTTCTTCTCTGTCTTTAGTACTTCTATGTACAGCAATTTGGTTGTTTTTAAATGTGCTTTAAAAATAAATACTGTTTTGCTTTTTAAATAATATTGTTTTGAAGGGGTGTAATTTGAAGGGGTGCATAGGTATTTACTCTGACCACATGAATCAACTGGGTCAACGTTTACCAGAGAATCATACTCCATCTTGTCGTTGTGTTGTCGTCCCACAGTGCACTCTGGTGCCATCACTTCTCTAGATAAATGACACAGACAGTACATGGACGTCCACATATTGTAAAAGGAAATGCGACTCATTGAACCAGATGACCTTCTTCCACTGCTCCAGGGTCCAGCTCCATCATTAGTGTATTCCTTAGGCACTTTCAACAGTGGGCAAAGGTCATCACAGGCCTCTTATTGGACACAGCCACATACTAAGCAAAGTGAAATGCACTGTGTGTCGACATAAGACATACTGTATTGTGACACATTGCTCTTATAAGCCTTAAAAGTTTCTGTGACTTGTGCCACATTAGATATGTTGGCATGGACCAGACTGGATAGCTTTCGTTGCACTTGTTCATCGATGAGCCTTGGGCACCAAACACCCGATCATTTGTCCCATTTCCAAACCACACCACTGCTGACAAGGGCAACAAGTCCCTTTAAATATACTCTGAGGTCTGGACGCTATACAGCAGTGATGGAAAGAGTACTGAAAAATCATACTCAAGCAAAAGTGCTCTTACTTGCCCAAAAATGTAGCGCAAGTAGAGTAAAAGTATCTGTTGTAAATATTACTCAAAGTAGGAATAGCCCTTAACTATAAGTAGCCCTTTTAAAAGCACTCAAGAGTAGTGAGTATTACACTGTAAAAGGTTGATGCGTATACATGCAATATGTGCAAGGATGTGTAAATGTAACATTCTGTAGTGCAGTTAGATATTGTTTAAGGCTGTTTGGCGATTTCCGTCATCATACAGTTGACATTTGAGTCATTGAGTCTTTGAGTCATTAAATGTAAAGATTTTGGACATCTTCTTGGACCCTTTTAATGATTCCAAACGATTTGCTGCATTTATAAAGCATTCATGTCTTGAGGTAGTATGATGTGATTTACTTTCTATGTGCTGTTTTATTGGACAGGTTTTCACAGGTTTTTTCTACTTAGCCAATCCCCGTAGATGAGAAAAAATAGTGACTGCAGGTTGAAGGACTAAAAATGTACTCAAGGGAAAATAAAGTAAAAGTACACATTTTTAAAACACCTTAGTAAACTTAGACAAACTACTCAGTTACAGTAACTGCAGCAAATATCATTACCGCAGAATAAATTGTCAACCATTATAGATCATTTAATCCCATTACCGTAGAATAAATTGTCAACCGTTACAGAGATTGTAATTCAGTGTATGAACTTTTACCTTTTTAAATGAATTGCTTTGGATTACTGACTTGAAACTGCAAATGTGAGTACAGAATAACCCTGTGTACAATATCGCTCAGTGAGTTAAGCTGTCACTTGTGTAGTACTACAGCCTCTGCCGACTAACAGCCTCCCCCAGGTCATATTGCTTGCCCTCTAACATTACTGATTCACATTGTACTAGGATTATAAAAGTAAAATACACAAATAACATGAAGTTATGTAATAAAATGCTTAGTGTTGTTTGATATATAATGCAGAGCATATGAAAAAAGACTGTGACACCAATCATACAGAGCTTAATTCAGTATCTGCTCTATTAATAATTTTTCTCTACAATATCACTCCAATAGCAGCTTCCCGCTGGGTCCTAGTGACTGGCCATTCTCAAAAATACAAACAGAAAATATATTGGCATTAGTTCAGCCAAATAGAGATTGAAAATATTGGTAAAAATCCAATATTGCGCATCCCTACTGTATAAAAGAAAGGTTACATTTTCATTTAGGAAGTATTACAGTTTATTTAAAATAACCCTTTTTATTGATATTGCCAAATAACTACCTATTCAATTACCTATATTGTGAAATAAATTGTTGCCATGAAACAAAATGACTCTTACCATGAAACAGAATTTTGGTCACACCACTCACCCCTATCTGAGCCAGAAGACTTGTCAAAGTTGCTCAGATGTTTATTTCTGCTCGTTTCTCCTGCATCCAACATGTTGATTATGAGAACTGTTTGTCTGCTTGCCAACCAATCTAGATATTAATATGTGGCCAATGTGGCCTTTACCTGTCATAATGTTTCTGCTCATCAGTGTATATTTGTGTTAATTTCCTTCAATTAGCATGACTATAAAAATATAAAAACTAATTATATTGTAAGAATGTTGTGCCTGTCGCTGTCTGTATAATGCATGAATCAGACAAGTGTATGCATGCAATCTGTCTGAGAACAGAAAACACTCCTTATTAATCAGCCAGTATCCAGAAGAGGATCTTGGAAAATGCAAATATGTGACATAGCACTTGAATTATGTATGTTATCTCATCACAAATCAGTGTGTGTATGTCTCAGTTGCAAAAAAAAAAAAAAAAAAAAAAAAAAAAATATATATATATATATATATATAAATATTTTAATTCTGATATATAATACTAATGTTTTTCACATTGTAGTTTGATATTAAATTTTTTTTTTGTTTAATTTTTTATTTATTTTTATTTATGTTTTGGGGGCCTAAAAATGCAAACATTTGTAAACATGCAAACATTTTTAAAAAACAAACCTGTTATTATCTCAATACGTAAACTACAAAAATAGTGACATCATGTGCATGCAAATTCAGTCTGCGTATGTGCATATGTAGTGTTTCTTTGCCAAGTAACATCACCAACCACTGACCTGGCATGCATAATACAGTATTTTGTAAACAGGGATCATCCCCCCAGACCACCAACCCCCCTCCAAACAAAAACATAACATTTCAGTTTTTTTAGTACAGGACTGTCATATAAATGTATGCTGACAGTATGTTTTGCAGCACTCACTGTTTCTTCATAGTAGTACAGAAAGTGTAAGAAACAAGTTTTGGTAAAAGTTGCACACACACACACACACATACACTTGCCATCCCATTTCATTCATTCCCATAATGCACTGGCAACAAACCCTGAGTTACCGTAGACATGATTGCTCTCTCCATCTATCTGCCAGTTTCTGCTGTTGTGTATTATGTGTCCTGTCTGTGTGTGATGATAATCATGATCCAAACTGGCCTTCGTAGTTACAGCAGAACAGAATGGAGTTCGCATCTGATGTTTGAATCCAAAATCAGCGTGTGATAGAGTGTGTGTCTTTGTGCATGCAGGCGCAGACGCAGAGAAAATGCTTCGCTGATTTGTATGGTAATACAGCCTGTTCGCACTGCGGGTTTTGCCATCAGAAAGAGAGATAGAGAGATGGAGTGAAGACGTGACTGGGCTGCGGGTCAGTAATGTCCACAACAAACATATGTGTGAATGGATGTCTGCTCACCTATATACTGTATGTGTGAGGTGAAGTATGGACTACCACAAATCCAATCTTATCTTCATTATAAGTGTGTTGAATGTGTGAGACGGGTTGCTATATGCTGAAATACATGCATTCCCTATGGATCCCATATCTCGTCATTCTCTTTCTTTCCCTGGAGTGGGCTATTTACAAAGTTTAAGTCCTCCGGGAATATCGACCATCTTCTAGCAACCAAATAAACACCTTATGGCACCTGTCTGTCTGTCTGTCTATCTGTCTGTCTGTCTTCAGCGAGATGTGAGCCTCCCACCTCTTTTTCATCTGCAGCGTTTGCTCTCCCCGTCTTCCTCACACTCATCTTCTCTCTCTCTCTCTCTCTCTTTGGCTTTCTCTCGAGGGCTGAGATTGAATCAGCGTCTTGACCCTCAGCACAGCACCTGCGCCTCTTCAAATGACTAACCTGAAGAGGAGGAGGGAAAGAATTATGGGTAGAAAGCGTACTACGGTGCCTTTCCGTGCACAATAGTTTCATTATCTGCCATATTGTGACTTTTCCCATTCAGGCCTTTTTTTTCAGTTCCTGAAACAGAAACATTCAAGTGTTACGACTCATTACGCTGAGTAAATCGGCGAGGGATCTGACTCATCTCCGGTCAAAAGGAGGAATAATTGCGGATGAGAACTCAGAGTCTCGATTGTTTCTCCTAGGAAGCAATGAGACTAAATTGAGAGAAGGTGGAGATTACTCTGTTTGTAGTAAAAAGAAAAAAAAAGATACTGATATCAGTTATTCTCCAGAAATTAGATCCCTTTCACACCTGAGTTGAGCACTTGTTTTGCACTTCTATTATAAATACTGTATATCTTGAACAGTATTTAAGTTTTTGATTAACTTAGACTTGTCATATCACTAACAATTGGTTTCTCTATTGTTGCCCGGTTTGCTTCCCTTGTTCCAATTTGTTGCGTCTAAACAAATGTAATATGAGTAAAAAAATATGAGTCACAGAACATCTTTAGAAATGGAAATATAATACATTTAAATTCATGCAAAACATTGGAGAAAAAAATTACAAACTACAAAATTTCAACAAAATTTTATACATTTTTTGTTTCTGTTGATTTTTGCTATTTTTAAAGATTTTATTTAATAATTTTTGAACCATTATTGTAAGTTATTTTGTTAGATTAGCTCCAGATTTGGCTTCAGTGCTGACTAAACTAATGTATATGCACAAAATATAGTATTGTAAAGCATCCTATAGAAAATATTAATTTTAATGAGAGATTTGTGGGGGGTGTACTCATATATGCTGAGCACTATATGAATACACCCCCCACAAATCTCTCATTAAAATTAATATTTTCTATAGGATGCTTTACAATACTATATTTTGTGCATATATATACAAAGCTTTGAATATTTCATTTAGTTTCATTTTTTTAATTCAAATTTCTAATATTTTACTTCTTCTGTAGCCTATTTATTTTATTTTAATTATATTTAAAGCTAATTAAAACTTATATTTAGCTTCCAATGCAACCAAAATTTCATTTGGATCGAGCTCAATCCTATCATGTGCTTAAATTAATGTTTCTAAATCTGATTGAACCATTTAATCAGAATATAATTATCAATCCTGTTTACATGCAATTTCCATTATTCATATAAGAACTGTGGTTATCATTATTCACATGCCTCACTTCCTAGCAAAAAATATCTTAGAGAGTATACAGTATGTGTGTTACTTACTGACTGCTGTTTTAATTTATTTACATCTAATGTAAAACACCTTTGCATGTTTGTATATCATGCATTTTCGGAGCCATAGAAATGTGATGTCGGGTTTGTCTGCGCTCGACACATTCTATGCACCATTTGTGGATGAGGAAGCAGAGGTGGCAGTGAGTAGTTTATAATGGAGTTCAGTGATGGGAGGGGAATTTTCAGAACGTCACGGATATCATTCATAGAGCTGTGTGAACTTGCTTGTCCCAGAATGAGTCCACGAGTGTTTTCCGTTCATGCACGTGACCACTGGACATGTACAAGCTACAAAAGCATGGTCAAAATGATGTGCATCAATTCTGAAAATCCATGATAAATCACTTGAATCAGTTAAAGTGGCAAATAATGACACACAGCAAACCTCATTGAAATCGCATTCCACAGATGGCACACTGTTTTGCCACCCTCACACGCAACATGCACACTTTGGTGAGAATGGAAATAATGTGATTAAGGTGTTTACATGCTTGTATACTTCAATTAAAATCAGTGTATGCCACATATGTTAATACGATTGGGTTTACTGCAATTATGAGCTTAATCGCATTATTTAGATTAAGTATTCCAGGTACATGAGGTAGTTTAAAATCGCAATACTGCCAAAATCTCATTATAATAGCACAAAGATGGTCTGTGTAAGCACACTTAGTGATAAATAAAGATAACACTAAATTGTAGATAGCACAAGATCCCAATCCTAATAAGAGATTCACTGAATCATTGGAATACATTTGTTCAAAACACTGGATTCCTTTATAAACCAAGTTTTAATAAACAGACCATTGAATCGTTGGCTCACTGAATTAATTGGAATTAAGATTCATTCAAGAAGGAAACCTGGCTTTTTTTATCTCTGAAAAACACAAATGTTCTGCTCCAGCTTTGTTTAGTCACACACAAAACAAATAAAAACTATGCACAATGTTGTGTCCAAAATGTGACAGTAACAAGTTACAATAAGCCACTAGTATTCCACGTATTTACTAATTTACTAACTCAAACAATTAATACAATTTTTACAGTTTTTATTCAATTTTGTTGATGATAGTTAATGAAAATAAAGTCATTCTTTGTTAGTTCCAAAGTGCATTAACTAATGTTTATGTATTAACTAATGTATTAATACATCAATAAATGTGGAATTAACATTAATAAAAGGTGTACAAGCATTCTTAGTTCATGTTAGTAAATACATTAACATTAACAAATGAAACTGCATGCCATGATTTTGCCAAGTACAATGTGATTCTGGATTAACATCAATGTTGATCCTGGAACATCATTTTTGTTTGAAAATGTAATCCATACCCTATTCCCTACCCCTAAACCCAACCATAACTGTAAATTATTCCCAAAATCAGAGGGGAATAATAGTTGGACAACAATCATGTAGAAGTGCATAAACCTAACCGTAAGCCTAAACTTAACATAAACGGTAAACACATCCCTTGATTCTGATTGGCTGATTGGAATGTTGTTCCAGGATCAACATAGATGTTAATCCAGGAACATTTCCTACTTGGTAAAATCAAGTTGGCGAATGAAACCTTATTGTACGTGTGACCAATGTGACTTGTTTGTTGAAGTGCTATACAGAATAAATTTCAAAATACCTGATAAACGAAAAGCTGTGACTTTTGCTTGCATCATATTACTTAACCATATTATAGCTTATAAATATATAAACAACCAAAACCCACGCAGGGATATTTTTTGCTTCCATAACTTGAATTACGGGGCTATTCAGACCGCATTCTAACAGGTTTCATCATGCAGTGAATGCTTTTTGACTCTTAAGTTGTTTGTTTTTTTGCAAAGTGAGTGACTTACATAATGTCAGCATGCACTTTGTTAAACAACAAGGTAAATAAATGTATCGTTTGGGTTTTTAAAGTGCACTTTTCAAGTTTTCAGTGAGAATGCGCTACTTGCAATATTATATGTGCATAAGTACACAAACTGGGACACATGTTTGGTTCGACTGCCTAGTCAGAACCAGAGAGAAATTCAATGCCAATATTGAGAGCAGAAATTAGATACAAATCCTCTCTGCTTGCAGGACATCAATCATGTCAGAAAGTGAGTAAACAAATAAAAACAGTTTACAACATCAATATACACTGGCAGACCACTTTCCTGATTTAGTTTACATCAGAGGCAAACTGTACCCACGGTGTTCGGATTGGTGTTAGTGAGACAAACGTCTTTGAAAAACTGTAATAAAAAATCATAAAAACAATACAAAAGATATAATACATTACTATTATTAACAGAAGATAGTATTAAGTCATTTAAAAAAAATGTAACCAAATTTTATAAATTATAAAATGCAAAATAAAAGTACAAAAAATAAACACACA
>CAIGQW010053631.1:19265493-19284924 GCA_903798125.1 Danio choprae
GCCGAGGCTCGAACCAGCGACCTTCTTGCTGTGAGGCGATTGTGCTACCCACTGCGCCACCGTGCTGCCCATTATTATTATTATTATTATTATTATTATTATTATTATTATTATTATTATTAATTGGAAAAATCAATAAAACAGTGCCATTATACTTTACTAAAGTATTTCAAAATAACAATTACAATAACAAAACTAATAAAAATTAATTATATTAATTATTAGCAGTAATAATCTCATAAAAGTAAACAAAAACAATAAAAACTGTTATTTCATACGTTCGATTTATAATAATATTACTAAATATTTATTGATTATTATTATTATTATTATTATTATTTAATCACATGAGGGGAAAAAAATCTATAAAACAGTACCACTTTGCTTTCCTAAGTATTTCATAATAACAACAATAATAACAAAAAAACAACCAAATTATGTCAGTGTTCGCCACCGTCAATGTTCATTTGTTCCACCTGTGTTCATCCCTTGTGTCTCATTAGCTTAATCATCCCTTCATCCATTTATACCCTTTCGTCTGTGTCCTTGGTGGTCCGGTATTTTGATTCGTGTGGTTCTGTTCCTGTGTCGTCCTGTCTTCCCGCATCCAATATCTGTTCCCCGTAAGTGTTCAATAAATCCGTTTTTGTATATATCTTTCGTCATGTCATTATCTGCCAACCAGGCGTTACAAATGAATTATAATTATCATAAAATTAAACAAAAAAAAATTATATTATTATATTTATATTTAATATTCTTGTTTTTATTATTATTATTATTATTATTATTATTATTATTATTATAAAACCAATATTTATGGCTATTTATTGCTATTTGCAACCGTTTCAACAGTAACTACAGAGCTATTTATGGTCAAAAAACTGCAGGTAAACTTTTGGTGTCTTATATTACATTAACATTACAGGCAGCTCATTAAGGCACATGCAGAGATCATCTTGAGAGCTACTGAAAATACTATTATCCATTACCATTATCGTGAGCTGCTCATGTCAAAATATACTATATATTGCATATTGATATAATTAAAGCACCGTTTTTTGCAATCTCACCAAACCATATCGTATTCTCAGGCATTGTTACCATCCATCTGGCCAACGCTGCCTCATATACTCATCAATACTGATTTTTATTCACATTTGGTGCTTGGCGAGTGCTAATTTGCTTGGATGCGAGTGTATGAGTGAAAGTCCGTGCAGCTGCTTTTCATTCCGGAGAATGAGTGGAGTTTTTATGAAGCAAAAGCACGCAGAGTAGGATGCTCACGTACACACACACACAGCACTGGCTGGAGGGCACATACACGAAAATACAAACACACATACTGTAGTGTTCAGCTCTGAGATTCAATCCTAATGGAAACCATATTGCTGAAGAAAGAAAGTGTGTTTTCGGTGCGCATTAGTATGTGATTGATGGCTTTTGCGTTTTGGTGAACATGTACTTCCATATTCTGTTAATTAAACAGGCTCATTTAGTGGGTCTGTATGAATTAATGTCTACGCACAGACACACACACACACACACACTCACGAAGTTGCATGGAATAATATTAGCACTCTAGTGCCGTGACGCTCACAGCTGTAATTAGTTGAGTACACTCAGCTAACTGAACAAACCGACTCGCTCTCTCCATCCACACTGTGCTGAAACGAGAAGAACAGCATTTCCAGGTACATATCTGCATAATTAAACCCGTTACAAACGCATTCAATTTAGGGCCCGGAATTAGATTTGACAAGACTCCTTAATTATTTCTGCCTGAAACGTAGAAAGTGACATTTGGAAATTGCACTTTTTACAGCTTGATGAAGCTATATTTGGATAAACTGGTCAGACACTAACAGCATTTTGCTCCGTTTTCTACAGTGATTGAGACTTTACATTTGTGCTTTTTAGGCTGATTGAAGAATGTGTTCTATCCCATAAATCAAAACATATCCATAAGAATTGCATACTGCTTTTATTAAAGTTTTTTTTTTTTTTTTGATGTGTGATTTCAGATTTTTATTTTATTTTATTTTTTGGTTCACAGAATGTACACTGTAAAAAAAAGTGTTCATTCTTTCATTCATGTTCCTTTGGCTTAGTCTCTAATTTATCACAGTGGATTGAACCGCCAACTATTCCAGCATATGTTTTACACAGTTGATGCCCTTTTAGCCACAACTCAGTACTGGAAAACACCCATACACTCTCATATTCACACATGCACTCATACACTACGGGCAATTTAGTTTATTCAAGTCACTTATAGCGCATGTCTTTGGATTGTGGGGGGGGGGAAAACCAGAGCGGAAACCCACACGAACATGGGGAGAACATGCAAACTCCACACAGAAATCCCAACTGACCCAGCTAGAACTCGAACCAGCGGCCTTCTTGCTGTGAGGTAACAGTGCTAACCACTGAGCCACCGTGCCTCCCCACACAATTCATTCATGTACAATTGAGTTAACTGAAGTGGATTGAACATAAAACAATTATCTTGCTACAAAAAAAAAATCTCAACAATTTTGTTAAGTTAATTTTACATAAGTAGTTTGAACAAGGAGCAAAATCTTTTTTTGTGTGTATGATCCACTCAGACACATATTTAGCAAGGTTATTATAGTAAGCATTCAAAAGTCCTAATGTAAAATGCAGATCATATATATTGCTTATATTCCAGGGCATGATCATGAACCCCACTAGCAAGCTCAGTTTTAGGGTCTCTGTTTTATAAAACCCTAAAAAAATAACACTCTAAAAAATTGCTGTAAAATTGACAGTATTACTGGAAATGTTGGTTGATAGTAATACTGTAAAATTTACAAGCGCACTGTAAATTAATAATTACAATTGTTCTGTAAAACAGCATAATTATAATTGTTAATTTACAGTGCGTTTGTAAATGTTGACAGTAATACTGTAAAAATTGCCAGTAATACTGTACAATTCACAAGCGCACTGTAAATTAATAATAAAACTACAGCACAATTGTAATTGTTCATTTATAGTGCACTTGCAAATATTACAGTATTACTGGCAACCAATATTGCTAGTAATACTATCAATACAGCATTTTTACAGTATAAAATATTAACAAAAAAAACCTTGTAGACATATATAAACAAAATAATTTTTTACTTAAATGAGTCAATAAACTAATAAATACATAAATGCTAAAACTTAATAAAAGAAATACAAAATATAAAAATATAAAACTACAAAAGTATGTCAGACTAAAGTTATGTTTAGTTCACTCTAAACAATGCTTGACTGTTTAAATCCAAAGTTGGGTAAAAATAGACAAACTCAATCACTGACTTAAAACGGTGCTATACACTTCATTTATATATACCCATCCATTGGGTTTGTTCCCATTTCACCCAAATTTGGTTGATTTAACCCAGCACTTTTTTTTTAGAGTGTTTGCTATCAAAATTAAAATGCCCAATTTACCAACAATATTTAACTTACATATGAAATACTTCAAGACATCACCAGCATGGAAACATTTTTAAAGCACAATTGTCTCCAACCACAAACCCACATAGTTACTCACGCACACACAAAGAGCCAAATCATGAATATAGCAATTACGAAAACAACACATCGCATCACTTTTGTACATAATGTCTCATACTTCCTTAAAATAACGCATTACACTCCCACAGACACATGGTCTGTTAACGCTATACTGCTTTATGTGTTGGGTCTGGTGGACAAAATCCACGACTGAGCACTTGGAGAACAAAGAGAAGAAAATCTCTTTCTTTTTCCACTACAGCAAACAGTTGGTCTTTTCTTTTCACAACCTGCACACTTAATTTAAACAAATAACAAATTCATTATCTTTGACTTGTTGTCCATTCCATATCTTTAAAAAAAAAAAATAAAAATCAATCAATTTACCTGAGATTAGCACTGTTTTGTCACAAACTGTATAGAGAATATTTTCAAAGAATTTCACCACCCATATAATTTAAAGCACACTTTTATTAAACAGATTATTCGTCATTATGCATCATTATGAGACATCTTGATATTTATTTGAATATATTGGTTATTTCTTTACAATTGAAGTGAAATTTCTGTACCACTAAAACCAACAGCAGTTCCATAACTATGACAAATCCATTTCAAGTGTGACAGGAGAAAATGTTTATATAATAAAAAAAATTATGGAAAAAATAATCAGTAATACTAACACTACAAAATTATTCTTTTTTTCTATTAACACAAATAGTATTAATACATTTGATACAAATTTCCTTCTCCAGGTCACAACTTGACCTTTACACTCAAAAATGCTAAATTACAGTATAGTAGAGTATGCATATTAAGAAATTTACATTAAAAATATCTAAATTTAGAAGTATTATCCTCTTTTTGGTCCTCTCTTGTTTTGATGGTGCCACATTCAAGATTTTGAAGTAAATGTCCACTTCTAAAATAAAGTCACAGTTTTGCATATAAAAGTAACAAATGAATCTGCTGTGATTGATGATGAACATTTCAGAAAGTATTTGAAAATAAATACAAAAAATACTATGCACATTAATATAATATAATATAATATAATATAGTATAATATAATATAATATAATATAATATAATATTGGGGCAGCGTGGTGGCGCAGTGGGTAGCGCTGTCGCCTCACAGCATGAAGGTCGCTGGTTTGAGCCTCGGCTGGGTCATGTTCTCCCCGTGGTCGTGTGGGTTTCCTTCAGGTGCTCCAGTTTCCCCCACAGTCCAAAGACATTTGCTATAGGTGAATTGGGTAAGCTAAATTGTCCGTTGTGTATGTGTGTGAATGAGTGTGCATAGGTGTTTCCGAGTGATGGGTTGCAGCTGGAAGTGCATCCGCTGTGTAAAACATATGCTGGATAAGATGGCGGTTCATCCCGCTGTGGCAACCCCTGATGAATAAAGGGACTAAGCCGAAGGAAAATTAATGAATGAATGAATAATATAAAGACAAATCCGCACTGAACAATAAAAAGACTGTTACTCATACTTCTGTGCTGTAACATTATAATCAGAACCAATTGAATCAGCACTGAGTCAGACTTTTTACATTCAGTGTTCCTATAAGCCCAGTGTCAAACTCTGTCTTGTTTAAAATGAATCCACAGTCAAATGAGAAATATAAACAAACAGTGTATTACAGAAGTGATCAGAAAATATAAAATAAGTCAAATTTATCAAATTTCATGGCCCAAGTGTCCTCAGGGTGTGTCCAGATTCACTTTTGGTAGTTTAACTATGGGGAAAAAATGGTCAGCCCACCCGGCACATGGTCTTAAAGGGTTGTACCTACTCTCTGAAATGATTCATGGATGTTTTTTGGTGTAACGTGCAATAAACCAATCAAAGTCTCATGTTACATTTCGTTTAAAAGCCATTTGTGCTAATGCCATGAATGCCAATTTGCTTTTTACATAGCAAAATTTGTAAGTGCAAAGACAGGACATTTCTCCAGAGAAGTAGGCAACCATAGGCAAGTTGGGTAGGCAAATCATTAAATAATGATGGTTTGTTCTGTAGACAATCGAAGAAAAAAAATGCTTAAGGGTGCTAATAATATTAACCTTAAAATGGTTTTAAAAAAAATTTTAAACAGTTTTTATTGTAGCCTAAATAAAACAAATAAAAAATACTATCAGAAATACTATGAAAAGTTCCTTGCTCTGTTAAACATAATTTGGGAAATATTTTAAAAACATTCACAGGAGGGCTAGTAATTCTGACTTTATTTATTTTATATATACTCTAAATGACTTTAGACAAGATTTTAGTTGATTCGTGGCACAGTCTATTTTAACTGCCTCAAAATAGCAAAGCACCATCAATGTGCCTGAACACACTTTGTTTTCAGACCAGCACGCCCATGGGTTCACAAATAGGTGCAAATGCAGTTTCTATTTCAACAACATGGTGCTGGACGTTAGATACCTGTGTCGGACTAAAAAGAAAAGTGGTGTATGATAAGGCCCCTAAGATTACACAGTGAGCGAACAAAGCAGCAGAACAAAAAAAAAACAACAACGATTATAGTAATTTTAGATCACATTCATACAATGTAATTGTATAATTAGAATTACACAAAACCCACAGAGAAAACCAACACAATATTTCTGTACTCCAAGTTCTGTACATTACTGACATGAAGGAGAAATGGATTTGCATTAGTCACTTTGTCATATCCAGCTTCTATTTATTACGGTGGGACACAATGCCACGTAACAACGTAACATCTAGTGTATACAGAGTGTATGGATCATAAGGAAAGCAATGCAAACACTGTGTCTTTTACAATCTAATAATCCTAAGAGGCATGTCCCTTTTTGCACAAAAAAATTCTTTGTTTGCGTCTCTCTTACATTATACACTTCCCACTACACCATTACATCATGCTGAGACAAAAAATTAAAGGCATTCTGGCAGCTTGGATTTAATTCAGTTTTAGGGTTTAACGAGGAAGCTTTGAGTTCTGAAACTTACAGAATGTCTTTATATTACAGCATCAAAAGATCAATGTAATTTTTATTTCTCGATTAATGGCCCCTTTAACATCATATTTCAGCATAAACCTGGTGAAATAAATGCTTAGATAATTACCGTATATATAATATACCGTAATAATTCCCCAACCGCTTTTTTTATTTTACAGTAATGCTTCAGTGTGTTTAGCTGCAAAAGCAATCAAATATCCCATATAACACTGTGTGAGTAAAAACACACACAGCACAAGTGTGTGTGTCAATGCTTCTCCCCACTGCCATGTGATTTTCACATCATATATTGTATCCATATGGACATAACACTCAATAAAACTACACAACAGAACGGAATTTACCTAGAGAGGGAAAAAGCGTGACATTATACCTGCTCAAATGCACAAAAACAGCCTTATATCATTTTTCCTCCACATAAGAACAAACCATAGCTTACAGAGAGAGAAAAAAAAATCTCTACTTACACACACCCTCAGGACAGAAAGAGAGATGTGTGTGTTGTAGACTCATACTAGCGCAATATTGTTCCAAATGTCAGGGATGAGACACTAGGCCCACAGAGACTGCGGGAGCTGTCAGCACACACACGCCTGTCCTCTCTTTTCCCGTCTCACTCTATCACTCCATCTCTCTTTCCCTTCTTTCCTGGATGTTCAGCCTATAATGCAGAATCTCTCTCTCCCTCTATCTCTCCCCCAGTCAGTCAAACTCCTCATCCCTTCATTTTATAGAGGTGAGTATTTTTAAAGGCCACAGATTGTGTGCTGCTATATGGCCGATAAGGTCTTATGGGAGATTAGAGCTCATGTCAGTTATTGCTTTTTCCTCTCGCCATAATGAGGCCCGACAAGCTTCAAGAGAACTACGTATAGAATTCACACACACACAGAGAAACCCACATGCCGAAGCATTACACACATGCTCGGATTCTGAAGACAAATGGATTTTTTTTAATTAAATCCCTGGTTTTTGTTTGCATATTAGGTGATAAAGTTAATTAGTTAGCGCTTATAAATGCTTTTGGGAAATATGTACATTAATGCATACATGTAGGCATGGAGATGGTTAATACACATCTGCAGCAGATCATTTATTTTATACAGAAAATCAATATCTACATGCCCTGATGTCACTCATAATTCATATGATATTGATCTTAGGGAACAAAAATGGAGGTATTGTTTGCCAGGGCAATAGATGAAAAAATGAAAATAAAAGGAGAAAAATAAACTTTAAATAGATGCATGATTACACGTTATGATTTGAAACTTGGTATAAACTAATTAATACCTCCACCTACATCAAAATATCACTGGACCAAAACTAGGTCTGCTCAATTATGGGGAAAAAAAATGTGTTCAATATTGTAATCATGATTATTTTAAATGCTTATGGGTGGGCCATATGATCAAAATGTTTTGATTGATTTATTTAAAGCTGCAAAAGTCCTTCCGTCAAGAGCAGTGAGTGATTTTGTCCTTGTTTTTTGTTGCTTGATTAATAATGATAAGCAAAGCTGATAGCAGAAATATAGGCCACTGTCACTTTAAAAACCACACGGTTTCGATTTACTGTTACACATGCAGTTTGTTATTACATAACAGGCAAAATTTTATGTGAATAATCACTATGTACCATGTTTTGACATTTTTGCATGTATTCGACCATGTAAGTGTGCATGTTTAGCTAAAAGATTCTGTGGTCTGTTCCATTTCTGAGGCTGAGCGCATGCACAAAATAGCACAAGTTCTTTAAAATATGAATAAACCTGAGGCAGTTCAACACATCAAGGATGCCTCATGTTGTTAAATTCACGTTACATGATTTCACGGATTTCCACGTGCTTTGTGGACCAACTAATGCAGACTACTGGAAAGGGAGTGGGATATGACGCAATAATCGTTTTATCTCGATTATTGTTTTTCATAATCGTTGGAGGTCAAAATTTGATTGATTAATTGCACAGCCCAAAAAACATGGACAGATTTAAATATTAAAGAGCGACTATGGAATTTAATATCATTGGGTATACAGCTTATGATAAATCCCTCAATTTTCACCAGAAAAAAAAACAGAATATAGTAGCAAAGAAGCCATAAAAACACTTGGATTGTACAGTACAAACAAAAAACAAACCACTCATCTGTACACTTTTTTAATCGACTGCAACAACATATTCTCATACAAATACATACAAATGACTTGATGCTTAATATGTTAAAGCGTAGCTGCTAGTTAATGCAAAGCTGCTAGTTAATGCAAAGCTGCTAGTTTGTCTGAGCTCATCTAGGCAACAACTGGAGCCAGGACCACCAATGGTGCCCCTTGAAAATAAAAGATACACAACAAGAGCAGCAATAAAAGCACAAGAATTGTAATGGTGACCTCGAAGTCACATAAACGCACACACTCAAACTCAACAGTGAGCTTTAATTAAAGCAACTGCAATGACACTGGTGAGAATTTATGTCCGTCTTCCGCTCTGCAGCACACAAACACACACATACACACGTGGCTGCAGATAAACGCACATGTGTGTAGCACGTGTAACGGTGGTTTAAATTAAGCTGGTTGTAAATCTCATTTTTGTTAATTAGACAGAAATGAAGGTTTCAGATAAATGTTGCCATGTGCTCTACATCAGAGTGTGTGAAATGCGGTGCTCCGACTTCCTGTTTTAAAAGAGCTGCACATGAGGGTGTGTGTGCGTCTAACAAGGAGGTGTGACATCAAGGGTGCCACCGCAAAGACTGGTAAATGGCGCCATCCAGACAGAAATACCACTCACGTCGGTGACAGGATCGAGCTGTGGTATATCTTCTTACGGGAATGGAACAACACAGTTTTTTTATAGGTATATAAAATATATTGGGGAAACTCCCAGCTAGAGTTTTAATATGAAGACACACATGGGTGGTTATATAATTGAAGAAAAAAAAAAAACTGCTAACTACAAGAAATCCTTTCTAGTGTTCTAATAATCATTTTGGTAGTTATAACGCAAAAAAAATACCTCTTTATAAAATTATTTGTCAAGTTTGACAGTAGCAGAGAAACTCCCTATTAGCATAAATGCTAAGAATATACCCAGCAGGCACAGGACATCAACATGACGCCAGACTGACGTGGTACCCCAACGTCGTGGGAGGTTGCAGTTTGGGAGGAAATAAAAAAAAAATTAAAAATCGGGTTGACGTCAGAACCCAACATTAGACCCATGTCAGTGTCCAAAGTCGAACAGACGTTGCATTTTGGTCACTTTCCAACGCAACCTAAAAACAACCAAATATCAACATCTAATGATGTTACAGCTTGATGTTGTGTGGACGTTACCACTATGACGTCTATTCAAGTGTTCACACTTAGCTGATGATTATAAAGCGTATTTGGTATGCTGTCCTGGGAGAGAGCCCTGAGCTCATAAGATCATTGAGGCCGGGGCTCCCTCCCATTTGCAGGGCGAGAGGGGAGTTTGAGCTCAGGTAGGTCTCGAGAACCCACCCCCCCCCCCCCCCTTGTTTAGAGCTGATGAGAGATTATAATTTACTATGTAGAAATATACTTCACGTTAAGAGTTCGACTATAGTGCTTTTAGATTTAGGTTGATCAATTCACTTATGACACGTTTTTTGGACTGAGGGAGGAAACCGGAGAACCCGGGGGAAACCCACGCGAGCACGGAAGAACATGTAAACTCTGCACAGAAATGACAGCTGGCCTGTTAAGAATTTGAACTAATGACGTTCTTGCTGTGCTAACCACTGGGCCACCATGCCACCCTATAGAGGGAAATGTGGAGAAGTAGGGGTGAAAGGGGGGATTCTTCAAGGCGAAGATAACTGTAGTAAGAAATTCTGGTTATTTATAGTTAGGAATCATCTGATTGGTGAATCATGCATTAGTTAACGCGGGACCAGCCATGTTTAATCATAATCACGTGCTCCTCTCGAAATTAGTTAATAAATAAACTTCATTTAGACGTTGGATTTTGGTTGCCATACCTGATGAATAAATGTCAATATTTGACATTAATATGACATTGGCTTAAGATGTTGGCTCAACATTGGATTTTGGTCACTTACCAACACAACCTAAAAACAACCAAATATCAACTTCATTTGACATCATTATTGGACGTCAAAATAACGTACACTGAATTTTGGTCACCTGACATCACAACCTAAATCTAACCTAATATGTGTGCCTGCTAGGTATGGAGCTAATGATATGATGATTAAATCACTATTTAAAACCCCACCACGATCAGTGATGAATTCGGTGTATTTTTGATAATGTGGTAACAGTGTTGAAATTTTAGAAAACAATTCAGTGTAAGAACTTTTCAGATCCAATTATTTTTATACATATCACATACTGTATACCCTTCAATGCATCAGATCTTATCAGTGAGGGAAAGGGACATCATTATCCTGTATCTTACATAATTGTGGGAAATCATTCCATCAGTTTAAAGGTAAAGTATGGTATGGTAACACAGCTGACCCAAGATTTATGGACATTGTTTTTATAAGATACAAATTATTCCTTCACCCAAAAATTAAAATGACCTCATAATCTGTGGGGTGTTTTAACCTTTATGATTTTCTTTCTTCTGTTAAACACAGAAGATATTTAGAAAAATGCTGGTTAATGCATATACCCATTATAATACCCATTGACTTTCACAGCAGGAACTATGGAACTCAGTGGGTACAACCAACATGCATTCTTCTAATTTTGTGTTCAACTGAAGAAAGAAAGTCAAATATGTTTTCAATTTGAACAAGTAAGAGTAAATGGTCACAGAATTTTAATTTTTCTGCTAACTTCTTTTATTTTGTGAAATTTTAAAAAAAAAATTGTTTTTTGTAAATAAAAGTAAAATAATATTATGTATTGTGTAAAATATACACTCATTCATTCATTCATTTTCTTTTCGGCTTAGTCCCTTTAATCTGGGGTCGCCACAGTGGAATGAACCACCAACTTATCCAGCATATGTTTTACGCAGCAACCCATCACTGGGAAACATCCATACATACTCATTCACACACATACATACACTACTGACAATTTAGCTTACCCAATTCACCTATAGCGCATGTCTTTGGACTGTGGGGGAAACCGGAGCACCCGGAGGAAACCCACGCCAACACGGGGAGAACATGCAAACTCCACACAGAAATGCCAACTGACCCAGCCGAGGCTTGAACCAGCGACCTTCTTGCTGTGAGGCGATCATGCTACCCACTGTGCCACCGTGAGGCCTAGATATACACTCTTATATATTATATTTACACTGTATGTATATGTATATATATATGTATAACTGTTTTAAGGTGTGTATAACTGTTTTGAATACACATACTAATTCTGACAAGAAATAGATTTTCAGCAGGACATATACAGTGCTCAACATATATGAAGACACTTCAACACAATATTTTCTATAGGAAGATTTACAATATTATATGTATGCATATACATTAGATTGGTCAGTACTGAAGACTAATCTAAAGCTAATCTAATTAACCTAATAGTACTAATTAATTAATCTAATAGTACATCCAAATTTATATGTTAAAATAAATGTATAAATAAAATAAAGGAAAAAGATCAAAAATCAAGAGAGGGCACCATGGCTCAGTAGTTAGCACTGTCGCCTCACAGCAAGAAGGTCGCTTGGCCCGTTGACATTTCTGTGTGGAGTTAGCATGTTCTCCCCGTGTTTGCGCGAGTTTCCTCAGCGTACTCCGTCTTCCCCCACAGTCCAAAGATGCGCTATAGATGAATTGGATTAACTAATTTGGCTGTACTAAATGTATGTGTGTGTAAATGCAAGAGTGTATGAATGCTTTCCAGTGCTGGGTCGTGGCTGAAAGGCCATCATCTGTGTAAAACATATGCCGGAATAGTTGGCGATTCATTCCACTGTGGCGACCTCTGATATACATTACTAAGCTGAAGGAACTAAGGAACAAAGGAACTAAGCCGAAGGAAAATGAATAAATGAATGAAATTTAAGAGAAACAAAACATTTATCAAATTTTGTAAAAATGTTGTAGTTTGTTTTTTTGTTTTTTTCAATATTTCAAATGAATTTAAATGTATTAGCTTTCTACTTCTAAAGATGTTCGGTGACTAAAATATTATTTTAATAAATATGTCCATTTAATTCATCTGTTTTGTTCAAATGCACCAAAATACATTACCTAAATTCAATGAGAAATGGATATAAATATACATTTTTTAAATGGGGTGTACTCATTTATGTTGAGCCCTGTATAAGCTATATTATTCTAGAAAATAGTATACTGTTTTACTATTATAGTACAAGTATAGCCTCTTGAAATCCATGAAAACGAGTGAAAAATTATTAAAATGAGAAAAAAATTAACCACTTCTAAGTTTAATAAACACCACCAAAAAGTTGAAAGAAATAATGACTTTGGACACCGAATGTGTGTGCAATTATAGAATCAGCCACATGCTTTAGGTGTCAAAGGACCTGTTGTTGATTCATAGACTGAGGCAAGAGTGCTTTTTGCTTGGTCTAGGGCTGGATATTAACTTTAGACTCAATCCTACAGAGGCTTAACCCCTAAACCCCAACTAACCAAAACCCCCTTTAACCTCAACAAACCTCCCCCCATGACCTTATGCCATCAGTTTCTCTTACAGTGACCCCTGACCTCATTCTCCACCTTCCCCCTTTGTACACACACATCCATCCGTCTGTTTTCCTCCTCTTCACTACAAATTGGGATCCCATCTGAAAAAACAGGCTGCTCAGATAAGCGCATCAGCCTTCAATGGTGCCGTTACGTTGATTCAGCGTTGATTCAGCGTCGATACAACACTGAAGATAGCCAGGTGCCTGCAGCGTTAGCGGAGATAAGCTAACAATTGCAGACCGGACAAACGTTTGCTTAATGTAAGGCATCAAGCTGGAATCTTGCTGGCCTAAACGTTTTCAACCAGATAAAAAGAAGCTTCGTTGGAAAAGTGAGGGTGCTTTTAAAAGCGGCAAATGATAAAACACGCGAGTTTGTGTGTGCGAACGCAAAAAAAAAAAAAAAAAGGGAGTGAAAAAGGGACTTAATGACGGCAATCACTGTAAAGAAGGTGCGAATTGGAACTGGCATCAAGATCAAATCAAAACGCCACAGGAGAGAAGGAACATAAGAGAGAGAAGTAGAAAAAGAGTGAGAGAGAGCGGTCTTTAAGAGAAGGACATGAAGGGCACAGAACAAAAGAGGAAAGGAAAGACTGGAAACCACTGCGAATGAATCATGAGAAACAAACAGACTTTGAGAGGACATGAAAAACAGATGAAAAAGTTAGACCTTTGCGGGAAGAGGTCAGCTAAAAATGAAAATTAGCTAATGATTTGCTTCACATGCATAGATTTGGTTTGCAAAGGAGTGAGTCATGCATCTTTTCTTTTTTTTTAAACCAGTGTTGAAAACGATTTATTAAGAGATAAAGGCAAATGAAGGTTGTTAATTTACTTCACACTGAAAATCAATGGTCAGCCTATTTTTGTGTGGAGCCATAAATTACTTTCTTTGAATAAAATTAATACTCAACCTACACATAAATACTACAAATAAATGAAAAATAAATGCACATATGGCAAAAAAAAGTATGTGTCTATTAATATATTTTGTAAATTAATATAAAAATGTATATTAATAGACAGAAATAAAAAGCAGACATACTCGATGTATAGATGAATTTGAAAAATAACATTTTCAACCAAAAATATTTTTATAATAAGATTTATATTGAGTAAACAAACATAAATAATGCCTGCAGTGCTCAGCATATATGAGTACACCCCATTTTGAAAATGAATATTTCTATCCGTTTCTCAGTGAATATAGGCAATGTATTTTGGTGCATTTAAACAAAACAGATTTATTAAACAGATATATTTATTAAAATAATGTTTAGTCATCAAACGTATTTAGAAATGGAAAGATAATACAATTAAATTCAAGCAAAATAAAAATAATTACAACCTACAAAATTTTAACAAAAATTTTCAATTGTTTTGCTTCTTGTTCTGCTTGTTTTGATTTTTCCTCCTTTTAAAATTTGTATTTAATATTTTTCCATAACATATAAATTTGGGTGTACTAGTTTTTGAACCATTATTGTAAGCTATTTTGTTAGATAAGCTCCATATTTGGCTTCAGTACTGACTAATCTAATGTATATGCACACATATAATACTGCATAGCTTCCTATTAAAAATATGAATTTAAAAGAGTTTTGTGAATTTTGTGAGGGGTGTACTTATATATGCTGAGTACTGTAAATATTTCCCACATACCTGAATGAACAATAAATAAATGATATGAATAAATGAAAAAATAAATGAATAAATAAAATGTATTAACAATTACCTCAACATATGGATAACTATTAAACATAATGAAATATAATATAATATAAATATAAATAAATATTAATATAATATAATATAATATAATATAATATAATATAATATAATATAATATAATATAATATAATATAATATAATAATATTTTTAAAATAAATTTATATTTTGTTCTCTTATAGCAGACTTGCTATTTACCTCATTTAGGTTAAAGTAGCAAAAAATATTATTATATAACTGAAACAAATTGACTCAAAAGAATGAGTATAACAATAAAAAAACTGAGCAAATGTCAATATTTTCATCAAAAGGAGAAAAAAAATTAACACACAAAGATTGCAAACTTAATTGTCCATAAGCTCTTGAAAATGATCAGGGAAAAGAAATTGTATACTGTATAAACTGTAAACTGCATAACTTTTTATTAGTAGAATTAATAATAAACAAAACATACATCTAACTGAGCCACTTGAATATCTGCACTGTATAAAAAGTCTATTTGTTATACACAAGGCAATAATTTTATAAACCAAAAATCAACCCTTGTGTATAACAAAACATGACCTGTCATCCCAGCTGTGACCTCAACAACCTGTGGTAGTCATACATGACAAATATGACATGTATATGAACATGCAAATACAATTGCAAAGTAAACAAAAGAAAAACAATAATGTATAAAGGCAATCATTAAAATTAAAACAGATATTTCCTTTTCCCTCATGCCTTCCTTAAAAGAAGTGGAAATGTAACGGAAAGCAGGGGGAAAGACTGAGAGGAGAGTGAAGGAAAGAGGCAGGGAGGTTAAAGCCAAAGTCAATTGAACAACTAATGTGAATCGATCAGTTTCCTCTGCCATGCTCTTAGGGGAGGGAATGACATTTTACTGGCATATTTTATTATTGAGAGGAGAAAGAGCAGCTCTGCCTGAACTACTGCTCTCACACCACACTGACAGCTGGGCTTTTCCAGAGAGAGAGAGGGAGAAAAAAAAGCTGAAACCGGTTGTGTTTGTCGACGCCTGCGCGTTTATATGTGTGTGTGTGTGTGGATATTAGAATTATTTATTACGACTGAGTGAAATCTGGTAGCCCTCAGAGCCAGCCTGCAGCGAAGACGAGTGGAGAGAGGGATGATGGGGGGTGTCTGGGAAGACGAGGGGGTGAGAATAGAGCTCAATTAAAAATTAAAACCCTTTAAAACGAGATCCACCCTGCTGCCAGGGGCATCGCTCCCAGAGGACAAGAGAAACTAGAGAGAGAGAGAGAGAGAGAGAGAGAGAGCGAGAGAGAGAGAGAGAGAGAGAAATTGTCACATTGCGGAAGAGCAAAGATCTTTTCTTTAGTTCCTCCTCATGTAGTTTTTTCCTCCAATGGTTATTCAACAAGGCTTGAACACACAGTATGGAGGCTCAAACCTGAAGAGCCATATGTATATATTAACGCAAAAGAGCGAATGTTTGAAGGAGACGAGTGAAAGAGAACGAAAGAAAACACAGAGGAAGAAAAAATTGGAAGAGAGAAATATTTTTTAATGCACGCATATTCAAGGATGAATGCTTCAAAGACAACACAGATAATAATCCCTCACACACACTTGCGCAGGTGCTCTCTCTCTCACACACACACGCATAGAAAGAATGAGAGAAGACGTACGAACACAAACACAGCACTCACTCTCTGTCGTGTGTGATCAAGTGAGAAATTAAATTTTTCTGATGAAAAACTTGTCATCCCTTCCCCTCACCCCCTTTTAATTTATTCACTTGTTTATCAAACGTTTGTTTCACTGGCACAGAAAAATTAAAGCCACACAGAGATTAATAGTGGCATTAGTAGTAAAGGAGTTCAACTTTAATACACAGGCTGCATACAGTGGGCCGCTACATAGAGAGTACAGGTCAATTTAAACACACCCATGAGACCAAAATGAACATGCCACCAAAATGTACTTAAAATATAGCATTTGAATGTGCCCAACAGCCAATGTTTGAATCAAATGCTTACAAATGGACATTACTATTATTTTTAAATTAAATATTGAAATGTCTAACTTAACTAAAAAAAAAGGCATGTCATGTTAAAAACCTTGTTTTAAATAAAAGTTGTTAAATTAAACAAAAATATTGAAATAATAGCATAAGGTGAAAATAACTAAAAGTAAGCTTAAATTCAAGGGGACTCACTATTTTACAAGATGTGAAATAAGTCTCTGATGTCCCTAGTGTGTGTATGTGAAGTGTCAGCTAAAACTGCACAAATATTTTGTTTATAACTTTTGAAGCTCCTTTTAGGTTTTGATCCTAATTGTGCCGTTTTGGTGACTGTCGCTTTAAATTCTAATGAGATAGTGCTCCCAGTCCTCTTTTCAAAATAGGGCAGAGCTACAAATGCCTATGTGTCAGCATAGCAGAAGATTCAAAAGCAGGACTAACATTCATTCATTCATTCATTTTCATTTCGGCTTAGTCCCTTTATTAATCTGGGGTCGCCACAGCGGAATGAACCGCCAACTTATCCAGCATATGTTTTACGCAGCGGATGCCCTTCCAGCTGCAACCCATCTCTGGGAAACATCCATACACACCCATTCACACTCATACACTACGGACAATTTAGTCTACCCAATTCACCTGTACAGCATGTCTTTGGACTTGTGGGGGAAACCGGAGCACCCGGAGGAAACCCACGCCAACACAGGGAGAACATGCAAACTCCACACAGAAACGCCAACTGACCCAGCCGAGGCTCGAACCAGCGACCTTCTTGCTGTGAGGCGAACGTGCTACCCACTGCGCCACTGTGAGGCCAGCAGGACTAACATCCTATGCTAATCGACCCTTTTCACAATTCCTTTTTATGACATGTTTAATAGTCATCATAATCTTAAATCCTTGAAAGTTTTTAATATTTAGATTTTTTTTTAACATATGAACATTTATATGTATTTATGTATGCATTATATCATCTTTGCATCAAATTACAAAAAACTAATTACCGCTTGTACGAGGCGTTCGTAATGCAGGGTCTATGGACAGGACAGTAAATCTGACATTGTTCTCTCTTCTGGCTGCCGTTTTCAGTCTCACACAATTTTTTTCCTTTTTATGAAAGTCTTGATAACACCATTGTGGAGTTTTTCTTTTATTATTTTAGCAAATGGGATTGTAAAACATAACTTGTTGTACTCTCCCATTCACTGCGCTCTAAGTTTTCCCAACTGTAATGACTTCTGCTACCGAGAAACACGGAAATGTGAAAAGTGTCTATGAAGGAGAGATCTTCACTAATGGGCGGGGCTTTCCCCTCTCATGACATGTACAGAGGGAGAAAGTCAATCAGTGTTTCTGCAGATTGTTTTATCAAGTGTGATTATAAAAAATAACATTTATTAATCTTTACTATTAGAAGCTGGTTATATTCACAGACTGTAGCCACACATCTGTGTTTAAACCCCTTTAAAAGTGATTTTTGCATAATAGGTCTCCTTAAAAAATTAAAACGTTATATATAAACAAACACTACAACTGTACAGTACATAAGCAACATGGTAACAGTTTACAGCAAGCTTTTGTTTGTTAACATTAGTATTTGTTAACATTAGTACACCATTTATAAATCTTTGTTAATAATAATTTAAGTTTTCTAAAAGTATTGAGCTAAAAGGAATAATGTATGTTTGTTGTGTAATATATGAACTGTATATTTGTTTTGTTCTTGTTTTTCAGTCATTAAAATAAATGTTAGCATTAAAAGTCCCAAACTGTGTATGTGCTTCTGGTGATACAAATAAAATAAACTGATGATTTTTTTAAAAACCTGTTATTAGTTTAACTTGAATAAAAAATAAAAAGTTAGGTCAAATAATTATTTAGCTATAATTGATTGGCAGTGGTTCATTCTGCTGTGTCGATCCCTGATAAAGCAAGAAATAAGCTGAATTCTTACTTTCCAACAATATATTGTGCAAACGTAATTGACCTGAAAATCTGAAAATAATGAGGAAATCTCAAAGACAAATGCAGATCTCTAAAGACCTGCTTCCACCTGGTATTAACTTGCAAAATTGTATCTTAATGCAATATAAAATGTTAAATGTATAGAAAGCATTTGAAAAATATACCCCAAAATGCTACTTAAATCAAACCTGTTATGTCCAAACTGCAGTTTGAACCAAACCTTCAAATGTCTTTATGATGTTCAAAAATAAGTATTTGAACTGAATGTTCTATGATGTCAAAAGTGCTGTCTGGGTTTTTGAAGCAGAGCTTAAATGTGTATTTAGTGGCTCTCCTTACCCCTTTCCAGCAATCTTGCCTGGCAGCACCACACAAAATGTTACCTGTTGTCTCAGCAGATCACAACCATTTCAATGTGCATCTTCCTTTGTCCACTCCAACATACACACACACACACAGGCACACACACACACACACACACACACACACACACACACACACACACAGGCACACACACAGGCACACACACAGGCACACACACAG
>CAIGQW010053631.1:19284934-19296934 GCA_903798125.1 Danio choprae
ACACGTACACGTACACGTACACGTAGCACTGCTCATTCAGAAAAGGCACAGCTAAACAGATTTAAGTCTTGATTTGAATGTGCCTAATGTTGGAGCACATCTGAAAGCTGATTCCAGCAGCGGGGGGTGTAGTTGCTGAAGGTGGATTCACCCTGCTTAGACTGAACTCTAGGAATTTCTAATTTATTTGATCCTAAAGATCTGAGTGACCTGTTAGGTTTGTATTCAGTGAGCATATCTGTAATGTATTGAGGTCCTAGGCCATTTAGTGATTTATAGACAAGTAATATACTTTCAAATCTATTCTGAATGTAACTAGGAGCCAGTGTAAAGACCTGAGGACAGGTGTGATGTGCTCTGATTTTCTGGTTCTGGTCAGATTCCTGGCAGCAGCGTTCTGGATGAGCTGCAACTGTCTGACTGTCTTTTTGGGGAGGCCAGTGAGGAGTCCCTTACAGCCATCCACCCTGCTGCTGATAAAAGCATGAACAAGTTTCTCTAAGTTGTTTCATGAGTTGTTTTCCTCATAGGTACCAAATAAACGTCCCCACAAGGTCACAATTTACTTCCATTGCTACTTGTGGGGACATTTGGTAAGTAATACAAGCTACACACAAACGCACAAACACACGCGCACACACAAACGCACAAACACACGCACGCACGCACACATTTAACACCTGAAATTAAGATGGGATCCAGTCAACCAAAACCCAAGTAAACAAGGGAAGCAGGAAGCATTCCCATCCAAACCTGTTGTTTAGATGGGTCTCTTTTGTCCACTTTCATGATGAATCAGTGTCTATGAGCAAATATATATTTAGACTTTTTCTTTAATAACTTTCAATTTAATATTCCAAAATAAGCTTAAGAAATAAGATTTACATACTCTAAAGTCAAAATATTGAATTTCTTATTATTTCCCTTATGTACTTACTTATGTATCATTTATAATAGTTGAACATCTATGTATGTGGTCTCTGTTAAACTCATTTAACAAATATTTTAGAAATTCAAATAAACATCGAAAGTTGTTCTTAATTTGAGTGCCTGTATAAGGATTTAATCATTAAATGGTCACATGAAAAAGACCAATTGTAACATTGTGCTACCTGAAATTGTGCCCTTGCATAAAATAAATTAACATGATTTTTTTATGTGAAACATTATTCATAAACCTGTACTTTAATACCAAGGAAATGTGCCAATTCACGTGCTAATGAGAATCACTGTTTTTAGAAAAGGCTATAAAGGCAAACCAAACAATTATAGATGATATAGATTAAGGGTAAAGGTGAAGAGGTGGTGGTTTTTATTGGCTGTTTGAATGGATTTGGCCACATGAGCATCTAAACTACAATAGCAAACCAATCGAATACCTTTTTGACTCACTTTGGATATGGTCAAAAAGTTGACAAGCTCATAGACCCACCAGTGATCGAATCAACAAAACCTGACCACAAACACACATATTGCAAACATACTGCAAAGATCCCTGGTAAGCAGTAGATCCTGAGCACTTGTGTGTGTGTGTGTTCTTCTCTCCTTTCACTGCATAAGGCATTGTTACCCTGGTAACAGCCACCGCACAGTTTTACTTGCGTGAGTTCAATGTCCTTAAACATGAAGAGCACTTCAGTTGGTATAGGTGAGGTGTATTGACGTAAATCTTTGATGTGATGTTTGTGTGTGTTTGTCTTTCTGTGAGGCATCAGTGGGATTTGAATATTGATCTTGCACATGTCACACACCCTCCCCTGTTGATCTCGCACATGACAGAGAAAGACAATGAGTGTGTGAAGCCAGTTGTCACAGCGTGGTCTGCACTGACAGCATCTTAACAGTGCACAGACCAAATAATTAGGAAGGGACAGAAGGTGTCCTCTATTAACTCTTCTGAGGGTTTAGCAAAGTAGATGAGAAAGACTTGAAGAGTAAAAGCTAGTGCTAAAGTGGTCTCAACCTCACACAGACCACCCACAGACACTGCACAAAAAACTGGACAAACGTGAAGAAAATTACAGTCCAGCAGGAAGCTATATTATGCAATATAACTGTATAAGACAATATAAGACACTCTCAGAAATAAAGCTAGAAAGCTGTCCCTAGCGTGGTATAACATTTCAAAAGATAGTTTACCCCAAAATGATTATTAATTTCTTTTTTTTTCATTGAACAAAAAAAAAGATAATATTTTGAAGAAGGCTGAATACCTGTAACCACTGACTTCCAAGTAAAAAAAACTAATACTATGGAGGCCAGTGGTTACATGCTTCCAGCTTTCATCAGAATATCTTCTGTTGTGTTAAAGTATATGGTGAGTAAATGACAGAATTTTCATTTTTGGGTGAGCTATCCCTTTAAAAAGAATTCATATTGGCAGGAACAAATATATATATATTAGTACCTAAAGTGTACATATTAGTGCCCAACAACACATTTTGAAATGATGTATGTAATATGCCCCTTTAATATACAAGTATAGACTCTAGGTCAAATGTGTGTATTTAAAAAAGGTACTGTCCCAGTAACAGCTTTGTAGTTTTATTTTTAGAGTGTGTATGAGTGTTACAAAGAACAGATATTTATTTCCTGCAGGATTTTTTAAGTTGCTTTAAAAGTTATAGTCCAAAAACTGTAAACTCTGTGGTGATTTCTGTAGATTAAGTAAGTACTTGGACAGACACCAATTTGTAATTGTAGTAATATATAACAAGTATATGATCTTAAATTCAAGATTTGACAATTCAGTGGGAAAAGATTTAAGCAGCCAACAAAAACAACAGCGCATTTAGGAATTTTAGAGGGAAAAGAGAATGGGTATTTACTTAGTAAGACTTTAATTTAAAATTTTCCATTTGTTATTATACAAAAAAATCTTAAGCATTTATTGCTTAATATTAAGTGATCATTAACAGTTGCAACATACAATTTTCTTTATGTAGTAGTAAATATTTAATAGAAACATGAAAAAACAACAAAGATCTATGTTTATTATCTAATGTTAACAAATGGGGGTAAATAAAATACTGCAACAAATGTAATGTCCCTTACTGTAACGGATTACCAAATATTTGCATATAAAGTTGTTTAATATAGCTGCCTTGCAAAGAGATTTGTCACAAAATCATTAGTGATTCATTACAGTTCATTATAAATCGCAATATCTAAAAATCCTAGCACTTGTATAAATCCCTAATGTACAGTTGGAAAAAAAAAATCACTGTGGGGGCTATTTGGCCAGAATGAACTGAAAATTGGACCAAACTTTACACTGACAGTTAAAAAAAAAATCTGGCTTTGCGAGACCGGTCTCAGAGCAGCATTTCAGTGCCAGTTCTAAACAGAGCCGTTCAGCACATTTCCACAGTTCTGCGTTCTTGCCTTAAATAAACATTGTGCGTCTCTGAATACACTTCAAGCCATAACATGCATTCCTCTGTTGTACTGCATACCCTTCTCTATCGCTCAAACCGTCTTGCATTCAGTCTATCGTGCCAGACACGTGTCTGTTCCCACACCCACGTTCTCCCAGCATGCACCAGACCCTGTTGCAGTGGGTGACTCTGTGCAAACATACGCCCTGCTTCAGTCTGCATTTCGCCACTCTATAAACAGCGGGCGAGTGGAGGCGGGGCTTCGCTTCTTGATGGACAGCTGCGTAGGTTGCGGTCAGGCCCAGACATGTTAAAGAGCGCTGGGTTGCAATAGAGCTCGTTGACATGCTGATTGGTGGAATGCTGTCGTTAAGTGGCAGTGTATATGTGTGTGTAGGTGGACGGCTTCATGTCCGACATGCTGCTGCTGTTTAGATTGGACAAGCCTAACACCCACAACATCCATGCCTGTCACTCTGCGCTCCCACTCCGGCCACAAGGAAAGATCCCCTCCTGCACCGCTGTCAACCAATGGATCGAGACTGATTGACATCTTGTTTAAATGAGTTATAGGGCAGTCTCGCTCCATTGATCGGCAGACACAAAACCACTAATCAATGGCTGGTCGTGGTGAAGAGGATGATGAGGGTTTTTTTTACCCAGATTTACCAGTTCCTCTAGGGTCTCTAAGGTCACTCATGGAGTCATAACAACTACTTAAGGCATCAATCACATATCGATCGCCTGTTAAAAGCCCAAAGCCAACATGGCCCATTGTCTTTCTCTGAGCTGATCCCAGATGGGATGATCTAATGGATATATATACACATGATATATGTCAGCCAATAAACAGATTTATCAGCCAATCAGTGACCTGTCTATGGTTTGTGTAAACCAATCAGAATGATTTATGACACCATTTGTGTTTAGCTATGCATTACCACAAAGCAGAGGTCATATGAACACACATTATAATGGGCAAAAATAAAAATACTCCACATTTGTGATGATTATTCCACAACACAGCATTAAGTTAGTTTAAAGTCTTACATGTGTCTTACATCTATCATATGAATATAACTAAATAAAATGTCAAAAATGACAAATGAAATAACTAAATATGACATTTATTATATTGTGTGTACTTAAAGGGATGGTTCACCTAAAACTGACAGTTCTGCCATCATGTACTCGTCTTCACTTGCTCCAAAACTGTTTTACTTTCTTCCTTCTATTGAACAAGATGAGATATTTTGAAGAAGCTGAAAACTTGTAACCATTGACTTCCATAGTATTTGTTTTTCCTAATATGGAATTAAATTGTAATTATTTAAAATATCATCTTTTGTTTAACAGAATAAAGCAACTCATAAAGGTTTGGAACCACTTAGTGTTGAGTACATAGTGAGTAAAATACCTTTTAGGTAAACTCTCTTTATATGATCACTATATATTTTAAAGCCTATTAAATATAAAAAAATGATGACTTTCAGTTATATTGTAATGTTAAATTGAGCAACTCTTAAATTTGCAAGCTGCTGTAAATGATTCATTTATAACTAGCTCATACGAGTCAAATGGATTTTGCTTGTTTTTTCATATTCATCACATTCATCAAAAACAAATTTCTCAGTAAAAAGATATGTTTACTTGACATTATTTTGTCTTTTTATGTCATCACATTTGATTGTAGACTGCAAACACATCTATGATTTTGATGTGGCGTTGGTGATTCATCAGCAGCGGCGCTCAAAACATTGCAGGAAGGAGCGTATGGCCATTGTTTACATTCATGCAAATGGTCCAAATTGATTGCATAAACATATAATCAATGGTATTGAATATCTGCAGCTGAATATTGTAGCTCTGAGATGGAGACATGAAAACACCCAGACTAATCTCGGTGTTAAAGCCAAAGAGGAATCTAATTAAGAACCCGCACTTCATCTGTCTATTTACATCGGTGTCATTTGGAAAAATAACGTGAGAGACAAATCCCCTAACCCAACCAATTTAACCTGCTCCTTATCTTCTCGGGTTAAAAACAGAACGTGACTTCTCCTCCTCGAATGCACGAGATGCAGCGGAGAGGAATTGACATCTTAACACAATAAAGAGCAAAATAAACAGAATAACCCTCATCGTTATAATTATCTACTACCCCGAGGCTCAACTATGAATTATTCATTCAGTGGTTAATTAAATGCATGTGTGAGGGGTGCAGTGACAGTACATCCCAGGGACGTAACATTGATATGTGACATTAAAGAAATACATTTTTTGGTTTCCTGCAATCACACCCAACAGCCAGCTCCATGTAGCAAGGGGAAATCTGAATCATTATCATTGCTCGCAATTGTATTCTTGTACAATAGCATGGAATATTTATGACTACCAAGTTTCATATCGGTGCAGAATAAGCCACTCCATTCGGGTTTTGATTGCTGATATTATGGAAAAACTGTGGTCTATTACAGCCAGACAAAAGGTCACATGGGCCTCTTTTGTTGGTTTAATGCTTTGGTTTAGTCCTCACCGCACACATATAGGACATAACGTCACCTCAGCCAGTCCACAGCACCCAATACCATAACTCAGAAATATTACCATTAGTCACTACTTTTATATTGTCCTCTATTAAAAGGGAGTGTATGTGAATAGAGAGCCCATTAGGTTCTGACGTGTGCTGGAGCACAGTGTGTGTGCATGTGTCCATGACCACTAATATCATGCTCTGGTCTGTACTGTAATAACATTACACTCCATTCACTTTATTACACATTACAGGGATTGTGGTTGGATTCATTTTGCCCTAATGGCATTTGGTGGGTTTACTAATAAGTCTCAGGGGAAGATTGTGTCTCCAGACTACCCTGATCCTCTAGCATCTGTATGCGCGCATGCACACACACACACACACACACACTAACGGAGCTGTAAACAGGACAGATAATAGTCATCATGCAGCATGGGTACAAATCATGCCATCAACAACATCAAGAATCTTGCATCAGACCAGCTGAAGCATTAAAAATCTACTGTGGAGATCCAGGCTGCTTACAAATTACAAGGTGAATTCTGGAATGGAGTTGGAGGCTGTTAAAAAAATAAATAGATAGCATTCGTCTATCTGGAGTTTTTAATTCACACAGAACACCCAGATAACTTACAGTACATTTCACATGCACCAGCTAACATTAAAGAGGATTGTACAGAAATGAAAGAAATAGACCACTTTTTAGATTAAGAGCGTGAATGTGAACAGATCTGGACAGACTCCATGTACTGTAAAGGTGAACTGGAGCTTGAATTTAAATGCCTGGAAAATTTAGATGCTGAATTGTAATACACAGAAACACAGAGTGGTGAATAGAGTACTGAAAAAAAGTCAGAATTAAAGGAACCATAATTTGCCCCCCCAAAAAATTTAATGCAAGTAGAGTAAAAGTATGTTTTTTTAATGCTACACAAATTTTTAAAAAGTACTTAAGAGTAGTGAGTATTACGCTGTGAAAATGATCCATGTTATACCTCGCAAATTAAAAATGTAGCTTACATCAAGTCTCATTTCCATTTAGGGGTGTTTTTAAGTGCAAGTTCAATTATTTGCCATTCATGGACTATACATTTAAAATGTCAAATTCATTTGAACACATTACATTAATATATGCTATAATAACTATAATAAGCTGACAGAAGTTTATAAGTGGAGTGAAATCTGTGTAACCTAAGGGTCAAAAATCTAGCTGTGATTATTATGTTAACAGTTTGAACCCTGACAACCCTGACTTTGAACCCTGACTAACAAGCTATGAGTGTCCAGCAGTTCAAACCGCAAACCAAGCTCGTGCAGCACTGATAGAATATATGCAATGTGTATACATGCAAATGTTTTTATGCATTTGAAAACGTAATATTCTGTAGTGCATTCAGTTATTGTTTAAAACCACTTGGTGATTTCAGTCATCATACAGTAGGCATCCTTCATCTTTGATATGCAGTTTAAACACTCTCATGGTTTGTTCCGTGTAACGATTTTGCATCTTCTTGGTCACTTTTAATGCTTCCGCGCTGTATATGTTTGCTGTATTTATTAAGCATTCGTGTCTTGAGGTCACTCTGTCTGATGAGATTTGATTGGATGGGAATCACAGGACTGATTATTCCACTTAGCAAATCATCATAGACAAGAAAAAATAAAGATATAAAGTAGTGACTGCGGGTTGAAGGAAAGTAGCTCAGTAAATGAACAGCTACATTTTTAAAAATGCTGGGTTCCACACAATTCCATGTTGTCTCAACACAAATAATAAAATGAAAAAGGTTAACAATTGATTTTACACATTTCAGTGGATTGAACATAAAACCATTAAGTTGTCCCAAAAAAATGTAAGAATAAGTAAAATAAGTGAATAAGTAGTTTGAACAAGCAGTTTGAAAAGTCATGTTTTGAGGGTACACCACTTCAAATGTACTCAAGTAAAAGTCAGGCAAACTCATTGGTTAAAAAAAGTGGAAACCCCAGAACATTCAGTCTTTAAAACTGAAATCCTGCAATTTAATTTACAGAAAGGATGTTGGGTCACTGAATAATGTTGTGGACAATTTGGAGGCCTTTGTGTCAAAAAGGTTAAGAACCGCTGATCTTTCATGAATATAAATCTTCTAAAAAAACAAGTGCTTTTCTAGTTAATTACAGATGCATGCATTTCAAATTCATTCCACTCCTTTATATACATTATGCAGTTCAATGCATCCTGCTTCCTACCTCAATTCATAATTAGGAATGCAACTGAGAATTCAAGCCATCCTTAATTCAGTTCTGAATGGTACACAACTGAACCGTTATAGTATGGCAATATGCAATCTGCTCAACATGCCCTTACTGTGCTACTAAAGTGTTCAGTGGTGAGTTTCAACATCGTTTTAACGACCTTTATAATGACCAGACAGCCAAAAGTTAACATCATTTACACAAATTTGAAATAAAATCAAATAAAAACAACCACATTAGCCTTGCTAAATGAAGCATGCAGCATGATGAGGTCAAGTGATGATAATGCAACACAGTGCTGCTTTTAATTATTTATAGTGACATGATTTGTACCGTTTCTCAGGCTATTTTAGTGAGGGGAGATGCCATATTGAATTTTATATGAATGCAAATGAATATGCGAGGGGTATGCTTGTGATAGACAAATGTTTAAGGTTCAACAACAGTTCCAAACGCTCAAATTTTGATAACCCTCATGATGTGATCCATACGAGACTCGAACAAATAGCAGTTTTTAAGAAAATTAAAAGAAAACTTTGCAATTGTTTTAAAGCCCTACACTGTATAATAGACATTTACTTTTAATATTACAAATTACTTATGAATTATATACTGTTATTTTCTCAACGAAATAACGAATTTCTCATATATATTTAATCAAAATGGGCAACGATATGTACATTCATAACTTGGTAAAAAAATTTCCATATAAATTTGGACTGTTTTTATAAAACATTGATTGTACACATCCAAACAAATCTGGAAGTTGCATACAGATAATAATGCATTTTATATTTGTAATGTGCTTTTCAAAAACCCAAAGCGCTACAGAAAAAAAATGAAACACTACATATAAGACTTTAAAAAAAAAACCCTCATGCTTTCATTCCTGTCAAAACATATATATGGTGCTAATCTGACTAAAATCTAAACAATATAATTATAAAACTAGTGATCCAGTCCAAACATTGAGCAATTCACACCTGAAACTTGACTGCCGGTAAGTCTGGAATGGTTTAGTTTGTTTGCAGAGCATTTTCACACCTTCCACAGTAACCACCCCACATACCTTTATTAAGCACACATGTTTTGCTAATGAACACCGAGGTGTTGGATGATAATAGCGGCTCAGAGAAAAATTAACAATTTTCTTTTTCAAGGACCAACATAAACATTTGCTATAAGAAAACAAATCTCCGCACGGGCACAAATGTATCTCGCCGTAAACAATTGGAGACATGAACGCATAGAGGGCAACAAGCTCAAGGTTGCGCACCCTGGGGGCTCTTGGGTGGGTCTGAGGCTCAAGACGGCTAATGTTGTTGGCACTAAATCTTCATTAACGATTCCACCAACACACCATCACAGTCCTCCGTCCAGCTGGGTCTCCCGTACCGACAGACTGGCAGACTTTAAGATGCCCAGGTGGCACAGGAAGCCCTGGAACTATGCCTAGCAGTGCGGACACATGCAAAAAAACACACATTTACAACGCAGCCAATAGAATATATCTCGCACACAAACAGACCAAAGCGCCGCTCCACCTTTGCGCAATTAGTGTGGCACACATTGCTCAAGGGCGCAGGAGGAAATGAGTTTTTTGGTAGGCGTGCATGGGGAACACGGGGAACATGGGGGAACGGCGGGAGGGATGAAGGAAGGGGAGCGAGGTTCAGGAGGATTAGGTAGGCGGTGGTGGTTATGCTTGGAGGAGGAAACATAATGCATGGTATGGGAGTATGTACTCAGTATGGGTGAAAACCACTGAACTGATTATAAATCTTCAAACAAGGCTTTGCTTCTCTAGTTAATTATTGAAAACTCAACGGCTACCTCAATTAAATTTAATTGAACTGCAGAATTGGATGTCCAATTTATGCAATCCAAACTCAAAATCTAATTTTGAACGGTTCACAAAAATAAAAATTATATATATATATATATATATATATATATATATATATATATATATATAGTATGCCACAATGGGTCAGCAAGGTGGCTCAGTGGTTAGCACTGTCGTCTTGCAGCAAGGTCACATGTTCAAGTCCCGGCTGGGCCAGTTGGCATTTTGCATGTTCTTCCTGTTTTAAACTGGGTTTCCTCCGAGTGCTTTGGTTTCCCCCACAATCCAAAGACATTTGGTACAGGTGAATTGAATAAACTAAATTGGCCATAGTGTATGAGTGTGTGTGAATGGTGTATGGGTGTTTCCCAGTGCTGGTTTGCGGCTGGAATGGCATCGGCTGTGTAAAACATGCTGAATAGTTGGCGGTTCTTTCCGCTATTGTGACCTCTAAAATAGAGACTAAGCCGAAGGAGAATGAATGAAAGAATGCCACAATGAAATGCACTCATTTTGAGCTCATGTTAGGATTAATTTCAGTGTTTAGAGCACAAGGAGACACATTCCAGGTCCAAACATATTTTAATCCAACTAGTTTTGCCCACTTTTACCCACTTTCCTGATTTCGGGTGCACAAATGTCTTACAAGGTTTTACATGAGCTATTTCTGATCTTTCATACTTTTGCAAAATTTTGCTCATACAATTTAGTGATATTTTATACACAAATCTCAGGAGGAGCATGTGGAGATGTTTTGATAAGGCCAATTCATTTTCAATAATCATTCTATTATAGATTACATAAATAGCCAAGCATGTCTTACCTCCATATTCTCTCAACTTTCAGCATCTCTTTGCCACCCCAGCTCCACACTTTCCAACCTGATCACTACATAAATCGGAGAGGTGGGAGCGTTATGAGGCCGGCTAGACACTGCACTTAAAACAGCATGCCAAAAATGCATATTCTATTCATTCAATATCTGTAAGTGTGAACTCGTGAATATAGAACCACAAAAGGAGACACTGTAAAACAATATGGACAATCAAAAAAAGTTATTTTTTCTGCTTGTTCAAAATACTTGAGCTGAATCAACATAATTCTTGAGGTTTTGGAGGGGACAATTTAAGTTAACCTATTCAATTTGAGTTGGGACAACATGAAGGAATCTCGTGGAAGCCAGCATTTTTTACAGTGGAGGGCTTGTCCAGTCAAAAGGCCAGTCTAGGCTAGGAGCATTTTTTTATTCTAAAACATTTTATTTTTTAAACTGAATATGCACTAATGTAAATCACACAGAACATTGTTGGAAGCAGGACAGGCAAGACAACAGTCCCCTAGGTTAAGAACAGACCTAAGTGCTGTTTACACTAGTGTGTTTTCATTTTTAAAAAGCGTTTTAGAAGAAAATTCTTCTAGTCCAGACTGGCCTTTTTAGTGCGTTTCAGATAAACAATCTCTGTACACACTTTACTGCCTAAAACGCATGACACGTAACCATTCACACTCGCTGGGCATGCATATATTTTACCGGCATCAGTACTTGCAATCTACTGATTGTGTTATGGTTATATAAGAGGGGCTTGACCAATCAGAGCGATTGTAGATTGTGCATTTTTAAAGTTAAAATCCCATCTTGCTATAGTGGTTCAACAACATGTCGTCTAATGTTTAATAGCTTGCTCAGAAAGCAGACAGGAAGTGGTCTTTTGCTACACATCACTCTATATGCATATATTTTTCTATATGCAGGCTACTCGAGAAACCTTTGGCATCAATAGACAGGCACTATGGGCATGGGAGTTTCATTACATCAGCATTGGAGGTAACAGATAGTTTCATGCTGAAGTTCTTGTGTGTTTTGAGTGAATTTTTTTGTATGATTTGCTAATTTTACAATATATACCCATAACCTTACATTATTGTATGTCATATATTAGCAGTTAGGTCTGAAGTAGAAATGAGGTTAGCTGGTTGAAAGAAAGAAAGAAAGAAAGAAAGAA
>CAIGQW010053631.1:19305073-19325368 GCA_903798125.1 Danio choprae
TGTGTGTGTGTGTGTGTGTGTGTGTGTGTGTGTGTGTGTGTGTACCGTAGTTTTATCTTTTGTACCTTAAAAAAAAATTTTTATTTCCCAATTAATTATTTTTCTTTAAATTAGACTGCACTGACTTTTACCATGCTGATCAAACGCATACACACACACATAAACTTTAAACAGCTTCTTTAAACAGCACAATATTTAAAACATAATTTCAATTTGGTGGTTCATTCCGCTGTGACGACCACTGATGAATAAAGGGACTAAGCTGAAGGAAAATGAATAATTTAAATTGCACAGGAGGGCTAATAATTTTGCATTCAATATACTCCACCAGCTCCAAGGCTTGTGCACAGTACTGTAAATATACTGTATCTGTGTTTCATTCTCAGTCTCTTTACTCAGAAACAAATAGAAAATAATAATAATAAAACACACTCCCTTGGCACTAAGCACTATTTGAACTGTTTTGGGGAGACTGCCCAGAGCTTCTCTCAAATAATGTAATAATAGTAGGTTTTTTTCAGCGCTTACTAGAGTTCTGCTTTAGATTTGGGCTTTTTTTTTTCTTTCTTTCTCTATCCAGGCAATCCCATTCAGCTTCTACAATATTCAGGTCTAGACTTTGTGGAGGCAGTTCACTACTTTTCATAACTATTACTAAAAATAAACCGACCACCAATCAGGTGATTTCCAGAAGGAATGGCATGATGGCATGAAAACCTGTACCAAAATCCTATCATTTCAGACATTATCAGCAACATCATACAGCCTTTATGCAGGCCACAAGCACTCATTCAACTAATGTTGTTACAATTACCAGTTTCAAGGTAAACCATGGTTAATTCTGACGATTAGTACTACCATTTCATATTTTCATTATTAAAACTGTGACTGGTTGTTGCAATTTTTAAACTGTCACATTGCAATAAGCAGTTTATACGCACACGTTTATATAGACAGCTAATAAAAATATATTCATATATACAGTTAAAGTAGTTATGCTGTATTATTCAGTATACTAAGCTAAAGCTTGACTTCACAAAAATAAATTGCAAATCAAATCACAATATCAGTCGGAAAAATCTGTATTAGATATTTTCATCAAATCACACGACACTTTCAGGATTTTATTGAGCAGCTTTATGCAATTTTGTGAAACATAAGGTAAACATAGATCCCTTTGAGGTAGATTTTCGAGTGCAGGTTTAACAACCAATACACTTAATAAGAAAATGAAATATTCCCATGTACATGAAATAATGCAAACATAAACAAATCCAAAATGCACAGATCCTTGTTAATAGTGTTTGTTCTTTTTTTTAAAAAGTGTGTGCGTGTGCGTGCGTGCGTGTGTGCGTGTTATACGTTTCACAGATTTAAAAAAATGAAGTATATTTGGATGAACTCTCTTTTTTCAATTGAACAGATATTTAATAAATGGTATGTTTAAATGCTCAGTCTCCCTCCTGAAATCTGTCAGCACACAGGACTGGAGCCCAGTTTACTGTTATTGCTATGGGAAGGAGACAGAGAGACACATTATACTGTTCAGGGACCTTGCACAGCACCGGACCCTCACGGACTGGAATGCTGAAAACGAACAAATTAGAAGCGGATGGAGGTGTACGGGGGGGTATAGTTACGATTGGAAAAAAAAAAAAAAGAAAATGCGCGATCGGTTGTTTTTGGACACGCATCATTTTCTCTGCAAAGAAGCCTGGCAGCTGCTGCGTGAGCAGGACAGGGGTGCAGGGGCAGACGAGGGTCGAGGGAGGAGCCCACTGCAGTTTGGGTGAGTTTGTGCTTGTGGACAAGAGTGAGAGAGAGAACCTCCTTAATGCATTGTTTGGAGAGAAAGGAGGAGTAGCAGGAGGGGATGGAGTGACTGAAATCTAAATGAAAAGACCACCTGTTTTGTTAAAGAAACAAACAAAAACATGCTTTGAACCAATAAACAAAATCTAAAAACTTTTAAAAAAAAAGTTATGTTTTATTAGTGATGCTTGGGGGATTTAAGCAAATCCATAACCATAAGCATTAAGCTTTTGGCATGCAACTCGTTCCGTGCCATTTCTGCTACAGACATAAGGGATACCTCAAAACACGGCATGTTGAGCAAAGGTGTGCCATTACTTCTTTAAGCAATCTGACTAAACTTGACTAATATCCCATGACTTGTAACCAGGTCCACATGGAATTTGCGCCCACAAAAATCTGCAGAAAACTCATTTTTGCAGATTGCTGAGCCATGCAGTCTATTTATGTATGTATTTATTCAGGTTTTTTTATATTTATTTCTGTTATATTATTGAATAATATGCACATTTTAATGTTTAGATTACAAAATACAATTTGCAAAGCATAATTTTACATGTTTCTTAGTTCACACACTGGCCCAGCCGGAAAAGTCGCAACAGTACTAACCACTGAGCCACCGTGCCATCAGATTTGCATTGTAAACCTTAAAATAAAGTTGAAAATATATAATTTTAACAGAATATATTAACAAACTTCTGCACAGAAATAGCAAAAAAAAGTCCTACTTACTGGAGGAAAGTGAGACATATTCAGAAAGTATAATCTTATTAATCATCTTTATCCAGTTTGAGATGTACAGTAGCTGTTCGAATTTCTGTTTAATGCTGCAAAGAAACCAGGCTATACCATTCCTGCTTTGACCCACCTCTGCTTCAAACACAGCAGTATACGGTTGAAATTGCAGTGCATTTATGCCACCTCTGAGCTGAATTAAACAATCAGTGTAAACAATCTGTAAAGTGTAACCTACTGTAACTGCCACTTCAGCTCACGTCGGCTTTATTTTATGTTTAGCAAACAAATTAACATTAAGGATGACAACTAAAACAATCAAGATTGAATTTATAATTATTATATCGATGTTTTAAAATGTAGAATGGCACATGTCTGTTTCTGAACATTGAGTTCTTGTTAATAAATGTTGACAGCCAATCATAATCAATCTTAAAGAGCGCAAGAATTTGAAGTAATTATATATTATTATAATAATAATATTTCAAAGCTCTTAGGAATGCACATTTGACAGCAGCTCGAGTTGAAATTGGCAAGTGTGAGTTGAGATCCAGAAGTAATGTATTTTTAACTAAAACCTAAAGAATATTAGTACAAGTACAAACGCACGGCTAATATGACGTAACACAAACAGTAATTATAGTAATTCAGTAGTTATATTACATTACTACTTTATTTTATTACAATAATAACATCATAAAATTCAATATAAACATCCCAGATTTCTGCCAATTAGAGTTACTGCAGTAAAATGGCATCAAAAGTGGAAAACATTGGTCAAATATTTAATTTAAATATTAAGGCTGACAGTTGGAGAAGCGCTAACAGCTGAGCAAATTTTTAACAGCACTTGTGTTTCTGCAGAGGAAAAAAAAAACCTGGGGGCCGATCACATCAAATGCGCTTTTCAGTTCTGAAAACACAAGATGCACCAAACTGCCTTTTGTTGACATTAGTAAAGTGAAGTGTGCTGCACGTTTTATGTTACTAGCCAACCACTGCCTCAATGGTTTTGGTGCTGGAGCGCATGGTACGTCGAGTGCTTTTTCAGCGTTTTCATTTTTGAATTTTCTGCAGGTGCACAGAGCACTCCATCAAAAACACAGGATGATAGCAGGTAGAAAGAATGAGAGGTACCCGGGGTGTATAAACAGCATGCAAAATGCTCACTGCCAACAGAAAACCATTTAAAACAGGTACCTCTCGATGCAAAAAACACATTTGGTGTGATTAGGGCCTTAGAATGCTGCATCTGAAGGCAGCATTTTAAAACTTTAGGACACAGCCTCTGTCACACTGCCAGTTAAAAAGGTTACAAAATGGGACCATTTAGTTGCAGCGTGTAATTCCTATACTATAATTTTTTGGAAATAAACTATAGTTAGTTGTAGTGTAGAGACTTATTTATTTGTATTTATAAGGTTTTTTTACTGTACTTGCTGTTGGTGTGAACAGTTTTTTTGTCTTTGTTTTAGTGTGCAAAAGCACATGGATTAATACCATACAGTACATGTAGGTCAGAGACCTTAACACCGCCAGCAGCACATATGGAGCAAGTGCTAGGTTCAACTCAACTAGGCTGAAGAAATTTAGGACCTGGCCAAAACTGGACCTTAAAGCAAATCACATCATACACTCCTGGATGGCTGACTACACACATATATCTGCCCCTAGCACAGAGATCGATAAAGGCAAGTGTGTGTGTGAGAGAGGACTGAAAAAAATCTCTAAAGTGCCCAAACAACTCCCAAAAACACACATTCTGAAGCAAAGCGTGACGGAACACCTTTGTCTATCTGTGGCACAGCTGCACAACCTGGACACACACACACACACACACACTCACAGATTCCTTCTCTGAATGCAGCATTTGGCAGTATTTGAGGCTGACACTGCTGATGTCATTTGCAGCAATGAGTCATTGGGCCCACACTCCTGCTGTGTGTACTGGGCCCCTCACACACACACGCACACAGACACGCACACAGACACACACACAAACACACACACAGACACACACACACACCTAGAACCGAACATGGGCCCATCTTTCTGCTTTCCTTGGCATCGGAAGCTGTATTTTTATGAGTGTGCCCAGACAAAACAAATATTCCTTATCTCCTTTCTCCTCTTTTTTAATTTAAACTCCTTTTCCCTCTTCTCTTACTCTCTCTGTACCCCTCGCCGGTTTAGCAAGCTAGCACGACTCATTGGCCCTCTGGACACACTCTATTCTGCCACTCCATTGTCGATCCGACAGCCTTTGTTGTATGGAGAAAAAGAGACCCCCGCCGTTCTTTCTCTCTCTCTCTCTCTCACACACACACACACACACACACACACACACACACACACACACACACACACACACACACACGCGCGCACTCACACCCACACATACACACACATTCCACAAGCACAGAGGTCAAAGGGTGCAGCTGCCTCAATAAAGCAACGGGAGTGTGTGTGTGTGTGTGTGTGTGTGTCTTAAAAGGAGAGTAAGAGGGGGAGTAAGGGAGGTGGTGGATTCATTTTTACTTTTTTCCTCTATTCTGGGCTGAAAGAGCGAGTAAGGGTGGGGAGAAAGGGACACAGGGTGGCTATTCGGGTCTTGAAGGACTCTTGTCAATCGTGGAATTTTTGAGAAAACTTTTCTAATTGAATTTTGAGGCTCGGTGAGGTCCGCTCTTGTCTCATTGTTTGCGAGACCTTGCATGTTTGCGCATGTCCACATGGCTAACGATTTTATCTTGCTTTCCTGTGACACTTTTTTTAGTGTTAACGAAACCTTTACAATTGAACACTATTTCCTTGGGGATTTAAAAAAAATGAAGAAATCTCTCCAGATGAAGGCTGTATTGATTTTTGTTGTTGTTGTTGCGTCGCAGGGTGTTGAAGTGTTAAAGAAGGGTGAGACTGACCTCAGGTCACTGGGCATCAAAACAGGTTGTGGGGCCGAGAGATGGATGGTTTAGAAACAGCATGCTGAGTGGATGCTTTGAAAGCAGTGTCCTTCTGTCCAATCTAAAAGATACATGAAAAAAGGATTTAGAAAAAGACAAAATTTGGGAACACAAAGGCTCAGAGATGCAACAAGGTTTTTCTGTCAAAAAAATAAATAAATAAATTTAAAAAATCACAATCCTCCCAAAAATGTTTTGCTTCCTGTTCTGTTTACAACTTGTAATAAGATATGTTTTAAACATGAAAAGAAATACCATAAAATGACACAGAGAGCATCAGCTTTTGTTTCAGCTCTGATAGCTCCAAATATGCAGATTTGTTTGAGAATCAGGATTGGCCAGAAAACATTGTGCTTACCTTCAAACCTTTGCTTTTTTAAATGAGTTTTTATTTCAATGTTTTTTTTATTTTTTATTTGCTATTTTAGTTTTTGTTTTAGTTAGTTTAATAAATGGTTTTGTTAGAATTTAGATTTCATTTTGTAAACACATTTCCATTTAGTTTATATATATATTTAATTTCAGTTTTAGCCATTCTAGTTTAGCAGAGTTAGAAAATGTCTAAACATTTAGTGTTTGCCCAGTTTACACTAACTCTTGCACAAAGCTATTAAAGTATAAAAAGTATAGTATAAAACTAAATATTTAAATAGACACTGAACCGCAAACAACAAACTCAACTTCAACTAACAGCCAGGTAAACATGCCTGGTTTATATGTTTGGGCAGATGAAGAGATGATAGAACACGTTTCATGTTTAGTTTGTATATAATACATGCTGTTGACTGATGTGCTGTTGCAGCTAATGTTGCATTACAGGCATTTCATAAAAACAGCCGCAGGTCAAACTTCCCACCATAGAATGAGTGCTTATTAAATCTGAAAAGGATCGTTTATTTTTGCTAATAATTATTTTATTTCAGTGACTTATTAAGTTTCATTTAGTTTTAGTTTTTTATTTCTGGTGAATTACACAGGTTTACCAAAATAACTATTACTATTTCGGATGACAAAGTCTGAATTAGCTAGATTGCTTCAACAACTCAATGTATACTGCTTCAAAAATCAATAGGCTTAGTGCTTTGTGGTCGTTTTTGTGGTCTTTTGCACTTTAAACTCAACTACACTGTAAAAGCAGCCCAGTCGCACGCTTATTTGACAACCTCTGACTGTGGTTGAAGTTCAGACATTTAATCCTGCATTCAGCAGCATTGTCTACATCAGGGGTGTTCAAACCTGGTCCAGGAGGTGTCCTGCTGAGTTTAGCTTCAACACACCTGCCAGGAAGTTTCTAGTATATCTAGTAAGAGCTTGATTAGCTGGTTCAGGTGTGCTTGATTAGAGTTGGAGCTAAACTCTCCAGGACACCGGCCCTCCAGGACAGAGTGTGGACACCCCAGGTCTACATCATTTAGAAAAATAACCTTAATAAAGCAGCAATTGGACACAGATATTGTAATGTAATCTTTTCTGAGAATTTTTTTTTTTTAAATACAGTACGGAACTGTATTCAAAACCCCTTGTTAAGGTGTCAAAGCTGAATTTTAGGCATCATTAGTTTTCAGTATCACGATTCTTCAGAAATAGATAATGTGATACTGAAAACTAATTTAAACAATGTTCAAATAATGTTTACAACTTTTTCAGTATCAGTAACGAAAGTATAATATTTTGTAAAACTACAAACACTTAATCCTTGTTAAACAAAATCATTCATTTCAGAGAAAAAGAAAACGTAACCACCACAAACTCGTAACATGTAATGTTAAACAAGTAAAAGTCGATCTTTAAAAAGTGCATTTAACGCTATGCTAAATGCAAATTTCCAGCATCTGATTTCTTTGAGGATTACATTTTTTGTCCAGGGCATCAGGACATATTTATTTGAGCCTCTACCAACTGGGAGCTGAGACAGCAGAGAATGAAGGTCAAGTTAACCCTCGGGAGTATCTTAATATATCCAAATCTTATATTGAAAAAAAATATTTATATTACTCTTTACTATTATTGCTGTAACCTTTACATTCATCCGATGGCATAAACCAAGGAAATCCACAGTGAATTCAAAGGCACCATGCTCTATTGTCAGAGCTCCAGAAATGTTTTAGGTTGTAACCAGTTTTAAATTACTGCTTGGCAAGATCATATAAAGCAGGGTGAATTGCCTATAACAGTAGCCTACACAATGTCTAACTAGTAGCTATCAGCCTAAATAGTGGCCTTGGTGGCACGGCATCACACAAAAACTTTTAAAATTTGCAGCGATGAATCGTTCTAAACAGTAGAAGTAAATAAGTCAATTTTTCAATTTCTCAAATAACAAAAGAAACTAAAGTATCAAAGATGAAAGAAGCACTCTTGATATATCGTGTATGAGTGATGGATGAGATCATGGGACCACCGTGCATTTTTCTCTGTGAGAATATCCAAGGGCAAACGATTACCCATAACTCACGGCGATGTTTCCGGATGCTATCATATAGATCTGAGGGTTTGTGAGCGCTTGTGGTTTGTGAGTAAATTGGAAGGGAGAATATGAGACTGTGTGGGTGTATGAACTGTATTGTATCGGATATTCGGCTGGTATCATGTCATGTTAATAAATTAATCATCTGAAATGAACACCCTCTAACAACTCTCTCTCTCTCTCAGTTCTGTTGCTTCATCAGCTTCATTTTTTAGCAGCCCAGCTGTACTTGTCATCGGCCCCATTATTAACTGTAGCAGTTTGTTTTTCTCTCTCCTACAACGTAAAGAATGCACGGCTTGAACGAGGGAGGGAGGAGAACACGTCGAAAGAGGGGGAAGAAAGAAATTCAGACGGAGTGAGAAAGAAAGAATGGCCCTGTCAGAGATCAGAGCTGTGGTGGCTGTGAGACCGAAGGAGAGATTAAGCAGAGGGGTTCCTGGTGACGACTTAAAGACCCTTCTTTTCATCAGTCGCTTCCAGTCGATGCTGCCTACAGGTGCAATCAGAGACGGAGAGAGACACTTGACTTTCAGCCCTCACCTTTCCTCACCTCAGCCTTTGGAAAGGAAATGCAGGGGAGGCGGCCTGTACTTCCTTCTCCTTAGCCTCTTGTTTCTCTCTATCGCTCATTTTGCGCATTTGATATGCAGATGACTGACCAGCTTTTCAAATGGCCAAATTGCAGGCGGCTAGGAAGCGATATCTCGCTCTCTCTGACCTTCAGGAGGGTCCCCATAGCAACGCGGTCTTAAGGCTCCCGTGGCGGCATTCAAGTCAAACGAGCCGGTCTTCGGGATTCTTAGCCTTGCCGCCAAAACCTGTTCAAATCTGATTATAGAGGATTATCTCCTAATTGATTTCACTCCAGGCCAAGTTTGAGGCTTTTTTTCCCTTCTTTTTTTAATAACACAACAGAAACTGTGCTCTACTTCAGAGAAAAGCACAGCTGTTTTTCGAGAAGAAAGCAGAATGTGTGCATATAACATCATTTGTTTTTGCTACTATGGAAGTCAATGGTTACAGGTTTCTAACATTTTTCAAAACATCTTTTGTGTTCTCAACAGAAAAAAGGAACTCATAATGATTTGAAACAGGGCTGCACGATATTGGAAAAATCTAATATTGCTAATTTTTTTTATTTTGCCATATATATATATATATATATATTTATTTATTTATTTATTTATTGTGATATGAATATAATTTCAATAGATTATAACTTTAGATTGGGATGATTCTGTAGGGGAGTGCATAAAATACAATCTACAAGCATAGATAAATTCAATAAAAAATTATACAAATTAAATAAACAGCGTTTTATTGTTTGTTTACAAGGAGTCGAACTGTATTCAGGTATACATTAGTTTAATAATCAAATGTAAAATAATACTGCATAGTCTTTAATTTATAAACAAAATAAAATAAAATTCAATAAAATGAATCGTTATTAAGTTACAAATGGTACAATTCTTATGCCTAAACGCTTTTAAAACCCTCAGGCCTCAAAAAACACTTGCAAATTGATACATTATAATCCAGATTCAACATTGTGCATACTCACAATGTGACTATTGCGAATTATCACACTGCAATATCGATGCTGAAACAATATATTGTGCAGCTCTAATTTGAAACCACTTGAGAGTGAGTAAATTTACAATTTTAGGTGAACTAAACCTTTAAAAAGACAGACAGCACACCTTGTATGCTGGTAAATATTTGCATATAAATAACTTTATTTATGCTAAGATTTATAATGCATGCACCCACAGGCCACTTTATTAGATACAGCTTTTATAACAGCTTGTTAAATCAAATTTCTAATCAGCCATTCACATACAATTTAGCCATGTAGATGTGGTCAAAATGATCTGCTGACAATAAAAACTGAATTTCAGAATAGGGAAGAAAGGTACTTTAAGTGACATTGAATGTGGTTGTTGAGTATTTCAGAAACTGCTGATTTACATTTTTCAATCATAACCATCTCTAGGGTTTACAGCGATTGGTCTGAAAAAGATAAAATATTCAGCAAGTGGTAGTTCTGTTGGTGTAAATACATTGTTGGTGCGGGAGATCTGAGAAGAACCAGACTAGTTCAAGCTGATAGAAAGTCAACAGAAACTAAAACCTTACTTGTTACAATATAAGTCTGCATAAAAGTGTAAGATGTGAAACTTGGAAGCAGATGAGCTACAGTAGCAGAACAACCCATCAGTCAGCTAAGAACAGAAAACCGAGTCTACAGATTACCACACGTGCTCTTTCCATTTGGACATTAGAAGATATTGGAATAATGTCTCTCGGTCTGATACTTGAGTCTTTATTTCTGCTGCAACATTCAGATGGTAAGGGTGATCATTAGTGGTGTAATCAACTTCAAAGCATGAATTAGGCTGAGTCCTGCCTTATATTAATAGTGTAGATTGCTGATGCTGCTGTAATGGTGGAGGGAATATTTCTTGCAACACTTTTAGGCCCTTAAAACCAACTAAAGGTTTTTTAAACACCCTAAACAGCCTAAGTATTGAGATGACCATGTCTACCCCTTTACAACCACAATGTATCCATCCTGTGACACATTTCCAGACTCCAGAGAGAAAACACAGCATTACGAAGCTCAAATCTTCTTATGGTTTCTTGAACATGACAATGACTCATAGAACCTCAATCCACGACAGTCACATCATGGATGTGCAGCTGACAAATCTGCAGCAACTGCCGGTGCTTTCTTGTCAATGTGCACTAAAATCTCAGTGAAATGTTTATAGCACCTTCCTAAATCTATGCCACAAGGAATTAAGGCAGTTCCGAATCCAAAATGAGGTTCAGACCGGTTAATAGATTCTTTATTTTAAGAAAAACGCATTGTAAAAGGTTATTGAAAGATTAAATAATAGTGCGCTTGTTATAATCTTTAGAAACTACAACAAAAACATGTATGTATGCGTGCGTGCGTGCGTGTGTGTGTAGGCTACTATCATTGTGTTTACGCTGGAAAATCTAAACTGATAATAAATTTACTAATTACACATTGGTAATGTTATCTAGGCTATATTTACATAATCGCTGGAATGCAAAACATTTCGGCGTGAGCTCATTAACTGTCAAAGTAAAACAACTAGCTGGATTTTTTTTATACATAATAATACACCCATTGTCCCTGTTATGAAACAAGCGACAATAAAATTTGTCCTCCAACACTACTACTATAACACACCACTATAACACACTACTACTCACATTAAGGGGCACAGGTGTTGCGACTGCGTGATGAATCCTCGAATTGTGACTCAAAGCGCGTGGCAGCGAAATCATCGAGCCTGAAGGGCGCCCGGAAGTTCACAGAGCAATTGCGTCCATTCGCATACGCGGAAATGAATGTTTAGCATTTTCGCACTTAATACTGACGAATTATGTTATCTTTTTAAAATGTTTTTGCTCTTGAACTTGTTCTCAAGTGAGTGTAGCACAGCGGCGGGATTTCTTTCTAGATGAGACAAGCAAATGGCTAATAACGTTACCAATACTAATTTATTGTTACCCCAGGGTCAGTAAATTCACGAGTTAAAATATAATGTTCCCTCCTCACTGCACGCCCACAAGATAATGGATTAAAGAGTAAGGAAATTTAACACATTTAGCCCTGATCAGTATTTGATATATACCATATAGAGCCTTAATTACCAATTTGGGGATAAAGTTTTATTACTTTGCTTTAGGTATCAATAGTTTAAAGGGAAGCTTAGGGAGAGTGTGTCTCTTTTGTTTGATACATTTCAGTTTATGGCTAGTTAGGGAGGTGAGTAAAGTTTATGTTGTTTATTTGTCTTTTCTTTCTTTCGGGTAATTCAGAGGGTCTCCTAAAACTAGCTACAAATCTTTTGTTGTTTTAGGCAATACTCTTTCCTGATCATTGCTCTAAACTTTATGTTGAACTTTTTGTAAATAAACCTTTTCCTTTAGATTCCTTTGTTGGATATGTTGTTTTTTTCACCCTGTGACAAAGGATTTCGAACTGTGCTCTCCTTTTTTTTACTTTACAATCATTTAGGATCTTTTATTTTATTTTTTGTTCCACCCGTTGGACAGAAAGGGGAACATAACAAAAGTTCTGACCTCCGGTGTATTTGTTTTTCGGTTTATTTATTATTAAGTTAGGTTATGTGTTCAACTGAAAAAAGAGAAAATGGAGACCTTTGCCTGGAGACCTTTGCACAAACATATAAAATTCTTACAAACTATAATTATCTGAGCTATGCAATCCACTTTAATTTTATTAACAATCCATTTATTATCTAATGTTTAATTTTAACCTAAGAAACTGTAGAAGAAAAAGACTGAAATATAAAATGTTCCTCTGGGTCATTAATGGCATGCAAGCATATTTTAGAAAAATTATCACACAATAAACATGACCGCAGAAGCCTATAAGGCCATTTTTAAATAGCTTTTCTTTCTCTCCCTTGTGTTTCAGAACATTCCCCCTTCACACCTAAATCATGTTACACCAATGGGACGAATGTGGAACGGCATAAGTGTTCCCAGGACAGCAATACACTCCTCGCCTCGACATCACCTGTAACTGTGTGGCAACCTCACAGGGACAATCCACCAGATTTCGTAAGTTTTTCTAAAAATTGAAATTGTTGCCAGAAGGCAATAGTTGCTTTAGCAGCTAAATGGAAATTCAAAAAACATACAGAAGCATCTAAAGGAAAGCAATAAAGAGAAAAAGAGATAGAGTCTGAAATAAATAACACTATAAAAGGTATTTCGCTTCATTTAAAGAACACATTTATCTGTCCACTTGCAATGGATGGTGACCGTAAAAGCCTATGTTTACTCAGAGAAGATGAAATACCAAGAAAACCCAAGTGATGATAGAGTGGAAAGAAAAATAAGGAGCATTAAAAGATTTAGTTGCACGTTCAATGGATTCATACAAACACAAGTATATGTAAAAAAAAAAAAAACAAGAATGCATTGTAAAGTTTTTTTTGTGTGTTTTTTAATCAACATTTCTTCAAAGGAATGTATTAGTTGTTTAACCCTTTTAAAGGCATGTATGCAGGAGGGAAAAACAAGAGAGGGATCGTGATGGGGGGAGATGGAAGGATGGACACAGAAAAGAAAACATCACACACAAACATGGTGTTTTACAAACGTCTGAACACATCACTGGAGAGGAATGGAGGTCTTTAAAGTGGCCGCCACCCGCTGGCTATTGGCACAGAGAAACACGTACACACAACTGAAGCGTTCCCTAAAAAAATACACACTTTGTGGTTCGTCCCCCGCATGTGTCTGCGTACAGAGTACTGGTCCCAGCGCTCATGGCGAAAGCAAGTGCACTGGAATCGCTGGATGTGAAAGACAGAAGATGGACCTTTCTAAGGCCAGATGTTCCATAAACGAGACCTAAAAAAGGCAGGATGGTGAGCAGAGAGAGAGTTTGTGTCTCCTCATGTGTCGTGAACGCAAACGCTCATCTCCACGTCGGTCCATCTTTGAACGATGTCCATGTGTGTTTGGGACATTCGCACAGCAGCACGCACACACACCTATCCAAGTCCATGTGCACAGGGTCAGAGACATGGCTTACGCTGATTGTTTTAGTAAATGCAACAGAACTTGAACAGAAATCGAACGCTTAAATATGCATGAAACAGCCCACGAATACAACAGTGCCGAACGAACGTAACACCTCCACATTTTTAGGCAACTTGATATTGAAGTAACAAAATCCAAATCTGCGTGTAAGAAGAAAACATCCATGTGACAGGAAAACAATGTCGCTTTTTTTTCTTTTTTTCCTCACAGTCTTGATGCACCAGAGTGATACGAAACTAAATGCTTTTGAGAGACAAATATTGAAGCTTCCTAGGCAGATAGAAAACAGTAACAGATTGGTCAAGTCCCAGCGTCAGTCACAAATCACGTCTGCAAAATAAGACCACCAACGTATTTGGCTGTGAATGGCTTGTTATTATGTGCATGTATGCGGTGTATTTCTTAGTGATAACATTCTTGTACACGCATACGAAACACACTGTGACAATGGCAGTGAAACAGAACACAATTTTTACTCCTGAGGCCAGAAACGTATTCTGTGCAAGACTGCTAACACAGATGCTAATGCTTAAGACATGGCAAAAATGTTGTTAAAACTGATTTCCTTCTTTTAGTTAAATCATGAGCAGGATTTTACTAATTTGATCTGTTGTTTTAGTTTATTTGTTTCCCCCCAATGTCCTCAAATGTACTGTTTACCTAAGACAAGGTAAGTGTAACAGTTTTTAGAGTACCTAGCATATCAGTAGAATACTAGCACACATGAACTTCATTTTTCTAATTTAGTTCCCTCAAGTTAAATAATGGCCACATTATACTAATTTATTCATTTATTAACCTGATTTAACTAAAACAAAAGAACAAATTAATAACATTAGGGAACAAATAATACATTTTTGGTCATAACAGCTTCACTGTGAAAATGTTTTTATGCTACTTTAACTTTAACTAATGTATCTTATGCTAATCGTTGCATTAGCGCTTTCCGGAAGCAATAACATGTAGCTAGAAGCATTTGTATTCACATATTTGCACAGAGTATGTTGCAGGCCTAAAAGAGCAATATCATTGGCACTAACAGAGAAATACACACGCAGCTAGTTACAAAGCTGCATGATTGTGTGCGTGTGTGTGTGTGAGAGAGAGAGAAAAAGAGAGAGAGAAAAGAAAGAGAATGTGAAAGAACAATGCTAATCACGGCATTTGTTGAGGTAACCAGCATGTATGCCCAATCAGAATGGCTTTTGATTGTGTTTTGGAGCTGCACATGTGTGTGTGAGGTGAAAATCACTTTACAATAGAGCTTTTCTGTGTGCCATGGCCATTGAGTTGTTCTCCAAGTGTGTGTGTGTGTGTGTGTGTGTGTGTGTGTGTGTGTGTGTGTGTGTGTGTGTAAACATCTACATTAAATTGAGACGCGTCCACAGATACTCAAGAATTTGAAACAAGTCTAGAAATATTTCCACTTCACTTGATGTGAACAAAAAAGAGCACTGTGTGTCTGTAAAAGAGTAATTCTGTGTGTCCATCTATGCCTTTCTTTCCCTCGACTGTCTCGTCAGAAGACCAACGGGCCCAGATCTGCTTCTTCCACCATTTCAGACGGTTTTATTAAAAACTTCTCCATCCCTCTCTTTCTCTCTCTATTCCTCCTTCAAGCATTTTTAACTTTCCTCCTCTCCCCCACCTCCCCAACCCATATATTTTCTTTCTTTTAATGTGTGATTCTTCCATAGTTTCACAGTCTTTGTAGAAGCTTCCTCGCTCGTGCGTTAGCTTTCTCAACAGGCGGTGCTCGCAATTCTTTTTATTTCACCCCATCCAATTCTTCCCTCCTTTCCGGGTTTTTTCCCTTTTTTTTCCAAGCGTCTTTAAAAATAATAATAATAAAAAAAACTTTCTCGGATTGTTCTACCTCAACACATTCACAAACGAGGTCTAGCTTCAAAACTACATCAGAGTACAAGGAGCTATAAAAATATATGTGTAGAGCGGAGGAGACTCCTGGGAAAGAGGAAAATGAGGGGAACCAAACAAACTGGCTTTCCGCAACAGAATGAAAGCATTAAATTAATTTACAACTCAAAAAAAGGGAAGAAACAAGGTCAGCATGTCATTAAAAAATAGGAGAACAAAAATTAGGCCTAACAAACTGCAACTTTACATAAAAAAATCTAAAAATTATTTACTGAGTATTCATATATAATTATAATCTATGTGTCGAAAGCAATAAAAAAAACCTTTTTGATGTTCGCTCATATTTTTGTGTTTTGGTTTTGAAACAGTCTAACAAACACACGCGCCCATGCTCACACTAACACTGTACTCAAACACGCACTCATCCACGCGCAAAAACACTTGCGAGTTGTACTGAAACACGCCGGTCACGCCAGCAATGTTGGAATATTTATCCTAGACACTCACAAAATACACACGTTATTAAAATATACAAGATTCTCCACGCCACTACAGCTCCACCAGTCAAACACACGGGTCTTAGATTACGGGACTGCAGCCCTGTGTGATGATTGGCTGAATCAATGGCCCCTCCCCCTTCCAAAGGAGTTTTACACAAACTAGACTGCTATTTGTGAGTAAATGTAGCATTCGAAGCCAAAGTCCACATTGTCTTTGTAGGTTCAGAAGTTTTTGTTTTCTTTTTAGTGTGTTTATAGTCTCAAGTTTTCGCAAGTACATCAGAAAAAAAGTTTTGATGCTTGTGCTCCAGAGCGCCCCCTAAAAAGGAGATAATGTTTTTTTTTTTCAGTCCTCCAGGAGGTCTTCTTGTAGATTAATGAACCCTTCCCCTTGTGGGACGTCAGAAAGGAGGACGTCTTTACATTAAGACATCCTCTCTCCAACAAAAGGCCAAAGTAGGGGAAAGTTTGGAGGAACAGTAACACACAATCAGACTCACTCGACCATGAACGGTCAGTGTATCGGAGAAATGTGTGTGAAGGTAAAGGTATCTGATCTACGGGGATGCAGACGGTGAGGGGCGGGGCTTGGAGGCGGGGTTTAGGTAGTTGTTTAAGGTGGGTGTGGTTATAGCAGATGTTGTCAGTAAGGTGATCTCCGGTTCTCATACTTTATAATAGATGTTGGCGGGACTCTGAGGAGGCATCTCCTGTACGATGTAGACCGGATGGCCGTAGTCCCCACTCACTTTCTCGTAGTGCGGGCAGTAGGCGGAGTCAGAAGTCCGCAGCGGGATGATGATGTCGCTAGGCTCTGAGCCGTTGTTGTTGCCGCCCCCTACTCCCCCGCCGCAGCCCCGTTTGGGTGAGGTCAGGGAGGAGAGGGACAGGGGAGGATGGTGCGATTCAGAGTGTTTGGCGTGTCGGCGTCGGTAGCACACCACGCAGATCACAGCAGTGACGAGCAGAAGGAACGCTGAACCGCCAGCCGCACCGGCAATAACTGCGATGTTGGAGGCAGGAAGGGGACCGTTTTCACCACCAGAACCTTTAGGGGGAATTCTGGGATGGGTGCTGTTTCCAGTACCTGGAAACAGAGAGAAGAATTTGATCAGTTCAACAGATATAAACAGACTCTATTATTTTGACCTGGATATAATTAATCGATTTACATGGTGGCAAAAGAATCATGAAAATTATTTTTGAGAAAATGGCATTTTTTTAGATATCTGGGTGATTTATTTCAAACATTTATTACAGTTTAAAAGCTTTTTGATTTGTTTTTGTTTTTTAATTCAGCAAGGACACAACAAAATAATCAAAATCAGCAATTAAGGCATTTACAAAATTATTTTGAAAACTACTTCAAATATTTAAAATTTTCAGTTTATCAAAGGATTCTGTCAACAAATTAGAATAATATATCTATATTTAAATTTGATATTTATTTGATCAAATGAATGCAACTTAGGTCTCTATATATATATGTATATATATATATATATATATATTAAACATAATTGCAGTTGACATTAAATAATGAAATCAATAATGTAAAATAAGGAGTTAAACATCATAATTCATTTATTTTAGTTCATTATAAATATTTAAGATTTGTTCTCTTCAAATAAATGATTACATTTCAGTATTCTCTCACAGCACATTTTGACACAAAACAACATTTATGGGTAGAATTTCATAATGGGAAATTTGAAAGCTAAAAATATATAAAAATTGCAGTCACATATTCTCACCTAAAGTTAAGGTTAGAATAATCACATTTCTCTACAAACAGCTCGCTATGACTTCCTCCAAAAAAAAACGCTTCCTTGAATAAACTTCAATGCAAAATTATTTCACATAAACACCCTAAATTGACTCCCCTTGCCTGGGCTCAGATTTCTAAAGTTCAGCGCATTTTGTCAGAGAAACTTTGAGAGCGTGTTTCAGGGAAACTTTCTGGATTGCATATGGTGATGACACCCATTAGTGAGATGACCACCTTTAACTTGTTCCCGTATTGGAGCGCAGACTCCGAGAAGTGCCCTCTGACACTTACATGAGTATTAGTCTGATGGAGCGGGTTCATTAACGCTGCCACATCCTGCCCTCGAGCATCGCCTGCCATCTGATGGGCTACTTAATGACTTTAACCAATCAAATGGAACAAATTAAACGGGGTCATCTAACCATTTGATTGGATTGTTCGTGTCCTTTACAGATCAGACCGGACCAATTATAGACCGCCGTGTTCCCTCAAACTGTCAAAAATCTGAATAAAGTTTGGAGGATGTTGTAAAGTGGCGGACTTTTCTCTTAACTCGCTGACCAGTGACTCAGATCACAATGAGTCAAGGTGGATTGGGTTTCGGCAAACATGTACGTTTTGGCACGGACGTAAAACACACAGTGTAAACCTGTGGTCAGCCACTGTGGTCTGGCAATGGAGACGCAAGCCGCGATCATCAGACCGATGAGTTGAAACAAAAAAAAAAAAAAGATTAGCAGATGAGTATTTGGATTTGAGCTGTTCGCAACAACAACGAAACTTTAAAGCAACACAAATCCCAGACGAAACTCTATTCATATTAAACGTCAACTGCAAAAACCTTTCAAAATGGAGTGTTGTATCCAATATAAATAGTTTCATAGAAGTGCCCTGTTTTTGAGCGAATATCCATGCTGAATATGTCCTCTGTGTGAATAGGCCTCTACAGTACACCATGAATAATTCCTAATATAGCTTTTTTTTTTTTTTTTTTTTTACTGCTGCTGGAAGTTGTTTATCGTCCTTTTTTTTACCCTAAAAGCTGTTAAACACTCAGAGGACACACCGGGGAGTAGCAGCTCTAAATGCTCTCTTCTGTAATAAAAAAAAAACCATAATAAATAACTTTTTTAACACATCGAAACACGAGCTGTGGTTTATATGCTGCAGCTTTACACACTGGAATGGTGTATTTAGCCCCGTCTATGAACAACAGCTGAGAGAGCGCTTTAATAGATGTGGGATCTATGAGGCTATATTAGTCATTTATCTTTACATAACGGGATTACGGCATGTGGGAGGCATTTCGCTGGGGAAATGAAAGCCAATCTAAGCGCTGTGGCTTGATTGGACTTTTCAGGATGAACCTGAGGAAGTACAAAACCCTTGCAGCAGAGATGTGCTAGATAACCACCACATGGTCATTCTCAAAGGTGGACTTTACAGGTTTTTAAAGAGACAGTTCTGTTGAATTGAACTTAAATTACGCTGTGTTTAAAACTTCAGTATTGAATTCATTGTATCACAGAAGGGCTAATAATTTTGCCTTAAACTGTATGTAAAGGAGCATTTTGAAGTTCATCACTTTTTATATTTCACTTTTTTTTGTGAACTTTTCCTTTAAGAAGGCAAACTAAAGCTCACTGGCAATGGGAAACAGATTAGAAAGGTACAACAGGTTTGATTACACACACACTCACACACACATTTAAAACAAGGCATGGAACAAATGACCATTGTGCTTGCTTAGTGCAGGACATGGCTGATGTTTCAGTGCGTGTGTGTGTGTGTGTCTGTGTGTGTCCGTATGTGTGTGTGCAGTTGTGATCTCTACGGGAGACAATGAGAGCCCCTGCCGAGAGCGGGAATAATCGGAAATACAGGGATCTGTCTGCAGGCCCTCTCAATTGGCCCATCATTATTCTTGACACAATTCCTCTCGTTTCCTTACTCCATCCCTCACTCCTTTCCTCCACCTCCTCCTTCGCTCCGTGTCTTTTTGACTGTCCGTGTTATTGTGCTCGTAATGACCTGCAGCCTCCAAACTCACCTACACCCTTCATGAACTGTCCATCTGTCTGTCTTTAATTCGTCATGTTGATTTATCTATCTGTTTAGTATTCTATCATGCTATAAACTGATACGTATATGGTTCTTTGATGCTGTTGTTTCTTTATGTCAACCTGTCTTTCTGCAAGCCTGTCTGTCTGTCTGTCTGTCTGTCTGTCTATCTACCTATCTATCTATCTATCTATCTATCATTTTAGCATTCATTCGATGGATGGGATGGATGGATAGATGGAATCTCGGATTAATATATATATATATATCTTTTTGTTTTAATCTATCTATCTATCCGTCCGTCCGTCCGTCAGTCCGTCTGTCTTTCTATACCTCTCATTTTAGCATTCTATTCATGGATGATGGATGGATGGATGGATGGATGGATAGATGGAATCTCAGATTTATATATTTTTTCTCCTTGTTTTTATCTATCTATCTATCTATCTATCTATCTATCTATCTATCTATCTATCTATCTATCTATCTATCTAT
>CAIGQW010053631.1:19370869-19382166 GCA_903798125.1 Danio choprae
ACACACAAAGTATAGGTGTGGATGAGTGAAGGTTTCTTCTTTCAAAAGTGAAATGAGTCTTTGAGCCCAGCTGGTGTGTGACCACAGGTCTCTGTGTCAATGCCAGTGTTATTCTGTGTGAAATTAGTGTGTGTTACTCTTAAATGTGTGCACATGAATGTGTGTATTATTGTGTGAAGTCCTTCCTCGGGGGAGACGACTCCAGGTTAAACTCACTCTCTCAAACTTAACGGTCTGATTAGAGCGAGTCACGGGGGGTCAGAGGTAGACAGAGGGGCCACATACTGAGGGGCCCGGCAGAGTCCTGGGTCAGACGGCACTGCCCTACTGTCCACCTCACAGAGTCCAGAGCATCCACCAGTCCTATAAACACCCCAACGTGGCTCTCAGATGTCTTTGGGGCCCCAGGAAACAGTTACTCAAGGGTTCACCTGACTCCGTGTGTATAGAGAGATTAGTAGCTACTGCATACAATTCGTAACAGGAATAAACTACGCAGATGAATACGAGAAACAGATTTAGAGTGCTGAGGGTCACAGAAGACAAGGAACAGATGAAACAATGTGCTTTGCTAAAGGTAGTGTTTGCTAAAGTTTGCAGTGAGAAACAAAACAGTATTTACAGCCTAATAATTATTGCTTTAGTAAACCCAAATGTCACAGTGAGCTCCATTATGGTAGTAAATCCCCTGTTGTTCATCTCAAAATCAATTTTTGATTAAAAATATCTACTGAAGCCTTCAAATTTTGTCTGCTCTAATGTATGAACTGAATCCATTAAAAGTGTTTAGCTCAGCTGGAAAATGGAAAATGGTGAATCAAAAAAGTGAATGCATCACGAAGATCACTTTCCAGAACCTTTCCGTTTACTGTTCCTTGCAGGTGGAACGATCTCTCCACTACCATACAGACTCCTGAATCCCTAGGTAATGTTCAAAACGCCCCTGAAAACACACTTTTCTTAATTCAGGTCAAGTAAAATTGAGCTTTATTGTCATTCTGTGGAAACCATAAATAAACTACCTAACAAACTCCCTACCTACTCCAGCTTTTCTGATGAAATCAAAAGCTTTGTATTAGTAGCACTTCATGTAAGTACCATCTCTTTACCCTTTATCAGTGTAAGTCACTGCTACTGTAAAAAGGTGAAACGTAAAGATAAAGGGATGTGCAGGAGATGCAAAATATCCAAAATAATAACATTAATATCAAGAATTCATCTTTGAAAATGTCTACAACCATGTTAAACAGCAAAAAAATACTACAAAAAAGCTCTAGACAAGAACCACTGAGGGCCAAACTGGCCTTAAAACATCTCAGGTGGCACAGATCATTGTTATGCCAACAAATCACACATTACAGTAATAAAACGCCTTTGTGCCTCTTAAACTAGGCCAGTATACAACCTGACATTATGCGGCATACTTAATTTTGTGAGCTGTAAAATATACAACCATTTCAGAAGGTCAAAAAAACTGATTCTTCGGGGTGTTGAATGTGTGGAGTTCAATGAATTGTGGCCTAACAGGGCCAGTGTGGCGTACGGGGTGAATCACGGCCAGTGTGGAGTGATGACAGCCTGCTATTCCACACCCTGAGGCCTAGAGCTCCACTCCACACCAAAAAACCAGTTGACGCCACAACAAATCCACCTCACCTCAACCGTCCCAGCATCTGAAAGTCATTTTCAACCATTCTTTTTAGCATTTATATTCCTCCCTTTATCTCTCGCATTTATTCTCTCTCCGGTGGGTCTAGTGCGGTCAGGCTCTGGGACCCCAGGTTGAAAAGCCCTGTGGTAAAATCAACAGCTAGAGATGCGATGGAAAGAGAGAACGTGAGAGAGAGAGAGAGAGAGAGAGAGAGAGAGGTGTCAGCACACAGATGAGAGTGACTACCGCTTCAAACATCTCTGCTTCCAATCCTGTCAAGATGTGCGCAATGCTAGCTTCTGCTGCGAGTGTTTGCTGGTCCATAAGAATCTCATCTCCTCCACAGTGCCGAAGGGTTTTTTTTTTAGCGCACAAAACTTTCATCTCAAACTCATACGAGGTCACGAGGTCTTCATGACATTCTTTTCTGCCCCCACAGCCAATTAGAAAAAGCCTCTCAAGAGCACTTCCTGTCAGGGGGCATGACTGACAGCTGAAGATGTGATTGACAGGCCTCTGGTGAGCGGTGGTCCACAGGAAAGTTTCCTGGCGGCAACCCTTTCATTTGCATGAACGAGAGATGCTGGATAAATAAAGAGACTGAACGAATTTTGGAAAAGAAGTATACGAGCGTCCCAGCGGGGCAGAGGAGCGTTTTCGAGAGTGCGGCGACGTGTAGAGTCCCGTGAGAAGACTAGCACGACAAATGCTCTATTCACACACACACACACACACACACACACACACACACACACACACACACACACACACACAGAAAGAACAACAGCTCAAATCCGTAACAGCTACAGTGTTGCAAACAGGATGCGATCCATATGCACAGTCATTCTGAAAAGATGCAGCAAATCCCTGAGGGCTGGGATAATTAAAAATGAAAGGGTTTAAAAATACCACATTTCTCTCCTTAGCATGGCGGAATTCTGAAGAGACCATTCAGAAAAACAGCGAACATGAAAAACAGTGCAAAAAGAAAGGCAAAGAGAAACTCCCTATTCACTCCTTCCTGACTCGCTTTCTCTCTTTCGCAAGCCTTTCCCGCCCCTCTGTCTCTCGAGAGAAGCACAGAAGGAGAAAAATGGCTGATCATTATTCCTATCGATGTCTCAGAGAAAGAAAGTTCACACCAACTTGCTGACTGGGTTAACAGGCTGAGTGGCAGAGGCAGTTAGAGAAAGAGATGATGGGGGGGAGGAAGGGCGTGACGGACAAGAAAATGTGTTAGATGTTAAAATTCACTTGTCAAAAAATCTTTTACAGGATTACTATCATAATTTAGAGTCAATCCTAAAAAATCCTAATGGGATCAAAAAGGAATCCCTTCAGGATCAACTTTTTGGTAAAACGGCAATTTAGGAAAACCTTCATTTTTTTAATTCTCTATTGAGTCTTAATGGATAATGCTCATTTTACAACTACCTAATGGCCGACACGGTGGCTCAGTGGTTAGCACTGTCGCCTCACGCCTCATAGTCCAAAGACATGCGCTACAGGTGAATTGAATAAACTATATTGGCCGTGGTGAATGAGTTTGTATGGATGTTTCTCAGTACTGGGTTGCAGCTGGAAGGGAAGATTGGCTATGTAAAACATATGCTGGAATAGTTGGCGGTTCATTCCGCTGTGGTGACCCTTGATTAATAAAAGGACTAAGCCAAAGGAAAATGAATGAATGAACTGCCTTATATTGAAACCTTTTGCTATTAGAAAAAAATCTCTTAACTCTTATTAACAAACTATGAACAAAATAATTAGCCAAACTACTGTTTTAATTACTGTTTAAAATTATTACAACTATCACAGGCCTCACGGTGGGTAGCGCGTTCGCCTCACAGCAAGAAGGTCGCTGGTTCAAGCCTCGGCTGGGTCAGTTGGCATTTCTATGTGGAGTTTGCATGTTCTCCCTGTGTTGGCGTGGGTTTCCCCCGGGTGCTCCGGTTTCCCCCACAAGTCCAAAGACATGTGGTACAGGTGAATTGGGTAAGCTAAAATTGTCCGTAGTGTATGTGTGTGAATGGGTGTGTGTGGATGTTTCCCAGTGATGGGTTGCAGCTGGAAGGGCATCCGCTGCGTAAAACATATGCTGGATAAGTTGGCGGTTCATTCCGCTGTGGCGACCCCAGATTAATAAAGGGACTAAGCCGAAATGAAAATGAATGAATGAATGACAACTATCACAGTATTTCCCTAATAACTAGTAAAAAATATGTACTGTCATTATAGCAAAGACAAAAATATAGTTATTAGAAATCAGTTCTTCAATCTATTATGTTTAAAAATGTATTGAAATAATATTTTAATTGAAGATTTAGTTTCCTTTTTGTATACAATGTCCCAACACAAATCATTAAATTAACACAATCAGTTTTACATATTTAAGTGGATTGAACATAAACCAATTAGGTTGTCACAAAAAACCTTAAGAATTGTGTTGTTTCAACTCTTTTTAAAAAAGTAGTTTAAACAAGCAGCAAACATAATTTTTTGAGTGTACAATGCTCAGCATATATGAGTACACCCTATTTTGAAAATGAATATTTTTATCCATTTCTCAGTGAATATGGGTAATATATATTGGTGCATTTGAACAAAACAGATTTATTAAACAGATATATTTATTAAAATAATATTTAGTCACCAAACGTATTTAGAAATTGAAAAATAATACAATTAAATTCAAGCTAAATAAAAATAATTACAACCTACAAAATTTCAACAAAATTTTTCAATTTTGTTTTGCTTCTCTTGATTTTTCCTCTTGTTTAATTTTGTATTTTATATTTTTCTATAACATATAAATTTGGGTTTACTAGTTTTTGGACTGTTATCGTAAGTTATTTTGTTAGACAAGCTCCAGGTTTGGCTTCAGTACTGACTAATCTAATGTATATGCACAAATATAATACTATTTGAAGCATATTAAGCACTCTATTTGAAGCATATTAAATTTTCTATTTTGAGAGAGAGAGAGAGAGAGAGAGAGAGAGAGAGAGAGAGAGAGAGAGAGACAGATAGATAGATAGATAGATAGATAGATAGATAGATAGATAGATAGATAGGTTACTTTGATAGGCTGACTTTGATCAATTATGTCTAGACTGTGAAAGAAAGAGTGACAATGGAAGAAATGACTGAAAAGATAAATTGAAGAATTATATGTGCTCCAGTGACAAAAATCAGACAACAAAAGGCGGAGAGCAGGACCGAGGGATGGAGAGACAGGCAGAAAAGCTGGACGCAGAGGTGTCCTGCTGGGTTAAGCCAGGTGTCTTCAGCAGAGTGTCACGAGAGGAGAGAAGCCAAGAGAAAGAGAGGAGAATAATTAGTCAGACCTCCAGCCGGGGAGACTGACAGGTAAAGAAAGACAGCCAGAGAATGGGGAGGTAAGAGACTAAAAGCGAGACAACGGCGGACGAACAGAGAGTCTGAAAGTGAGAGTGGTGGAAAGAAAGAAAGGATGAAAGAAGAGAAACGAGGAGGTGAGGGAGGGGCCGAGGGAGGGGAAAAAAAGAGAAAGAGCCAGAAAAATGCCCTTTGTCATCATTTTACAAAAGAACGGATGACAAAAGGAGACAGAGAAGTAGAGAAATCACAAAAAAATGCATGACCCCGGCCCCTTTGGGACAACAATGAGCATTTGTCTATCCATCAGTTCAGCTCAGTAGTGTTTTCGGTGACCTAAACGCACTGCAGAGATTCATTGTGACATTATGGCACTTCCTGTCAGCATCTGCCTGAACTCATTACATCGATTGGTAAAAATACTGTGCTTAATGCGTTACTTCTACACTGTTAATCATGACATTTAAAGATAAAAAGATTTAAAGTTAAATACTTCCGCCAATCTTAATTTTATATGAATAAATGACTATAAGCTTCAAAGTTAAAAGGATTTTGTCCCAAAATAACCATTTTATCAACTTTGTGCTGATTTGATTTTCTAGTGTGGAACATTCTGTCATCATTTACACACCCTTACCGCAACTTCTTTATATAGTAAAATGCCCTTTACTGCATTTTAATTTTACAGTATGACAATTTGTACAGTAATTTTACTGTATTTTATTTACAATTTACACTAGCAGTTCAAAACCTTTTTTCAGATCATGTACAAGAGTATTTTTTATTATTTAGTATAATTTTAATTCATCCATCTATTTTAAATGCATCATGTGAAACAAGATGTTGATTGATAATTTTTCATTCACTTCTTCAACTACAGCAGCAGTACTTGATTACAGTAGTATACAGCAAATTCCTAATATGCAGTAAGTTACTGTAAAACTTGACCCATAAAAAAAACGACCCATAATGCAGTGCATATTACAGTAGTGAACTGTAAAGAATGTACATGGTATTTTACTGAGCGTTTTTGCAGTAAATAACTGTAAAGTTGTGCCAAAGTCTAACAGTACACAAAAGAAGATAATTGGAAAAATGCTGCCACACACTGCGTTCCATAGTGATTTTGTTTTCCTACAATGAAAGTAGCTGCAAGCAGCATTCTTCTAAATGTCTTCTTTTGTGTTTAACAGAAGAAAGCAACTCATAAAAGATTTAAAACCACATTAGGTAAAATAAATGATTAGGTAATTTTCATTTTTTTGGAATAACTATCTCATTAAGCCTTATTTAAAAAGTCCCCACAAACAAAAACTAGGGAAATTCAAAGACATTCAGCACGGTTTCATTTTCCTTAATATGTAGTCAATTTCATTTCTTCCCATACATGGTATGACCACTAAAATTACTTTCATTAGTGTGACCTAATGCACTAAATATATGTGACTTAACTAATTTAGATGCTACTCCATTTTAAGGTTATCTCATCAAACTCCTTTTGTTTTTCATCTAATTGTTAAAAATGCTGTTAACGTAGTTAGGCTTGTTCATACATATTAAATACTTTCTTTGATAAAGAATAAAACCAGATCACTTTAATTTTTCAATCAAGTACTGTTTTTTTCCAAGCTGACAGACAAAAAACATTTTTACTCTGACATTAAATTACAGCTTATTCCATATCTAAAGAACGTGGCCTTAAAGAATCCTCAAGGTCACCGTCAAGCACACGTGTGCAGGAATATTCAACATTCTTTTTCTCTCTAGCCTCCAAATAAACACTGTAGAGAATGAAACTCCATGAAGCTCCTCCATCTTCACCTACAGGTCCCCGCGGGTTTCATTTAACAGTTTGCCATTTGATCTGCAGATCCAGCATGTGTGCGCGTTTGGTCCACAGCCAAAGGTCGTGTCTTGTTTTTGCAGAGGTTGTGGTCTGATGCCTCTGGACGGGTATTAAAGGGGCCGTGGCTTGGTAAATGGGCACCACAGCTGGCACACGGAAACCTCCTCTTTCCATTTAGAAACCTTTAACTGGATATTTTATGCTCAACCAACGTAAAAGCATTTCAAACCAAATTTGTGGCAACATACAGAATATATAAATATATACAGTTGAAGGCACAATTATTAGCTCTTATGTAAAATGGTCATTCTTTTTCCAATAAGTGTTGTTTAATGGAGAGAAGATTTCTTTAAACACATTTCAAAACATATCATAGTTTTACTAATTTTTAATAACTAATTTTGTTATCTTTGCCATGATGACAGTACATAACATTTAACTATTTATTTTGCAACACAATAGTTTCCAGATTAAAGTCGGATTTAACTTTAATTAATTAGACTTAACTAGGTTAATTAGGTCAATTAGTCAAGTCATTGGACAACAGCGGCTTGTTAGCCAACAGGGGTGAACATTAAATAAATATATAATAATATTGAAAAAAAATTGTCATCAATCTTTTATACACTCCTATACGTTGAAAATGTTTTTAAAAATTATAATAATAATAACCTGGATAAGCATGCAATTTATATGGCTCATTGTGTCCTATTTTAACAGTTTTTATTAGTATACAGTGTTATTATTATATTTTATTAATATTAGTTTCTGTTTATTATGTAAAATAATTACCAAACCCTACACCTAATTTCATTTATAACTTAATTTAGAACTTATTTCAAAAAAATATTTTTGTGTGTGTGTAAATCATGTAACCAGTGTTGTGCAATCCCTAAAACAAATGCAACTAATTGGCCGACTCTTTTTATGAACTGCAAAACTACAGAAATGACTACTCTGCAAAGCTTGCATCATCAGCAGAATAAGACCTTATATTACACACAAACAAATGGACGATATATAGATATACCAATGAATTGAATCATAAATCAAAATGGGAGCTGAATGAAATGGTTTTGAATTGGGATGAATTGGGAGATCTTATTGCCAAATGTGCCATCAAGCGAATTGTAAGATCAATTATGGAGACATCCTTTATCGTTCAAAACAAGCCAGAGAAGAAACCTGAATAAACATCTTCATTTACTCAACATTGCTACACATTCTAGAAGAGATTTCTTCATAATACTGCCAAAAGTTTCACCTTTTTTGTAAATGTAAATATCATTATGGTCTGATGACCCTGGACTGGTATAAAAAGGGTCGTGGAGCAGTAAATGGGCACCGCAGCTGGCACACGAAACCCTCCTCGTACCATTCAGACCCATTTAAAGGGCCATTTTATGCTCAACACAAAACCAGCTGAAAAAGAATCTATGGCCGCATTACCTCAAACTCATCGAGTTGAAATAACTAAATGCCGTCAAAAGACCTTGAGTTGTATTGAACATCACTTCAGCCTCCAAACAACCTTAAACTTCTTTGTAAAGGTCACGAAGGGACACATGCGCACACACACACAAAACACACAAACACTCACTCAGTAAACAGTCTGAACAAAACAATCTTTCACATTCATATCACTCCTTTCTCTCTCCTCCGCGCCAGCATCTATAGCAGCTCATCGCGGTGTAATTAATCAAGAGTTCTTATTAATTATCTATGTGCGAGGTCGTTCATTACCGCATCAATTCAGGCATAGCTAACGCCGCTCGTGGGAGCTCTGCCCGCCCTCTTCCTCCGCACTTACATCCAAAGTCAAACCATGTTTTCTCTTTCCAGCCCTCTCCATTTATGTGACTTTATGCTGTTGTTTTGGAATGGGAATCTATGAGCCTGTGTTTCATTTCAGGATCGACTCCCTCTGAAATGTTTCTGCTGGGATGACTCGAGAGACATAAAAATAGAAACGCATTAGGCAGTGGTTGACAAAGTAAAGAGTACAGAGCTATAAAATTAATGTGAATGGCCGAGAGCGTAGTCTCTATATGCAGGAGGCGCAATATAAAATTCATCAGCTCTGTTCATTAATATGAATCACGCCATGTGCCATTGTGCCAGTGATTCATGAACAAGTGACTCTTATGAACTGAATCTTTTTTTAGTGAGTCCGAATCAAAAACAGAAACCAGTAGTTTCATGATTATTTACTATGTCTTAGTTGGCTTAATGTTGTAAACAATATTTGAAATGTGTCTATCTCTAGAAATAAAGAAAAAGCAAATCAAGCAGCGAGTATGTGCACACTTTTGAACATTCTCTAAAAACAATTGACTCTTTTTGGCTGATCAATGTTATGAATGGTGAAAATTAGTGCTGGGGAAAGATTAATCATGATTAATCGCATCCAAAATAAAGTTTTTGTTTACATAATGTGTTTGCACTGTGTATATTTATTTTGTATACAGTAAAATATATATGTATATGATACAAATTATGCATAAATTTAAATATTTATGTGACAAAAAAGTGTTGTTTTATGTATGTGTTTGTATCACAAATACATAATTAATATATAAAATACACAGGTATATATTATGGTATATTATAAACGTTTCTTTTGGATGTGACTAATGTTTGACCAGCACTACTAAAAATACAGAAAATTACTATTTGAAATGAGTATAAAAAGTGCTCTGTGCAATGTACGCTATTATCAGATATACATATAACTGTACATATACAGTTGCATCCCTGTGAATTGGGGGAAGTTTGAATTATTTTTAAAATACTTTGATGTTTAACCGAGCAAGGAAAAGTATTTCCATAATATTATTTCTTCTAGAGAAAATTTGTTTGGCTGGTTTAAAAGCAGTTTTTAATGTTTTAAATACTTTCTAAGGTCAATATTATTAGTATGCTTAAGAAATTATGTTTGTCTTCCAAATTAACCTAGTTAAGCCTTTAAATTGCACTTTAAGCTGAATACTAGTATCTTTCAAAATATCTAGTAAAACAGTATTCATGTCATCATGACATGACAATAGAAATTAGTTATTATTAAATAGCTATGGGGCGGCACGGTGGCTCAGTGGTTAGCACTATCGCCTCACAGCAAGAAGGTTGCTGGATCGAGTCCCGGCTCGGCCTTTCTAGGCATTTCTATGTGGAGTTTGCATGTTCTCCCCGTGTTCGCGTGGGTTTCCTCCGGGTGCTCCAGTTTCCCCCACAGTCCAAAGACATGCACTATAAGTGAACTGGATGAACTAAATTGGCTGTAGTGTATGAGTGCGTGTGTGAATGTGAGAGCGTATGGGTGTTTCCCAGTACTGGGTTGTGGCTGAAAGGGCATCCGCTGTGTAAAACATATGTCGGAATAGTTGGCAGTTCATTCTGCTGTGGCGACCTCTGATAAATAAGGGACTAAGCTGAAGGAAAATTAATGAATGAGTTAATGAATGAATGAATGTGAAATAATTAAAAAAATAATGAAAACCTCAACACAGTGAAGCTAATACTTTTGCCTTCAACTGTAAATCAAATCTGAATCTAAATCTAATCAAAACTGGAACTCATCAATTCTCAGAAAAGATGCTTTTGGTTTGGAATTTAATCAAATTGAGAAATCTAACTGTACACTTCATAAATGACAGCAATTTTGGAGACACATGAAGTTTACACAATAAATCTTTTTTTAAAAATTCACAAGCAAGAAACTTGAGTAAACCTCTTCATTTGCTCCACAATGCTATAGATGACACACTCCGGACAAGATTCATTCATAATACTGACCGAATTTGAAAGTCCTTTTTTAAAATGTCCCTTGCCATCCCTTCTGTACACGAGCCCCCAGAATCCTCACAGCAACAAGCATCCCTATCCAGAAAGGAAGGAGTGCGCTGTAAAATATCACCCTCCCGTACCACGTGCAGCACGCAATTACTTCCCCTGTCTAGCAGAGCTCTAATCTCTGTCACTGCTCCACCTATTATTGCTTTCCCGACTCTCTATCCATCCATTTTTTTTCTCCTTCAGTCTCACCTCTCGCTTTCCATTTCTCTCGCCTCATCCCTCTTTTCTGAAAGCAAGAGCACTTTCCTCACTTTCCCTCTTTTTTTTTATCTCTCATCAGGCCAAGAGCTTTTCAGTGTACACCTCGATCTACAAGAGTGGAACAAAAACAGGAGGAGAAAGAGAGAAAGATGGAGAGAGCAGAGGGTAAGAAAACGAGAGAAGGAGAAAGGCTGAGAGTAAGAGAGCCTCTGACGTTAACAAGATAGCTCGTTAAAGCAAGGGGACAGCGAATGAGAGAAAGAGAGAGAGAGTGTGAGAGGGAGGTGGAGAGAGAAAGAGGGAAAGAAGTAGATGTAATTGGTGGCTTTTTGAAAAGGAAAGACAGAAAAGACAGAATTAGGTTTTCCATCTGCGGCCCTGAGTGTGTCT
>CAIGQW010053631.1:19387166-19409635 GCA_903798125.1 Danio choprae
TTTTTTTTTAACCCTAATCTTTATCCTAATTAAAGCAATACTACTGCAAAAAAGCCTAAAGCCTAAAAAGTCAAAAAGGCTCAAAAATATACTCCCCCTCCAGCCATCCTTGGTGTAATATGACTTTTTTTCTGTCAGACGATCACAATCTGAGGAGTTGTAAATGTTATCCTGGTTCTTCCATGCTGTATAACAGTGTTAGATAGTGACTTTTATTTTGAAGCTTCCAAAAGCGCATAAATCTGTCATCAAACTACCCCATACGCCACCCCATAATACACGACGCATGTCTTTGAACTGGATCTATGCGTTTTTTGTGCATGGAGCAGAAAGAAGAGAAGGACCAGCAAAGGATACCGAGCTGGGAATTGAACTCGAGTCGCTGTGATCACCATAGTGCTATATGTCAATAGACTTTACCACTAAGTCATTAACACCAATTAATTTAACTTTTTTTATTATAAACTCCAATCAGTGACTTCCGGTGGAGGCCAAATGGATGTAATGCGCAACTGACGTATATGTTGTATGATGCATGACGTAAGACGGGTAGACACATGAACACAGTATTGTAAGAGTATTACACTGTACAATGTTATACAGTAATGCCAAGCCAACTAGTTTTCTTGTCTGTCCTTGTCTTCTATGGTAAACAAACTGTGGTAAGTGGTTCCCGTGAGATGTCTCTTATTCCAAGAGCTTCTGTAACGAATGTCTTACATCATGCATTGTATATGTCAGCCACTGAAAGACGTCAGTGATTGAAGTTTCTAAAATATTTTTGTTACAAAAACACATCAACTGTGTTCATTTGACAGACAAAAGGTCATACACAGTAGTCAACATTTGAAGTGGATCATCATGTTTCCTCAAAGTTGTCCTAAAAGTATCGAACAACGCCCATTCTTGTCTTAGGACAATTTTGAAAAAATCTTTTTGATCCACTTCAAATGTTATGAGGGTGAGTAAGTTCTGGGGTCATTTTCAATTTTGGGTGAACTATTATAAGTCAAACAACGTTGAGAACCACTGGTCTAGAAGATCCCAAAGCAGATCACATTGACGATTTCTCTTTCTTATAGGTGGTGTTTGGGGTTTTTTGCAGTCCGCGTGTGTGTCTGTCACTGCGGCTTCTGGCACAGCCGAACGGGAACATCCTTGCCAGATGCCCTCCATCCCTCCTGCAGAAATGAGGGATGAGGGACGAATGGGATGGAGAGATAGAGCGGACAGACGCGAAGAATCGTTTCCGAAAGCGGCTTGAGAGGAAAAGCAGGTACGGTGAGGAGATTACAGCCGAGAGGGTGAGGAAAACCAATGAGAGAGTTAAAAAAATAAAAAAGGAGAGGATGTGTGGAAGCAGAAAAGCAGAAAATGAACCGGATTTAAAAGGCAGCTGCCAATGAAGGGAATAAGTGAATGAGATAGAGACACACAAGAGAAGAAATGGGGAGAGAGCGAAGTCTCCGGGAAGAAAGAGAGGGTCCCTAATCCGCTAACAGACAGCTTTGTGGCATGATTGACAGCCGAGTGCGCCACACTGGGGCGGCTCTGGAGGGGGTCTCAGAGGGGTGTGAGTGTTCGGGGATTATCCACCCATCGCTCATACACCCCTAAGACAGGGTCAAGTGGTACAGGCCGTCCGCTCTTGTTTTCCCACTCACTTTCACACGTCCATTCAGCCACTTGCTCTGTTTTGTTTATGGTTTTGGTTTGCAAATGTCGCCTTAATATGGACGGATAAATCAAAACAGCCCCCCTCTCTTCCCACCCCTGTCCTTTCAGCGCGCTGACATAATTATGTTTGCTTTTAAAGACACATTCGCTCAGTTTAGCCATCTGTCATACCAAGTCGTGACTCGACAGAACCACAAACAAATTACATTTTAGACTGTTTTGACAAGATGTAACTTTAACAGTAATATCTGGTGACTTTGATGTTGATTTATAGATGTGGGCCTGAGAAGATGGCAAATCCTGAACAAGCATACTGTTTTTATGTTTTTGAATAACCTCAGCAGGTAAGGACATGCATACAGCTTTAAGATATTTTAAACAACTTAGTTTGTCTACAAGGTGCCCAGCTCAGGGTCCCCACACCTTGGATACTTCAAACACAAGGATCTTTCAAGGACTTTCGAAGTCCAATAAGCTCAAATTCAAGGACTTAATGTGGGGACACATTTCTAGTGAGAGCAAGGTGTTACCTTGTAAAATACATTGTTACAGTTTTTATGTGTCAAACTTTTTTTTTTGGATTTATTTTTGGCCATATGACCGATGTGATATTTTACTTGTCAAATTTCTGTTTCGCATAAAATTGAAGAATATTTGGCACATCCTTTACTGTAAAATGGTCATGATATTAGCTTAAGATATATCTTTTAATATAGATTTAAATATATATAAATATCTTGTTAATTTTTTTTCACAATATGGATTTTTTTACCCTAAGAAAATATCATTCAAGCACTTTCGAGGACCAGCATTTAAATACATTTATTTTCAAAACCATTTCAGTGCCATGGAATTTTTATTTCTGATTCACAAACTTTCAAGGATTACAAGGACCAGTGGAAACCAGCTGCTGTTTAACAACTGGAAAATAAACCGAGCGAGCAAGAGCAAATTCATCACTCATCAATTCATCAAGAGCAGCAGATCATTTTATCACTCATAACTCATGGAGAGAATAGGAACATGTCTTAAGTGCCTGTTTATATACACATAATACCAAAGTTTACTTTATACTTGTTTGTGTTAGGCTACTAAAATATAATATAACTAATATATGCAGTCTTAAGTAAATATTTTCACTTATTATGTGTCAATTCATCATTGGCAGGCAGAACATTAAGTGTTTGTTTTTTTACCTAACAAGCAACTCTAAAACAGTGAATTGTGAGAATTACATGTCAAACATTTTTTTGGTGTAAATATAGAGCTATTGTGTGGCTTTGAAAAGACTTGAAATATAGAGCATAAGTTGTAAAGTTTCCTCTTTTTTAGTCTTTTTTTGTCCTTTTTGCTAACTTTTCCGTTATATTCAGTGAAAAAGAGCAATTTCTGGGTGAACCGCTCCTTTTAGACACTCAAAGACTCATTTGATTTGCATCAAATATATATTCCATCTTCCTACACTGACACTAAATGTCATGGATTTGGTTTAAAAAATTCAAGAAGCCAAAATGCCCTCCCCACAAAATCTCATCAACACTTGAAAAAAAAAACAGTTACACCCCAAACTATCGCATTTCAAGATCTTACAGGAGGACTTTATGAATCTGATCTTGTCTGTTCCTGTCTGCGTTTCAATTCCGATGTGAAGAATAAATAAATGATCTGCACTGCAGGGACTGGGGGAGAGAGCAGCTATGTTTTCCTTCATGATGTGATATTTCCCTCAGAAGAGAGACGGCAGCAGCCTGCGGCCCGAGATGTGAGCCAGGGGGAGGGAGAGCGCGGGGCGAGGACAGACCAGTTTCATCTGCACCCCATTTCACTTCCGAACCCAAGCGAAACTCAATATCCCGACTCCTACTGAGTGCGAGAGACAGATACAGGGAGCGCTGCTGCCTGACGATGCCTATCAAACCCCATTCAGCCCAGATCTGGCCACTTATTCATGGAAAGAGAGAGAGAGAGTGAGGCAGAGAGAGAGAGAGACTAACATGAACCAGGTGGGTAGAAATACATGCACAAACCAAAACTCTGGAATGCCAGGCTAAAAAGTAATTGATAGTGTGTGTTGCACTATATGAAACAAGACACACTGTCCCATTCGTTCTAAACATCCAGCCCTGAGTGTGTCTGCAAGTGTGTGTGTGCGTGACGTCACATATGATACAGCCACCTGTGCTTACATTTTCAGAGAACGCAAAACAAAGTCACTGATTGCAAGTTTAAGGGCATTAAATCACAATAACTGTTTATAGTCTGTTTACAGTTGGTGTCCCGATGAACCAATCAGACATGATTCCTCTGAACACCCAACCGCAGCTTATTTCAAAAAACAACAACATCTTTTAAAATGCAAATATTTGGCTTTCATGGTTATTAAATTGATATAAATTCCTTGTACTTAAGGATGTGGAAACTTGTGATATAAGACAGCAGCAAACAGCATGCCTTCTGTTTTAAAGGAAATAAATATACCAAACAACCTCAACAACAGTCAAAACTCATGAATTTAGACTCAATTATACTAAAAACACATATGAAGAGATGCATAATTTGTACTGTCTATGATAAATTCTTATTTGTTGTTTTAAAAATGTGCCAGCAGAAATTATTGAGTTTGTCACTCGTTTATCAGAAGCATTCACTGTTTGATGAAGCCTTTAGAATGCCAAGTTATGAAAACAAACAATATATGGGCTATGATATAATTATTAATATCAATTAAACAAAAATTATGTTTTCCAAGTGTCAGTGTGTACTTATTGCAAATGTTTTATTGATTCTATACAACATAAACATCATATTTTTCTTTCAAAATGAATCAGCTGTTTTGAAAAAATCCCTTGAACGACAAATTCAATTAATCATTCATTATAATGAGGACTTGCTGCCCCTAATGGTGGATGAATCAGCTGTTTTGAAAGAAACACTTGAATGACAAATTCAATTAACCATTCATTAAAACAGGAACCTGCTGCCCACTAATGGTGGATGAATCAGCCATTTTGAAAGAATTGACTGAATGACAATTTCAAAGAATCATTCATTAAAATGAGGACTTGCTGCCCCCTAATGGTGATGAATCAGCTGTTTTGAAACAATCACTTGAACGACACATTGAATGAATCCTTCATTAAAACGAGGACTTGTTGCCCCCTAATGGTGGATGAATCAGGCATTTTGAAAGAATCACTTGAATGACAAATTCAATGAATCATTTAACTTGCTGCCCCCTAACGGTGGTTTTAGGTCATTATTATTAATTCATGATGGCACAAAAACACTTTGATAATAAAAATTAATTCATTAATTGTCTTAATCACACAACTTATATGAACCTGGCTAAAATGACCTTCATACACCTTACTTCCAACTTAATATCCTCTAGATAGAACTCAAACACACAAAGTAAACCTATATACACAACCACACATGAACACACACAACTCCATCACTTCAGTCCAATAAAAAGGTTGAGGAGTCTTTGTTTCTGCCGCTCCACAAACCCCCACCACCCTTCTGCCTGGCATTTTTTAACCCCCCTTTCTTTAGGATGTCGGACAGAAGAAAACCTCTCCATCTGTTCTCCCTCCCGTGGCTCTGGAGTTAAACTACAGCCAGACCCCAACCGAGAGCTACAGAGAAACTCAACAGCGAAAGAAAGAGAAGTGCAGAAGGACGGGGTAAAAGAAAGGTAAAGGAGAATTGATTTTCTTGTAGTCCAGCTGTACGGCATTGAGAGTCGCTATGAGTCACACGGTCGCTAACAAACGCAGCTAATTCACTCCAATACTTTCTCAGAGGCCAGACACAATCTGAGGAGTTCTGAAGGAAAATCTCAAAACAGAACAACAGTTTTATATGTCAGGTAACAGAGGTCCAGGCACAATCTGAGGAGTTGTAGAGGAAAATCTCAAAACAAAACAACAGTTTTATATGTTAGGTAACAGAGGTCCAGGCACAATCTGTGAAGATATACAGAGAAATCTCAAAAGGGAACAAAACAAAACAACAGTTTTCAAGTAGAGTATCTATCTATCTATCTATCTATCCACACACATTTTTAAACAAATAGATAAATAATATAAAATTAAAATATTTCATATACAGAATTTAAGCAGACTAATGGGTGAAATTAACGGTAAGTTCTTAAAACTATAAATCAGTGTATAATACATCCAAAACTGAAAATAATCTCATCATTTACTCTCTCATACTGTTGAACACAATAGAAGATATTTTGAAGAATGCTGCTTGCTGGCACCCACTGACTTCCATAGTAGAAAAAAAATACTATGGAAGTCAATGAATGCCAGCTACCAGCATTCTTCAAAATATCTTCTTTTGTGTAAGAAATAAGCTCAAATAAGTTGACAACTGAAGGGTGAGTAAATGATGACAGAATTCATTTTTTTGGGTGAACTATCCCTTTAAATTTCTCCTGTTATGAAATCTTAATATAGCGACCTGTGAATGATATCCAAGATCACCATAAAGTTAACTAACAAACAGAAAACAATCAATTTCAATCCATTCAACAAAAATATTTATCACAGAAAAAAAAACACACACAAAGAACATAAGGAGTATAAACGTTCTGGTCTGGACTTGTGCCTATAAAAATCAATAGTAAAGTATATGTGTTGTGCGAGCGAGTGTTTGAGGTGTTCGGACCGGCACAAACCCGTCAAACCACCCACTTTGAAAAGACAAGCAATGAAGTGGAGAAACACCAGCAACTATTTAAACCCAGCACACACACACACACAAACTCAGAGCCAAATGTGTAACATGAGAGAGCGACTGGATTAAGAGACAGCAAAACTAATAGAAAGAGAGAGTGAAAGAATGAGGGGAAAGGAGAAGGGGAGGCGGGAGGGGGGGGGGGGTTCATCGAGCGAGGCATAATTTTTGGCAAATGATTCAGTGTTTATGCAGCAGTATATGTGTTAAGATGTTTGTGTGAGTGTTTCTGAGGTCTTTCAGTGGAGACCTCTTTTGTTCTGAAGGGAGAGACTCCAGAAAAGCGAGTGATTCGCTACTGAGGGAGGGAGAGAGGGAGTCCGGCCTCCTAGGAAATTTAACCCCTGAAGTTGGACTTGATCCAGCGCTCTGAGCTATAACATTTTTTTTAAACAGACATATGCGTTAAAGCTTTTCTCCAGATAGGAAAGAAACAGAGAAACAGAGAGGGAGAGAGAGAAATGGGGTGAAACTCAAAGCCAACTGCGCTCAGAAGTGCATCTCAAGGCTGGCTTGAATTATAGGAAATGCAGCTAAAATACTGAAGTGATATTAAAACATGGCATCGGGACCGGGGGCTAAACTGAAGCTGCCGCCCAGCTTATGAATACAGGGTTCACTCTGACGCCCCCGTCACCCGCCTGCAGCCCTGCCAGCCTCTGCAACACACACACACACACTAAGGCTTGACACATATCGCACTTCTGAGGAAAACATTACGCTGAACTGAGCAGGGGAGCCCAAAAACAATGCCGTGTCATCTGATATTACAGTCATGAGAATATAAATCATTCACTTTTTGGGTTAATTATTGCTTTAATGCTTTAACGAACAGAACCAGTTAACGTGGTGTTACCAAAACGTCCAATATCAATCCATATCAGTACTGTCTCATAACCAAAAATCGCGATTTTTTTTACTTGTGTAAATGTGTGTAAATGTACAGCTGAAGTCAGAATTATTAGCCCGCCTTTATATTTGCCCCCCCAATATCTGTTTAACAGAGAGAAGATTTGTTCAACACATTTCTAAACACAATAGTTTTAATAACTCATTTCTAGTAACTGATTTCTTTTATTTTTGCCACGATGACAGTACATAATATTTTACTAGACATTTTTCAAGATACTAATACTCAGCTTAAAGTGTGATTTAAGGGCTTAATTATGTTATGTAGGCAAGTTAGGGTAATTAGGCAATTCACAACAGTGGTTTGTTCTGTAGAAAATCGAAAAAAAAATAGGAGGCTATTAATATTGAACTAAAAATGGTTTAAAAAAAAATAAAAACTGTTTTTATTCCAGCCGAAATAAAACAAATAAGAGTTTCTCAAGAAGAAAAAATATTATAGGAAATACTGTGAAAAACTCCTTGCTCTGTTAAACATCATTTGGGAAATATTTGAGAAAGAAAAAAAGAGGGCTAATCTTTTTTTCTCTTTAACTGTATATTTATTCAGGTTTTATATTCGTTTAAGGAATATTATTGAATATGCTAATGATTTTATATGATTTATGTACAATACAACACAGTTCATATTTTCTGTCTTTTAGTAGATCTATTATATGAAAGACTTGCTTTGTTTACCAAACAAGTGGATCTGATTGGATTTGCAATGTAAACCTTAAAAGTAAAAAAGTTACCATTTTTATTTATAATACTCTTAAAATCATTCTGCATAAATGTGCAGAACATTCTGTGCAGAAATAGCAAAAAATGCCCAGATTCTGTCTGGTCCTGCCAATATGGTATAGATTACAAGCACTGTGCATGCCCAATAGTCTGTATCCAGTTTAGGTTTTCCATGAAGAATGTAAGAGAAATGGCTTTTAAACGGCACGATGGTGAGTAATTGATGACAGAACGCTGATTTTTGGATGAACAACTCCTTTAAGTGAACTGATTCAGCACTGATTACGACTGTTGACGGTAGTAATTACAGTCTCCATCATTTGTTTTGTCCATGTAAAAAAAGCAATCAGTGACAATGGCAGGAAGCGGCGCTGCTGGTGGGACTGGTTTATGTTTCCTAACATGATGGATTCTTCCAGCTGAAGTGTGCAGAGGAGTCGTGGGAGGCCGCAAGCTCTCGTTAGGCTGGATCACGGCCCTAGTGCTGTCACCAACTGTGAGTACTGCGTTCTGCTTTCTATAAGGGAACACAGTGTGTGTGCGTGTGTGTGTGAGAGAGAGAGAGAGGCAGGAAGCCTTCAGGGTCGTGATCCATTGACCATCTCTCACACTCTGTAAGTAGGTCACGTCAAACCCCAGGCCCCCTAACTGACAATTACAAACTGTCACACATACACACAGGCTAGGGCATTCTGGTCATTTTGTCTACTCAAGCACTAACCAGATAAATCAACTGATTACTCCAGAGGAGTGTGCTGAAGGTTCACATCTGCGCTATTTTTGTAATTGTTGCAATTGATCGATTAAGAGATGTAAAACTATATATTTTTGTTTCTCACTCTTTCGCAAGTTCGAGGTCAGCAAGATTTTTTTTTTTGTTTTTTTACATTTTTTAAAATAAGTCTCTTATTGCTCATCATCATTCATTCATTCATTCATTTTCCTTCGGCTTAGTCTCTTATTTATCAAGCGTCGCCACAGCAGAATGAACCGCTAACTAATCTAGCATATGTGTTACACAGCGGATGCCCTTCCAGCCGCAACCCAGTACTGGGAAACACCCATACACTCTCACATTCACACACACACTCATACACTATGGCCAGTTTAGTTTATCCAATTCACTTAAAGCGCATGTCTTTGGACTGTGGGGGAAACCTAGAGCACCCGGAGGAAACCCACGCCAACACAGGGAGAACATGCAAACTCCACACAGAAATGCCAACTGGCCCAACCAGGACTCGAATCAGTGACCTTCTTGCTGTGAGGTGACAGTGCTAACCACTAAGCCACCGTGCCGCCCTGCTCATCACCAATGTAGGCATATTATAATTTTTTTTAGTAAGCAAATATTTGAATAACAGTAAGTACATGACATGTGAAACATATTATAATCTGCTGGTTTTAAACATACAGAATAATAATGAAATACGGTTATGTAATCAAACATTAACATAACCCTTACCCCACCCCACAAACAAAAAAATAAGAACAAATTATGCAAATGAAAGAATAAAAAAGCATATTATAGTTAACTAAAATTATAATAATGAACCCATTTTTTGATTAATAAAAAAAAAGTTAAACGTGAAAATAAACAGAACATCTAAAATAAACATGTGAAACCTTATTTTATTTAAGCTATAATGTTTCACCTTTATTTAACTTGATTTGACAACTTGAAACCAAATCTGCATATCAATACAACTACAATAGTATATCAGTGATACTAAAATGCTACACTATAATGCTAACTACAATGCTACTACTAGATTTACAATTTTTTTTTTTTTTTCGTTTTACAAATAATATCACTTAAGTTTCTTTCTTTTACTCCAAACTTCACATCATATGATCCTTCACATTCTATTCAAGTATGCTGATTTGGTGCTAAAAAATTCAATGTTTAAAACAGTTTTTCATTCATTCATTTACTTTTCGGCTTAGTTCCTTTATTAATCTGGGGTCGCCACAGCGGAATGAACTTATCCAACTTATCCAGCATATGCTTTACGCACCGGATGCCCTTCCAGCTGCAACCCATCACTGGGAAACATCCACACACACTCATTCACACACATACACTACGGACAATTTAGCCTACCCAATTCACCTGTACCGCATGTCTTTGGACTTGTGGGGTAAACCGGAGCACCCAGAGGAAACCCACACCAACACGGGGAGAACATGCAAACTCAGCCCACAAACAGAAATGCCAACTGACCCAGCCGAGGCTCGAACCAGCGACCTTCTTGCTGTGAGGCGATCGTGCTACTCACTGCGCCACCGTGCTGCCATTATAACAGTTGTGCTACCTTTCTTCAGAATTCTTTGATGAACATTCAGCCGAACAGTATTATTTGAAATCAAAAAGTAAAAATGTATAAAATTATAAACAAACATATTCATTTACATATATTTAATTAATTTAAATATTTTCTTCAAAAATATATCATTTTGATCTCAAACCTTATTATTTATTAATATTATATAAAGAATGTACTATATATTCATTAATATATATCTATATACTATATATATATATAATATATATATATATTTACAAACCCTAGTCTTCCTCTAACACACAACAAAACCACAAATTTACACCTAAAAAAACAAAAACACACAAGAGGACTTGATAAAGATAAAGCATTAGAGGTCTTAGCACTCTCCTAGTATTTTTAGCACACAAATCATAGGGTCTCAGTCAAAATCAGACAACACTTATCGCTACTACGGCCCAGTCAGACGCCACTGAGAGCAGGAAAGGTTTGCACATTGTGCGCGCTTTGAATACAACTGCAGATGTCCCAGTTTCTGGTGATAACTGCTGTTCTCTCCTGTCTTCTGACTGTCTGTGTGTGTGTTTTAACTGGAGAGACGGCGATGCAAATGAAGTCTGGCTCCGTTAGTCTGTCTGCTGCTCGCGTTTACAGCTCTGAGATCAGTTACCTTTTGGCCGGGCCACTGACACTGACCCCATTACAGACCCACTGACCGACAGCACAACAGACACATCACAAGATAAAATCAGCCATCTGAATCCTTTGATTACTATAGACCGACTGTGATTTTGAACACTTCAAAAGGAAAAGCTTATAGATCTGAAATCAGCCATGTAAAACTCAACTTCCTTTAGTTTTTTCCATATCAGAGCTGATTTCAGATCACAAGGCAGACAGAGAGGCTGGGAAAAAGCATGGGATAATCTATAGAAACACTCCGGTTTTCCTGAAGATAATTAAGTTTAAGATTCATCTAATCAACACAGAGAAAAAGAGGAAACCAGAGGTGGACAACAAGACAAACCTGATGATGATGATGATGATGATGATGGAAAGACATTGTTAATAGTTGCCAGAGTGTTGCTTAATGGGGGGAAATGTCCGATCCCTACTCCAAATTGAAATCTGGTCACTTAATGTGACTTGTTTCATACACTACCATTGGGGTTGATAGTGTTTACTTGCTCAAAATTGTAGTAAAACAGTAATGTTGTGAAATATTATAACCATTCAAAATAAATTTCTATTTTAATATACTTAGAAATGCCGTTTATTTGTGTAAGTTTTCGCAGAACTTGCAGTGTTTAATCATATGATCCTTCAGAAATCATTCTAACATGTTAATTTGAGGCCTCAAATCACATTGATCATTATAATCATTGATTTAAACTGCTGTGCTGCTTAGGACTGTGGAGGAAACGGGGAATATAAATGTTTCTGAAATGTTATAAATGTCTTTAATCTCTCTTTTAATACTTTGAATGGATTCTTTGGTGAATAAATCATGAATTGCTTAACCTAAAGCTCATTACTGAACCCAAACGTTTTGAGAGAAAGTAATAGCAACAGAAAAACTTTTAAAGAACGAAAGAACGAAAAAGAGAAGAAAGAAATTACATTAAAAATAAGAAAGAAAGAAAAAGAAAAGAAAAGTACATTTCAAGAGAAAAGAAAGAAAGGAAAAGTACATTTCAAGAAGAAAATGTAACTTTCAAGAAAGAAAGAAAGAAATTAGTTGAAAACTAAGAAAGAAAAAAGTACATTTCAAGAGAAAAGAAAAGAAAAGAAAAGAAAAGAAAAGTAACTTCCAAAAAAGAAAGAGATTACATCAAATCTAAGAAAGAAAAAAGAAAAGAAAAGAAAAGGTACATTTCAAGAAAGAAAATCAGAAAGAAAAAAGTACATTTCAAGAAAAATGAAAGAAAAAATATATTTCAAGAAAAAAAGGTAACTCAAGAAAGAAAGAAAGAAAAAAAAGAAAATTAAATCAAAACTTAACAAAACAGAAAGTAAAATACACCAAAAATGAACAAGAAAGAAAGAAAGAAAGAAAGAAAGAAAGAAAGAAAGAAAGAAAGCACTAACTTAAAAGAGCAGTAAAATAGACTAAAACTGATGTTATGTGTCTGTGTGTGTTTGACCTCAGCTGGATCTTGTGGCAGCAGAAGAGGATGATCCTGATTAGTAAAGGCGGCCTCTGTAAGAACTAACCAAATCACACACTAACACACACACACAAATACTGTAAGAAAGCCTCTGGCCGGCGCTCATGTGACCTCTGAAACCTGTGAATGGAATTAGCCAAGAAAGAAAGAAAGACCAAGAGCAGAAGTGAAGGTTTAACATCTGCAGCAGCAGGTGGGCACAGACCCCGATCAGCTTTATTACTCTTCTTAATAGTACAAAAAGACAAGAAAAACACAGACGCCTGATTCTCTGCTTCACATGCAGTGTGTGTTCTGAATATTATGGCTTAAGTGAGGAGGCCCAGTTTTCCGAGAACTGTCATCACTAACCTGCGTACACAAATACACAGATTCAGACAAACACAAAGTGATGAGAGATGTTCAGAGCGAGACCACACACACACACACACACACACACACACACACACACACACACACACACACACACACACCTCGCTGCAGGGGTTTTGGAGACCCGGCCCCCGGGGGCCCACTCTCAGAAACACACCATTCCCCACACACACGTCAGCATGAGTTTAACAATAAAACCGTGTGTGTGTGAGGATCTCCGTCCTTTCAATTATTCCTAAATAGCATAAATTAACAGCCCACAAACGTCTGGATGTGTTTGAGCACACAGAAGTGTGTTTGTGTAAACATGTGTCCCTTATATTTGCATCACACAGGCCCTGAACACACTTCTGACTGGCTCTGCAGGGAAGGCGCCTTTGTTTCCCCCATTATATTGCCTGTGTGTGTGTGTGTGTGTGTGTGTGTGTGTGTGTGTGTCTGGTCTACAAGCTGTAGTTATTCTGCCACATCAGCTGAGAGCCATTTTCACAGCTCCTGTTGCTGAGAGCTCGTAAAGCCTCCAGCAGACCCTGCAACACACACACAGATGCTCAATATCTTGCCTATTTCTCACTCCAGGGCACCAAGATGATGCCAGGTAAGACTTTCAATGGTATTTCACACATAATCATTCTCTATGTGCATATCATCTTACGGGAGGAGATACCAATTTAATATAAAGCTAGTTATGATAAATACTAAAATGACTAATCAAAACTCAAGCCCTGAACCTACTCCCCTAGAAAACTTTAACAAAAAGTTTGGTAAGTTACTTCAAAAATGTAATTCATTTCAAGTCAATTCATCATATTTCTATAGCGCTTTTACAACGTACATTGTGTCAAAGGCAGCTTAACGTAGATGAAGTTGTAGTAAACTGAAACTGCTTCAGTCCAGTTTCACAGATGAAGTTCGGTTTAATTTAAATGTCACTGCTGAAAGCCAAAACACCGAAGAGCAAATCCAACTGCTAATTACATCATTAAAATTGCATTGAAATTACTTTTCTAATGCATATTAGAATGATTTAAGAAGGACCATGTGACACTGAAGATGGGAAAAGTTGCTGCATTTGAAAACACAATCATTACCAGTAATATCATTACCAGTTTTACTTTATTTTTAACCTAATAAATCCAGAGTGAGCAAAATATACTACGAAATAATGTCCAAACTTTTTAGTGTGTGTGTTTGTGTATAAGTATGTCAGTGTGTCAATATCCAAATTCAAATTCTGTGTTCAAAGCGTAAATAAACCCATACGTCAACACAAGCACATGCTTATACACTACAGCAGCTTATACAGGCACTCAAAACACATTCTCCTACTTCCTGCTTTTAATCCACACACTGATGTTGCACACACACTTGAGGATTTAGGTATAGGTAACTCCCACTATAAAAACCAAATGTCCTTTGACCAAAAGAGATGAAGCTGAAATGGATCAACTCAGTTTAGCAAATTAACCCGGAATCAAACCTCAGATCCGTTTGCAGGAATCTCAAAAAGGTTTATATTTGTGTTTTATTCGTTTAACAGACGTTCATTCAAAGCAACCTACAAACTAGGACTTTGTGAACACACACTCGTGTATGTCAGTGACCTATTCAGATCATCTCTATTCTAATCCCCTCATCCAACGACCTCCCTCCCAAATTTCCCTCGTCTTAAGCCTAACCATTGCTTTTTTATCCAAGTCCAATTAGCCTGCGATAAATTAATTATTAAAAATCCAGTGGGGATCGCATTTTCTTTGAGAGCGAGAGCTGATACAAAAGGCGCATCACACGTGCACACACAGACCCTGTGACATTTATGATAACACACAAATCCTTACAGTTACCCACAATCGCTCGCCCTGAATTCATTACCGGGAAAACCCCCCACAGGTTTGAGCTGGATGGGAATCTCTGAAACGCAATTACCAAAATGCACAGCGATTTAGACAGAAGAACACGGAAACCTTCTGAACTGCTAGTAACCATTTGGGATAGGGCTGTACGATATGAGGAAAAATCTGACATTGTGATATTTTGCGTTTTCTGCGATATATATTTCAGTATGATGGACCAGATGGCTTGAATAGCTTTATTTGAAAAAAAGTTCATTATTTGAGATAGATTGGGATGAATCTGCATACAATTTAATGAATTACAAACATAGACATGAACAACAGAGCAAAGATAAAAGTAGCTTTTTTTGTATTCTGGGGAGTCTAACCATATACAGGTAGAGAAATGTAAGTATCAAATGTTCAAATAACACTGTATAGTCTTCATTGTATAAATACTCAATAAAATAAATCTTTGTTAAAGTCACAAATGGTCCAACGTCCTGTGCCTCAATGCTTCAAACTCTCTTGAAATGCTCGCACAATCAGAGGCCTTAAAAAAAACAAAGGATAAACTTTCACTCTATTGCTCTACTATGGTAAAACTGCAGTGACTCCACAAATCTCATGTCTTCTAAACTACCGTACCTATAGAGCCAGGTCAGCCTCAAAAATAGTACATTTACAAAATAAAATTCAAACATGCACAGTACAATTCATTCATTCATTCATTCATTCATTTTCAACCGATTTTCCAGGGCCGGGTAGTGGGGGCAGCAGTCTTGGGAGAGAAACCCAGACTTCCTTCTCCCCAGACACTTCCTCCAGCTCCTCCAGGGGGGTTCCCGATGCGTTCCCAGGCCAGCTGAGAGACATAGTCCCTCCAGCGTGTCCTGGGTCTTCTCCGAGGCCTCTTCCCGGTGGAACATGACTGGAACACCTCCCTAGGTAGGCGTCCAGGAGGCATCCGAAACAGATGCCCGAGCCACCTCAGCTGACTTCTCAAAATCCAATTTGTAAATTCAAAACAAATTCATGAATACAACACGCAATTTGTGAATTCACAAGTAAAAATCATAAATATTTTCGTTAAATGAATTGGATTTAAGAATATTATTAATTGTGTTTTGAATTTACGAATTGTACTTGTGTATTTTTTTATCGTGTTTGAATTTATGAACTTAATTTGTGTATTTACGAATTGTGTTTTGAACTTATGAATTGGATTTTGTAAATATGACTTGTGTTGTGGATGTATGAATAACATTTTGTTAATGTATTATTTTTAAGACTGATCTGCTTAACTATATTCCTCAACATTGCAGACTATTGCAGACTACAACAGACTATTGCAGACGCGCATATTGCGATATCAATACTGAAACAATATATTGTGCAGCCCTAGATTAGGATCAAATTACCCAACCAACATCTTAACATCGTCAATTGTAAGAACGAAACGGTCCAAGCTGACCCCATAGAACATCAGTCATCATGTGTTTGCTCATCCAGAAAGGACTGTGGGTACCAAGGACACACAAGCACACTTTGTTGTTCCTGTGTGTATACAATGTATCAGGGTGTGAATGTCAGAAGGTGAAGGACGCTTCCTAGACAACTTAGAAACTCCGTTACTGTTTACCAAAAACCTCAACTTCATACCTTTTTCACTGTTTTTCCAATCTACGCCCACATCATTACATTCCGGAATGACATTAAACGGCAGCGTCCATGTATGATGTACGATTTTTGCGTTATAGATTTTTTTACCACTAGCAGACAATTTCAAGGTGATCTTTGTGCTGGGCTTGCATTTTCTTAAGCCTAACTCAAACTGACATTCATGGCTTAGAAGATATTGATTTCTGTACATTTAAGGATGCGCCCCGCTGTTCCTCCCTCTTCCCTCGATCCCTCTTTCCTCCCATCACTTCTCGACTCTTTCTCCCTTGCTCTGAAGGCTACACGTGTTTCTAATTTCGCACCAGGAGGAGAGTGGCAGCGCCATCGTGAGAGGGTGAGATGGAGTAGAAGTAGAGTGATGGGATATAGATGGCTGAATAAAACATTCTACAGGTGCAAGCCCTCATCTTCAAAGCAATGAGCAGCAGAGGTTCACTGATCCCTATTAAATATACAGCACTGCCAACAATGTAACCTTCGTACAGCTACTTCTAGTGCGAACAGTGCAGACTCCTGTAGCCTGGAGCAAAAACACACGGTGCAGATGTCTTGTAAGAGTGTGTGTGCCTGCCTGAGAAGCCAACTTTACACTGACTGCCAAGCGCATTTTCAAATCACATTCAAATATGTGTGGTGTGAGTAAGGCCACACTTTACATTCTAGTGTCCATGCTATACTGTGCAACACAATAAGTAAGAATGCGCATAAACAAGATACATTTATAATGCTTGATATGCGAGGCCGATTATCCAGGGAGATTAAACTGTCAATGTTTGGCCATTATGAAATTAAAAACATAAGCCGTTAACCATGTTTGCTTGGTTCGGCAATTTAATGTATTGTCCGTAGAAAAGACATTCATGTTTTCATTAGAGAGAGCAATTTAATCAATAAACTGAGTGTTTGTAGCACATAAGCAATTTGATGTACATTAGCCAACACTTGCTTTTATAAAAGCTGCATGACAGATATCAGCATTATAGTGGTCATGCACAATAGACTATGGGCCTGAAAAAGTCTTTTCCTCTACCAGTAATTGCTACATGCTGTACACATACTTGCATCCAAATGTGTAAAACAAAACTGATACTTTAACTAAAAACCTTTTTACTCATAACAAATTGCTGTTAAAGGGATAGTTCACCCAAAATGTCATTATTTACCCACCCTTCGCTTGTTCAAAACCTGTTTTAGTTTCTTTCTTCTGTTTAACACAAACGAAAAACTGGTAGCTGGAACCCATTGACTTTACAGTGTTTTTTCCTACTATGGAAAGCAATGGGTTTTAACAAGCAACATTCTTCAAAATATCTTATTTTGTGTTCAACAGAAAAAGAAACTTTTAAAGGTTTAAAAGCCACATGAGGGAAAATATGGTAGGTAATTTCCATTTTTGGTAATCAATCTCATGTTATCTAAGATGTTTTTTCTGCAGCAGGCCTATAACCATAAACAAGACTTGTATCCAAAACTGACAGGAATGTTATGTGCCACAAAATTTACACTGCAGACTGTTGAGAAAACAATCATGACCATTTGTTGAGGCTGCAGATAATGTTGTACATAATGTCCAAATTAATGCACAAAAAGATCATTTTGCTTTATAAGACATCAATCATATAGTCAGGAGATACGGGAAATCCTTTTGCTTAGCCTGTATGCGTATTTTTGACTCTCAAAATGCCAGTAACTGCAGACTTGCATATTGTGAATCAAAGATCATTGATTTCAGCTGAAATCTTCCTTAACGTCCAACTGAACAAAACATCTTGGGAGGGTGTGGAAATGTTACATATTTTATATATAAATATTTGCCTAAGTTATCCTTTTCATTGTGAATTTCCACAGTGAAATGAAGCCCAGTCGGATCATTTCAAGTGAGAAAACCCCGTGTGAAAACCAGCGCCCACTGCTGATCGCTTTAAATCGACTTACATCGATTACAAGTGATTGAATCATTCAGAGACGCCTGTCAGCGGCGCTGCTTCTCTCATTCCCAGGTAAAGGTCAAGCAGAAAACGCGCGGTCACGGTCAAGCCCCCCAACCGCGCGCGCGCTCCCGCTCCAAATTAGGTCCCCACAAACCCCTGCTAGATTAACACAAGCAACGCCGACAAGAACCCTCATTAAGAGCGTCTGCCAGCGGCCACTGGGACAGAATAAACCCCCTCCATCCCCCCAGCAGCATCTGTTGAAGCGCAGAGCCCGGTATATGCGCCACATGGACACATTAAAAACCTATTCGTCTTTCAAGAGCTCGTGGCACCACTAATAGCCCCTCATAACCCACATACCGATTTAGACCGGGCACACAAGTGCTCCCACGACGCCGGGTGTCCATTTAAACAAGCCCAGTAATGACAGAAGGGCGAAAGAAAGAAAGAGGTCTGCTCGGCCATAAATCGTCGTTTATGTGCCGGACACGCCGTTTGCATGGGTTTCTTTGGCTCCCCACTAAATGAATTCACAGTTGCTGGGTTGCAGAAACCTCCCCCTTATTTACAGATATATACTACGAGAAATCTAGCCGTAAATTACCCGCTATTCCTTCCTGCGGCAGGGAAGATCGTGTCACCTCCGTGACCGGAGTAATAAATTTTGCAGTGTGAAATGGGAAGGACTGACCATCTCAAGTTAACACCGTCGTGTAAAACTTTTCGCTTCAGGTGTCTCCACGTTAACTAGCACAGTAGAAGGTGTCGACTGAGTGAAAGTTTACACCTCTCCTTTGTTTTAACTGTGAGAGAAGTTGCTAATAATAATAATAATCCGAACAAGTGCAGAGCTCGGTCCTCTGCGCGCTTCTGCCAGATTGCATTGTGTTCATTTGAGTTACAGAATTGTCAAATAAAACTTCAGACCGTCTTGAATTTATGTAAGCCTTTTTATATGGCTGGAGTTAATAGGTGTCGGCGAAGTGAAAGTTTACATCTCGGCAGAGTACTATCTTTTGTTTTCACTGCTGTCATCACAGAAGAGAAGTTGGTGACTGAAACAGTCGTTTACACGTTCCCACAAGTTCAGCGAGAACATTACACAAAGGTTACATTGTTTAGGCGGCATTAAGACTGAAAAATACTTGGTGTTGAGCAACTAAAATTCATGCCAATCTAAGTGGAGCGTATCCGAAGCAGAGGCAGTGGAATAGCGCGGCGTCAATAAACAGCAGTAATGTGGCGGCTACTGTCGTAAAATTCCTCAACACACACCATCAATGAAATGTGGCATTTATTAGTCTGGCGACATTGATGCTCGTAACTTCTGCAGACTCGTGATTATCCACTAAGGGGCTTGTCGGCGTAATAGCGCTTAGCAGCTTTCTTCCCCCTGTGAGAGAGATTTCAAAGCAGTCCTTCAACGGTTTGTGCGCAAAAACAAAACACACGAGGCGTTTGACTATCTCCAACGCAAAGCTCCTCTTAAATAAACGGGAATAAACGCCGTGCCCAATGCCTTTAGTTGCGGCTCTTACCTTTTGTTCAAGGAATTCCAGTAGATGGGCTCCATGTTGGTCGCCGTGATCCCGAGTAAATCCACTAAGAATATCAGGAGAATTCCCAATCCATTTACACAGCCCCGACTCGCCATTTGAAATCCCGAATTCCGTCTATTTACTCCCATCATAGCCGTGTGCGGGATACTCTCTCTCTCTCTCTCTCTCTCTCTCTCTCTCTCTCTCTCTCTTTCTCCCAGAGGCTGGAGATCTCTGGACTCGGAACAAAGCGTGTGAGCTTCAGGTGAATCCGTCAGTGTGATCAGGAACAACGTGTTTTGGGAGCCTGCATGGATATCTACTAAAACACACAGCGGTGGACAGATTAAACAAAGGTGCAGTCTGTGGATTTAACAACAGAATTCCACAATTAAACACGTCTTTAGGGAAATGCAGCTCGTGGACAAAACTCAGCAGCAAAATCAATTCCCACAGCCGTTGTGTTGCTGTTTTCCTTGCAAGAGTTTACTTTTCCAAATAAACAGTTTTTTTCCTCCACGTTTTCTTTAAGCTGGACCTATGTTTTCCATTCCCTTTTCACTCCTACTTCATTCCCGACAAATTAAGACGGGAGTGTGATGGCAGATGGATGATGGTTTGGAAAGATCTCTTCAGAAGAACATGTTGATGCTGGACAAGATCTCGCCTTCTCTCTCTCTCCTACTGGATTTTCCTGCTTGCTTCCAAGATAATTCCGCATACACCAACGAATCGTTACAATCCAGATAATAAACGGAGCAAAAAAACAATTAAACGAAACTAATCAATGCAAATTAATTAAAAGCAAGCTGAACTCGAAATTACACCACTGACAAAAATTGTCACCCAGATGTTTCAGGGTGTAAAATATATATATATATATATTGCAATCCTTATTCATGGGTTTCGCTTGCAGGGCATTTGAGAATGTGCTCGGATGTGGCAAGTCATTAGATAGTTCATTTCTCGTCTGTCCTGCTTGGATTCTCTCGATGTGTCTCTCTCACTGGCTCCAAATCCGACTAGTGAGACTTGTTCCTAACGCTCAGCGCACACTGACAGACCGAGTTGTTTGAGAGAGAGAGGGAGAGAGAGAGAGACAGAGGGAGAGTGAGAGAGAGAGAGAGAAAGGGAGGGGGAAAGGGGAGGTGTGCGCGCTCGAATAAGAAAAATCCCATCTTCCGGCTGGAGTGCGCACTAACGGAGCGGATTTTTCTTTGGGGGATTTGTTTTTTTTCCGCATGTCGAGGTGCTACTAAATCACGTCAGTCTCAAACCCATCCGTATACCATTGCAAACATATTTCCCAGCGCCCATCTAAAGGGATTCACCATATTCATGAATAAATCACAGTGCACTCGGAGCGCGTAAAATTGGTGACTGCTTCTTTTTCTGTTTGATGTGATGATCGCGATGCCTGCCCTGGCACCCGATCACACCGATCAGCGGCTGTGCGTTCAGAAGCGACGGCTTACGGAGCTGCAGCGCCCCCAGCGCATCCGCCGGTAACGGTGCATGTAATAACATTTCATGCTGCTGGTAACGACACTAATGACAAGCTTAGTGAGAGATGCGACCGATAAAGACCGTTTAATAAATACCTCTTCCGTCCATTTGAAATCGGAATGATATTCGCCGTTCTGCGTATGCGAACGATCGGTAATTAATTGTGTTTGTATGCCTGTCTATTACATATGAAAACTACAATTAAGAAGTGCATTATGGACTAAGCGCTGATGATGAGACTCGAGGCGCAGGGCGGAGTAAAACCCTTGCCTGCACTGACACCCAGCGGCGAAGTCATGATACTACAGCAGCGATATAAGTAATTTAATGTCATTTTGATAGAACAATTATAAATGATGAATCCATTTTACGTTTTTGTACGATTTTAATGCTGTCATATTTAACTAAATCCCATTTTAAAATGAAGGGTAATTTTAAAAAACACAATATTTTTTATTTGTTTATCTTTTTAAACACCAAACGCTGTTTAATTGTACTTTTTAGCTGTTGTTTTTGCAATTATAAAATATTGCGATGGAGGAAAATTGGTAACACTTTAAGTACCAGTTCCCACTGTTAACTTCTGGCTTATTACCTGCCTATTATTAAAATATTAACTGTTTATACTTATAAGTTATGATCTTATTTCACATACTACTACCTTACTAACTATTATTAAGCAGCAAATGAGTAGTTCATTGAGCTAAAAGTCTTAGTTAATAGCAAGAATTGTACCTTAAAATAAACTGTGACCAAACATATTATATTTGATGTCTATTGTACTGGACATTTGAATTCAGTAACATTACTCACATTGCGTATTATTTAATTATTAATTAAAAACAGGCTAGGACTAACAATAACAGTATGCACGCTGCTTCAGGAAATTATTACATATTTAATATGTTGTTCATCAGATGAGCCAATCACCATACTATAATATACAAAAGACTAATTAGGATATTAAATATGCATAATTATTTATTAATAATTGATCTGATAAACCCCTTACTTCAACATTTTGCACAGAATTACAGAAAATGACCTGTACTAAATTTTAACAATCAACTCTGTGTGTGTGTGTGTTTGTGTGTGT
>CAIGQW010053631.1:19409735-19421099 GCA_903798125.1 Danio choprae
GCGGCATGTGCACATGCTAAAAGGGATAGTTCATCCAAAAAAGATAATTTACAAAACCTTTTTGAAGATTTTTGGAAATTGGTAACCATCTGACATCCATTGTAGGAAAAAACAATAGTGTCGACAACTATTGACTATTACAACTATTTACAACATTCTTTAAAATATCTTTTCACATTGAACAGATGACAGAAATGGGGAACATATCGGTTTGGAATAAGAGAAGAGATTAAAAAATAAAATATTAAAATATGATACACATACAATGGGCAGCACGGTGGCGCAGTGGGTAGCACAATCGCCTCACAGCAAGAAGGTTGCTGCTTCGAGCCCCGGCTGGGTCAGTTGGCGTTTCTGTGTGGAGTTTGCATGTTCTCCCCGTGTTGGCGTGGGTTTCCTCCGGGTGCTCCGGTTTCCCCCACAATTCCAAAGACATGCGGTATAGGTGAATTGGGTAAGCTAAATTGTCCGTAGTGTATGAGTGTGTGTGGATGTTTCCCAGTGATGGGTTCCAGCTGGAAGGGCATCCGCTGCGTAAAACATATGCTGGATAAGTTGGCGGTTCAGTCCGCTGTGGCGAACCCAGATTAATAAAGGGACTAAGCCGAAAAGAAAATGAATGAATGAATGATACACATACAGCAATTATTTTTATTTTATATGCAGTTGATAATATTTTATATCTAAACATTATTTATAAAGTTTTTATCTTATAAAACACAAAAATAAGGCACAGTGTATTATGGTCATATAAAGGAATTTTGCATATCAATTTGTATAGTTGTACATATATTGTGAAGTTTGTATTGCATTGTTGTGTTTTAAGGTCAATGGAAATGTCAATAATTAGGGAATAATGTGCAAAAAGTGTACATTGGAACTGGAACTTAACGGAAGAGGATATATTTTATTTATGTGTGTATATAGAGTGTGTGAAAAAAGTATTGAACACATCATGACTTTTCCTGTATTTTTCCCGGTGACATGAAATTGTACTAGATTTTGTTAAAACCCAAACGATCTAAACATAGAAATAAAAACAAAAGAGAAAATTTGTTTTGTAATAAGAATGGAATGACAAGGAGAAAGCACTGAACTACTGAAATGTATTTAATACTTTATATAAAAGGCTTTGTTTTGGTAATGACAGCTTTAAGATGCCTCTTGTATAGAGAATGGAGTCACATGCATTGCTCTGGTGTGATTGTTTTTCCCCCAGACTTAAATCTAAAAGTCTTGATGGTTCTGTGGGTCTCGTCTATAAACACAGCTCTTTAGATTTTATTTTCTATTGGATTTAAATCAGGAGATTGGTTGGGCCATTCTAGCAGCTTTATTTTCTTTTCTGAAAGCAGTTGAGAGTTTTCTTGGCTGTATTTAGATCATTGTCTTTCTGAAATGTCCACCCTGGTTTCACCTTTATCATCTGGTAGTGTAGATGACTGAAGCAGCTAATATGCATTTACACTGATGAGAGGAAGGTTTGCTGAACAACTACTAAGAGATTTCAGCTGCTGTCTGAACTTTCCATGACTTTTCACGCCTCCCTTTCTTCATGTTTTCAATACTTTTTCCCTGTGTCATTTCATTTTATTACACACTTAATTTCTAAAGTAATTAGTTTTGTTTTCTTTGTATGTATGCATTACTTTGGTTGTTACTGATATTTCATGATAATAAAAAGTAAAAGTAAACAGCACCTCTAGAAATATGTTTTCTGAGAAAAATGCTAATGTATTCAATATAATTGTATATATTTAGATGCAAATTGCCATATTTTACGTTTTTATAGTACAGTATAGTTTATATAGCTTTTGTAGTCTTAATCCTGTAGCATAACATTTTGAAAGTAGTATTCTTACTGATTTTACAAAAAACCTTAATATGGGTTTAGACAAAGTGCAACATTACACTGCAGGACACTGCTGTGACAACTACGCCATGTCATGTCAAATACCCATGCGCTGTGGTGTGAGAACTCTGGCATCACAAGATCACAGTTCGGGGCTGATCTCATCAGTCTGTGTGGCAGCATCCATGAGCCCCGGCTCTCGGCCCAGCCTGCGCAGCTTCAGGAGGTAATCAGAGTGAAGGGAGGAATCAGTCAGGTCCACAAACAGCCTGTAACTGGCCTGCACCTTCTGGAAGACAGAGAGAAGCTGATTACATGTTTGTTAGACATGGTCAAATATGGAAATGTCCTCGAGCAGAAGGTCAGATGTCAGCAGTCTGCACGTTTACACGCACACCAATAAGCAGATAACTCACAAAAAACAGCTAACTGAGATAAACCATTGTCCAGATTTACATGCAAACTAATAATCCAGCAATGCAAATAAACAGCATCTATAAGACTTTATTAACAAGTCAGTTTATTTGGTAATAATTTGCATAAATCAATTAAATCGGTTTATATAAAAATTTGTGCTGGGTAAAAATTGATCGTGATTAAATGGCATCCAAAAGAAAAGTTTGTTTAGACAAAATTTAAGTGTGTGTACTGTGTATATTTATTATGTTTATATAAATACACACAGGCATGCATATATCTGAGAAAATGTACTTTCGTTTCTATGCATGTGTGTGTATCACATGTACATAATAAATATATATATATATATTTTTTTAGATACATTTTATATATATATTACACATATATTATGTCAAAACAAACTTTTATTTTGGATGCGATTAATCTTTGCCCAGTACTAATAAAAATATATCTATATTTTTTTTTATCAGGTTAATGCGTTTACAAGCTTAGCTAGATCAATGTAAGAGTCAAAAATCGAGATGTGATGATTGTTAGTAACAGATAAGTATGAAAGTAATAAGAGTAACAGAGAAGTGTTCACTAACATTCAATTTGATCCATAGTAGACAGATGAATCAGTTGTTATTAGGGAATAACATGCTGTGGAATGTCATGATTGGCCAATAAGAATCTAGTATTCCAGAGAGCCGTGTAATAAAAGAGGATAATGCATATGCATGACTATATGTGCACTGTCGGCTTATTTAGCATTATTGGGTTAAGAACATGCATATAAATGCCCTCACAGAGTACGTTTACATCAGTAATTTAATTCTTTACCTTATTCTGAATTAGCCAATATTATGATTCAATGTTTATATGATTTGCTTTTAGAATATTCCTTTCCATGTTCTTGTTTTACATGTTATAGTACACAGATTGATTAAATGGCACGTCATTACACGCCCCCATGTAAATGGCCAGAAATTTACATACCAAAATATAACTACATATACAATTTTGGGTGTTTCTCTTTTAATTTTACAAAAGTTCCAAATGCAGTTAATCATTTGACATGCTTTACATGCAAACAGATGATGGTGGATACAATTGTTGTTCAAAGCTATGCTCTTTTGCTTGTCATCAAACTGTTGACATGTGTTTATACCACCACGAAACGTTGTGAAAAGTTCTACATAATGGTTATAGTGGGGGAAAAGGTGTGTACATGTCTGTACTGCACTTCTGGGACAACAATAGGAATACACGTCTTCAATCGATGTGTTTACTTTGAGTATGACTTTGTTTACATGGTAGACGCTTAATCAAAATATTGTCACATGAAATCAAAACTAACCATATTGATTCTGTTAGCTCACATTGCTAGTTTTGTGGTCAACAATTCATCTGTGCATGTCATTAAGAAAAGAAAAAAATAGTTTGCCTTGTAATCTAAAATTGAAATCTAAAAAGGCACTTCCTGTTAAATCAGCAAAATTTTTCGATTATGTCTGTCTGAGGTATTGGGCGTGGTTTACTACATCCAATCAGCTCACAGTAGAAAAAAACAAGCCACGCCCACTATTTTCTTATTTAATATTCCATTTCTTTAGGAACTGCGTCATAATATAAAATAAAACGGCCGCATCTTTCAGCTCATGCGGACTTCAATTATGTAATGTCAGATTATTGTTTGCCCTTGTAAATGTACTGACAGTTGTCTACGAGGGCAAGAAAAACTAGGCCTGTCGCGATAATTAAATAACTGTTGAATTGCAATTGTTTAATCTAACAACCAGGATTGTTGCAATTCCTTTAATAGCCACAAGGATGAGACATAAAAAAATGACGCAAGCTTTTACTTTCACTTTCAAATTCACAAGAGTGTGAGAGGTTGCATGCGTAATTGTGTTTGTTTGTATGTAATCTCTCTACTAATAATAAGAGTTAAAAAACATTCAAACATTCAAAAACAGCAACGGCAAAAAGTTGTTGCAGAGAAAAATAGCTAAGGCAGCTGTTCAGTAGCAAATATTCCTAACATTGTGTTTTAGGCCTGTTTGTTGTGAGTGTTTTTAACATTTACAGAATGCAGTGAATTACTTTTAAGGGACAATTCACCCAAAAATGAAAACTACCTCATCATTTACTCATTTTACTTTCAAATGTTTATGAGTTGCTTTCTTTTGTTGATTATAAAAGAAGTTATTTAGAAGAATGCTGGTTGAATACATTTTTTCATAGCCCTATAGGAGCACCCCTAATGCATAGACTCGAACTACAAACTAAGCTTAATAAGTACCAAACATCAGAGGGAGAGTTGACTAGAGGAGAGAGAGAGTTTTGTTATTCCCTCTTTTTTGCAGGGTGTTGCAGATGCTAGGTTTGAGCAGGTCCCATTTTTAGAGCTGTTCATTTATTCATGCTGACCTCATTACAGGGGCTGACCTTAAACTCTGCTTCATACTGAACGCGCTCCCTGCAGGCCTGCTCCAGACTGTCCTGCAGCTGCCGCAGCCTGGAACACACACACACACACACACACACACACACACACACACACACACACACACACACACGCTCCGTCATGCACCACTTCAAAACATTATTAAAATTAATAAAACAAAACCAGAAAAAAAGCAGAGGGGAAAGGCAGTGCTGACAACAACACAGACTAAATCTATATATTCAAGGATTCCTGTAGGAAAGGGAGAAGGCAAAAAGGTACAAAGAGGGCAGTTGATGAAATTTACAAAAGGTGTGAAGGAGAAAGAGAATCGCTGAGATGCATCACAACAGGAAGCAGGGTTTGAAGACGGGTGTTTTGCCTGTTTTGCAGCTCAGATTTCTCCTCTTCGTGTCTATCCTGAAGGACTCGTCTCTCTTTTTTTGCCTTCACGTCACACTCCACACAAACTCTTCTCTCTGTGTCCTGCACACACCTCCTCAGACACTCCTGACGCACACACAGACAACGAGCAAACTGACAGACTCGCCATGCTCTGGAGTACTTCATTCTGATTGGTCAGATTTTTAACTATGCAAATTTTGTTTCTTTAACCATTTAAGTGTATTAGAAATCAGTTGGTTTAAGAAAGCAACTGGTCAAATAAAAGCAGCACTTTTTGTCTATCATTTGTTTATGATTTGTATCTTGCTGGCATGAGAAACTGATGCAAATTTGAAGTAAACACATATTCAACCGTGCATAATAAGGCTGTTCTTGTGTTTGGAGTGAAGAATTGCAATAGATTTAAGGAAATAAAGAAAAATAATTGTGATAACAATGATTTGATTAAATCTCAGCTATTTTGAAGTAATGATTTCCTTTTAAAATACAGTAAAATAAAAGTGTCCATGATCACTTGAAACTGTGAAACAGCAAATAGTTTCTTTTCACAATCAATAGCGAATTACGATGAATATGAGACTGATACATTTAATATTTTTTTTATTAAAACTTCTATATTTAGTTCTGGGATGATATCTTTAAGGTACTTAAGGACATATTTTGTATTGATATTCCTTATGATCCAACTGTGTCTAACTGGCTGAGATCAGACCCACCTATGTATGATTAATAGATAAAAAAAAATACAGAAATGTACGAAATGGAAAGAATTACTTATTGCCTTAGACTCCAGATGAATATTTGAAGCAAGATAAAACCTAATTCTAAGAATTATACATAACTAACTTTAAACATACAACATAAACAGCCACATTATATAGATGATAAGTATATGAGACATCCCCCTCCCCCACTCTACTTTTTTAAAACTCCAACAAGATATATATATATTGTTTTAAAATAACACTGAGAAATCTAATCTTCTCAGTATCCATCTGTATCCTTATTGACTTTTTCTGTATCTCTGATTTTGTGTTACGCTCTAATAAAAAATAAAAAGTTACAGGGCAACACGGTGGCACAGTGGGTAGCACAATCACCTCACAGCAAGAAGGTCGCTGGTTCGAGCCTCGGCTGGGTCAGTTGGCATTTCTGTGTGGATTTGCATGTTCTCCCCGTGTTCGCGTGGGTTTCCTCCGGGTGCTCCGGTTTCCCCCACAAGTCCAAAGACATGCAGTATAGGTGAATTGGGTAGGCTAAATTGTCCGTAGTGTGTGTGTATGAGCGTGTATGGATGTTTCCCAATGATGGGTAAAACATATGCTGGATAAGTTGGCGGTTCATTCCACTGTGGCAACCCCAGATTAATAAAGGGACTAAGCCGAAAAGAAAATGAATGAATGAATGAAAAAAAGTTACAAAAAAATTGCAAAATTTCAGATTGGAGCAATTGATGTCTTACTGATTCTTTATATTTGATCTAAACTAAAACTAAAACTGAACTAAATTATAATAACAATATCCCTTATTTTATATTTATGTCATTAAACAATATTTAGCTACTTACACCTAATCTTTTAACACTAGAAACCGAAGCGGCAAGCTAGAATAAATTTTTGTGTTCTGTGTTCACCTCTGTCATTTTCCACAAATCATTTTTAAAACTATAATTTATAAAGTTATAATAAAGTATATAAAGATATATAATTTCTAATTATAGCACAAGTTGTGGAAAAAGTAAATACTAAAAATATATTTATCTTAATTACTATATATTAATTGTATAATATATTAACTTTGAATATTTCCAAGTATATGTTTTGTATGGTAATGCAGATATGTCTATGGGCTGAATAAAGCCTATGAGAGATATAATAATTTAGATTGCCTTTACTCTTTCTGTCTGCACAGTCTTTACTTTTTGCCTGAAAGCTGATTAGATTCTGATTAGATTTTGGACTGTTGCCTTGAATGTGAGACAACAACACATAACCTGTGCAGAGCCTGTTTGAAGTAAGTGGTTTACCATTGGGTTTAAATTTCCTTTTATGAAGGTTAATGGCAAAACTTTTGCTTCATGTTATCAGATAAGAGAGACAACATCATTCCACATGTAGCCTCACATCCCACACATCTGTGCTATAACACGCATAGGCCTTCTTTAGCGGAAGCTTGAGATAAAACACACTACCGGTCAAAAGTTTAGAAACATTATCATGTATTACTGTTTTTGAAAGAAGCCTGCATTCATTTCACTAAATGAGTAATAGTGTGGACATTTATGAAGAATATATGAAGAGTTTAGAGGCAAAAACCTCTAAATGCAGTCTGAAGTTTTCCTCTAAAATGAGCATTTTTATCAGGCTCCTGTGTGTATGTTCAGTAATATCACTTTTATGGCAAAGAATAAGTCCTTTTCCTTTAAATGGAAAAATCTCAACATAAACAATAAACATTAAAACATTTTCATTTTCGATGGAAATTTTAGACGGCACTTAGAGGTATTTGATCTGAACTCTTCTTATTTTAATATCAAATTTATTTCTGTAGTGTAACATTATCCTTCAGATGTTATTTTAATATTCCGATTTGCTGCTCAATAAACATTCCTTAAATCTTATAACTGTTTTCAACTGTTTTGCAGCATAACAGTCTTGTGAAAGGGATCCATTGACCAAAACGATAAACACACACCTGATTCTTTTGACGTATATTCTGTATGATCCTCTCTCGGGTCTCTTCTTCCGCTTTCTGCAGCTTGTTTTGCAGATTCCTGCAGGCCTCGCCAACGGCCTGGACCTTCTCGTCCTCCATCTGAGCCCTCAGGCCTTCACAGCGCGCTCTGAAGCGGGCCTGCAGCTCGACCCGGAGCTCTCGCCTCCTCTCGGCCTCCAGTCTGTCCCGGGCTCGCAGGGCCTCCTGAAAACTAGCCCGCAGCCTCTGAGGAGAGAAGACCAAGAAGAAAGCAGATGAGGAGGACAGAGAAGGATGGCTTGCTGATGAAGATGGAGAGAACACAAGGAGACAGCGGGCGTTTGGGAAGCGAGGGAAAGGGACGGATGGATGATCGGTGTTGGCAGGGCGACTGCACTGGGCTTTTGAAGAGGAGAGTCGTCTCTGGGTTTGGCTGCCGCTTGTTTTCCATGGAGAGCAATTACACAAGCAATTACACTCTATTACAAAAGCTCTTCTCATTCCTCCGACACAATGGCAAAAGCTCTGACTGCTACCGGCATTGGAGTCGCAACCGGATCATTCATTAAATCTGACACTCGGATGCAGCGAAGAGAGAAGCCGAGGATTACGCCGCTGCCGGACAGGGGAGAAAAAAAGAAGCTGACTCCTTTTATCAGAAAGTTTTAATCAAATCCTAATCAAATCTGCTCCCCGGGAGACTGAAATATGGCTTTCTGGATTCCTGGAGACACAGTGTTAGAGTCTAATATGTCTGTATTAATTACTTTTTTCGACACGGTTCACTTGAGGATTACAAATATTCACCTCCTCTTGGAGTCTAAGGGCAGCACGTTTCTCCTCGTCTGCCAGCTGCCGAAATTCCTCCACGGCAGGGGCATCAGGCTGTTCCCGTCCAATCGCAGGCCAATGATTGACTGAGTTTAGTGGAGACTTGACGTGGTCATCTGCTTTTGCGTTGGGAGAAGACCATGGACTCAGGCGTTCTCCTAGTTCTGAGAGCAGAGATGGTTTTAGCATTAGAGTCAGGATCATAAACACACTGAAAATTCATTGGATTCATTGGATTTACTCAATTTTTTAAGGTAAGTGGTTGCAAACTATTTATATTGGCTGAATATAAACAAACAAATTAAGTTGAACATTACTTGTTGTTTAAATTCAGCCCATATGAATAGTTTGCAACCACGTACCTTAAAAACATTTAGTAAATCCAAATGAATCCGTTTTTTCAGTGCATATGGATTTTTAATAATATGTATTATTGACAGCAGATTGTATGTACGCTTCATGAGGAAATGTCTCACAGGACGCACATAAGAAAGAAAAACCATAAATGTTATCTCTAATATCGCACTCGTTTATCCTGGACACTGACAAGATTTAATGGAGAGTAAATGAAAACTTTAAGTTATTCCACATGTTCATCCTGTGGAAAAAGGGCCATATGTCTTCTAGACTTTCAGAAGAGAAATGTCTCGCCAAGATACCAAAGCCTGTAATATGAGGAGATTTCTTGTGAAATCTTTCTTTCGAGATCTTGCAAATGCTGTCCATATTCATTTTAAGTTCTATATTTTAACTGTTAATAACCGGCTGTCTTTATATTTTATTATGGTTTTATCAGAAGTAATCTCAGGTTGAGGCACAATAAATGAAACATAACTAAAAGCATAATTAAAGGGATAGATAAATCAAAACTGAAAAATCTGCCCAGCCGTTCTATCATTCTAAATCTATGACTGACTTAACTCCATGGAAAGAAAAGAAGACGAATCTTATATTTAGTTATTTATTATAAATTATGAGTTCGTCCAAGTTGCACTTAATCATCATTCCATGTTTGGCCTAAAACAGAAGTGCCCTTAAGTGTTGCCACAGGACAGCAACTGCAGGTAAATGTTTTCTACAACGTAATATGAAGACTCAAAATAACATGTAGCCTGTTGTTAGCAACAAACCTCAAATTCAAGAGTTCACACTTAGCTGATGATTGATTATAAAGCGAGTTTGGCATGCTGTCCCGGGAGAGAGCCCTGAGCTCATAAGATCCTCGAGCCTGGGCCTCCCTCCCGTTTGCAGGGCGAGAGGGGAGATTGAGCTCAGGTAGGTCTCGAGAATTCCCCTGCTTATTTATTGCTAATGGCAATTAGGGATTGCTATGGAGAGATATATACTGCTGATTAAGAGCTCATCTATGCTGCCAATTTGGTTTGGTCACTTCACCTATGCCGCATGTGTTTGGACTGTGGGAGGAAACCGGAGAACCCAGGGCAAACCCACGCAAGCACGGAGAGAACATGTAAACTCCACACAGAAACGTTGACTGGCCAGGTAAGGACTTGAACCAGTGACATTCTTGCTGTGAGGCATCAGTGCTAACCACTGGGCCGCAATGCCGCTCTATCAAGGAAATGGAGGAGAAGTAGGGGTGAAAGGGGGGATTCTTCAAGATGAAGATAACTGAGGTAAGAAACTCTGGTTATTTATAGTGAGTTAGAAATCATCCGATTGGTGAATTATGCATTAGCTAATGCAGAACCTGCTGTCGTCAATCATAAGTATGTGATCCTCTCAAAATTAATTAAATAATTTTCACATAGCATAGAAGTAAAAACTTCACATAACTAAACATACAAAATCATTTTCAAATATATTATTTCTGAAATACATTTCTGAACAAAATCTGAAAGTGTCTTCAAATAGGCCTAGATTAAGTTCTTGCAGGACAAAAATGCAGTCTCAGTATGGACGAAAAGCTAAAGCAAATAAATGTAAGATGCATTAATACAGGGATATAGCCTTTAGGACGACATGTAAACAGAATTCGTTTTTTTGTTTTTTTTGGTGAGATATCTCTTTAAGTTCTAAAAAAAGTCTTTCCTTTGGGTAATATACAGTACTGTCGTTAATTGTAATTATATAGTGAGAATATTGTCTGACAACAGCCAGAGATCTGATCTGTTCATCCAGTCTGTCTGGAAAGACATGAAGAAACGGAACAAACTCAGACAAACTTTGGCAACATCTCTAAGATGCTTCAAAAAACACCTACCTGCAAAGCTACAGTACTGCTCAAAGTCATAGACACTTGTGTAAAAATGCTGTAAAATGAGGATGCTTTCAAAAATAAAGCATAAATAAATTATTTATCAATTAACTTATATTAAGGAAATCAAATCAACATTTGGTACGACTACACTTTGCATTTAAAACACTTAGTACACTTTCCCATAGTTTTGCTTCCCATAGATGTTGCCAAAGTTCTTCTGGATTTAGTTTGTCTGAGTTTGTTCTGTTTCTTCATGTCATTCCAGACTGACTGGATGATGATCAGATCAGATCTCTGTGTGGAGCACTGGCTGTTGTCAAGACTTCCTTGTGCAGACAATAACCTCACTGTATTATGACAATTCATAACAAAAAAATTATTTTGAAATGTAAATTGATATTTCAATCTGACATGCTACAGAAATACATAGAATTAACCAAATTTAAACCTTATTTTCAGTGAAAATACTAGAAAATAGTATATATATTATAACAGAAAATACTATATATATAT
>CAIGQW010053631.1:19447844-19465227 GCA_903798125.1 Danio choprae
ATGTACAATGTGTAAATGATGACAGAATTTTCATTTTGGGGTGAACTGTCCCTTTAAGAGGGTACTACCTTAAACAGATAATGAACAAATCACATCCGTTCTGATCTTTAGCTCAGTAAAGGCTGAAAGAGATGAGCAAAACTATTTCTGATCACCCACTTCTATTCTGAGATCAAAGATCAACAGGTGCTCGACAATAAACTGTGACCCGGTAACCACTTTCGCTTCTCATATTGACAATACAAAGCAAATAAATGGTTGTTTTGATGGACTGCATCATTGTGAATACTCATCCAGTCACAACCAAGGTCATTTGTAATGTTATAATAATTATTTTGCAGGTATTAATGTTTCAAGGGTTTCTTAAATAAAATCACACACTATTATGTCACAGAGCTAGTCTCGCTGACTGTTAACACTTCTTTTGTTTACATGTCTTTAAGTGTGCCTTTATAGGCAGAACTCAACTGTTAAGGCATGTCATAAGAGAGGATGGGGGAAAAAAATAAAAAGAAACAATCCTCAAAACCCAACAGAGAAAAGGAGAAGGGTTTGGATTATATACATTATTTACATGGCAGCCAGAATGAAGTGTAGTGGGATTGTGTTTGCCATGTCAGTAAGTGTGTAAGTTATCATTTCATCCTCAAATGTGTGTATGCAGGTGTATTTGAGTGATTGTGTGTTTGTAAAGTGAACCCTGGCTGCGCTCCAGCAGAATTATGCTGTGCAGGTTGGAGATCTCATAGTTCAGCGTTTCCAGCATTCGCAGTCCTCTCCTCTTCCTCTTAGTAGTCTGAATATGGATACTGCAGCATTCCACGTCCTCCTCATCATGCAGTCTTCATTTCATGTGCTGCCTGGATTCCACACACTGGGATTTTCTTCTGAAGGCGGAGGACAGGAAATGAAGAGGAAATGTAGATGAAGCAGGAGAGCCTCCATCTTCGTCTGGAACAGCAAAGATCTAATCAAAGCAGAAAAGTGGGGAAGGAACACATATTTGAGGGAAATCAGATTTTAGGAAATAAAGCAGATATATTTTCTACATTAGAGGTTCTCCAACGAGGGTTGATGCATCTTGTAAACTTCCAGATAAGTCTCGAGATTAATCTTTTTAAATGGTTGTAGACTTTCAAAAGTCATAACGGGAATTTAATAATATAAATGTACATATACACATACCGTATACACACTAATCTTTACTTCTTTTAAAATAAATGAATTAACAATTCAAAAGAAGCTATTACAAATCTCAATTACTTTAGCTCATTTGTTAAAAACCTTCTAAACCACCTGAATATGCCCGATTTTTACTGTTCACTCTGATCAAACACTGCAAAAAAGATATACTTGGTATTCTTTTTAATCGACACAAGGCTTTATATCTTTATTTTGCTTCTCCTGTGAATTATTTTTGATATTTTTACTGTAATACAAGACCAAAATAAAAAATATTTGCAGTGCATTTAATGATATAGCATTGTTGACTTTCTACTCCAGTTTAATGTTTTTTAACTTTTCAAAATTAATTTGTGTAATTCAGACTTCTTTAGAAACTTCTACAATATATATATATATATATATTACTGTTCATTATTTAAATATAATTTCCGAAGGATCAAGTGACAATGAAAACTAAGTAAAAATTCACAGTATTGCTGTAAATTTTATTTTTTATTCTTTCAAATAAATGCGAGCATAATTTTGACCGTAAAAACTGCTTTTATTCTAGCCAAAATAAAACAAATAAGACTTTCTCCAGAAGAAAAAATATTATCAGACATACTGTGAAAATTTCTTTGCTCTGTTAAACATCATTTGGGAAATATTTAAAAAAGAAAAAAAAATTAAAGGGGGTTTAATAATTCTGATTTCAACTATATTTAAAAAAATCTTCTCCATTAAAAAGCACTTGGGAATATTTCAAAAAGAATGAACAAGAAATTAACCAAAAGCAGCTTGGCAACAGGGCTAGCAAAAATATCAGTGAATGTATCAATATAAATGAACAATCATGTAGAAGTAAATAAATGGTGTTCATTACCAAACAGACGGTCTTGTAGCGCCTCAACCACTTCAAGCTAAAGGTGATTTACTTCAGCCATGTAGTCAGCAGGTGGTGGTAGAGCTGTATCTCCAATTGAAAGAAAAAAAAAAAAAAAACTGTCCTCCAGTCTTTTTCTTTTTTTTTAAATAAGTCTCTTTTTCAGTCATCTATGAAATTCCAGTCCACAAAAAAAAAAATTTTTGGCTAGCACCCTGAACCGAGCATTTAAGTCCTTTTTACATAACGGACAACACTGTTGAGCGAATCTGTTCTGTACCTCCACATTGTAACCAAGCTTGGAGGCAGTTCGTGTAGTCTTAAATATCAACATTGTTGAGCGAAAATCCTCCATGGGAAATTTCCAAGGATTTCTCCAAAAGAGTCTGAAACTTTCCCTTATCCGTCTCTGGTAAAGCTTGTGTTGACGTTTTCAAAAAGCCTGAAAAACGGCCACCGTAAAGAGAGCGAGTCTCATGCTAGGGCGTCAAAAACTCAAACAAGGCGTCTAGCATTGCGTCGGCGCTCTCCAAGCCCAAGCAAATTCCTCACAGTTTCGTGCAAATGAAAAGTGCATAGTGAGGGCATCAGGGCAGTGCTAGTCCCTTTATTATCTCTTAGAAGATGATGGCCATGATATCCCAACCAGCCTCAGAGAGGAGGCGGAGGAAGAAAGAAAAATACTAAAAACACATTCACACAGTCCAAGGAATTATCTGGCAGATCTGAGGTCATACATATGTTCTACTGATCAACATCCAATACGTCCATCCAAAATAATCCACAAGCCAAAAATAAACAATTGGGTAAAGGGAATAAATGTTAAAGCATTCAATACATGCACTTTAGAGTACCAATCGGTACATCTGTGCTATCTGTTTTATGCCTTTCTTTTCAGGTACACGAAGCGTTTCTTCTGTCTTGTTGATCATTTCGATTCCATTGCAAAGAAAGATTCGCCAAAAGTAAACAAAAGAGTAAACAATATATGGTCGCCTTAATGATTCTTTTAAAAACACACACACACCCTGTTTGTAAGGTAAAGGTACATGAAATAAAAAAATCTTTGATGTAAATCCGTTACTTGTGTGCCAGCGATCCAAGTTTGTTTCAGTCAGCAAGATACATAGGCTGCGCTCATATCCACATGCAAAGGAAGGGTTTGACGTCATGCCATTAAAGTCCCCTACAAAATATTCAATCACCACAAAAATTAAGGGGGGGGAGAAAAAAAAAAAGCACCCACAAATGTCTGTGCAGTCTGTAAACAACCGAAACTCCAGTATGGAATAGAATATCGTTTAAGTTCTTATTTTCATAGTCAAAGTCTGTATGAACAGGATTGTAGAGGCAGTGTGTTTTTGCGAACATATTCCCATTTTGACGGACAAAAAACGATTTTCCGCTGATGTCCTGCTGCTGATTACGCATTCATATCCTGTGTTGAGCAACTCCATTTATACCATTACATATTTGGAATACATTCAACGCTTTAAAAAGGAAAAAATAATAATAAGTACACAAATGCACTTCACATGGTGGCAACATAAAAAAAAAAAATAATAATTCCAGGGAAAGTTTTTCAAAACAAACAAAAAAGTAGCAGCCCCAAGTGCTCTTCCTTGTAGTCCAATACTTTGTTTATATTCATAGATTCATATATAATCATATATAACATTAAAAGAAAAAAAATAAATCACCATCATTGTCATTGACAACAATGAACGAGTAACAAAATATACAAACATTTTGTGTGCACTGCTGAGTGCACTTGCACAGTTTGTTGCGATCATTTTTTTTCCCGTTTGTTTGTTTTTTTCAGCCAGAAATAGAACCTCAGTCACTCGAGAGCAAGAGAGTGCACAGAAAGGCAATGTTAGGTCACATCCTCCAAATATCAGACATTTCTTTCATCCAAGCATCCCCAGGCTACAATAGAACTGTACAGAAATAGGCTCTTGGTTCATAAGCATGGGAGGCATGTAGGGGCAGAGTCTTGCAAAACCACACCCCTTTTCTAAAAAAATAATGTCTCAATGGCAGCAATGAAGTCAAATCATTCGCCCTTTAGTTCTTAGGCACACATGTGGGGACAGAAAAAACACACACGCACACACACACGCGCGCACATAACGTACCACAAGTAACCATTTCCTAAAAGTATAGAAGATTAAATTGAGCTCTTCAACATCACACAAACAAAACGATGATGCTAATGTTCTTAAACCTCACAGAGGCAAAGATGAGGCAGCGGAGGGCAGGAAAAGACATCTCTTGCGCTCCCGCCACAAAAACTAAGAGTGCTGGTTGGCGTAAAATGGGCTAAAGCTTTTGTGTTTGAATCTAGAGGTCTTTCTTTGTTGGGGAATGAAGGGCTGGTGAAAGAGGATGTGTTGTGCCGTTGCCCCCCTCTCTCTCTGCCTTCCTTTCTTTCATTCATTCATTCATTTGCTCACATACTGCACATTTACAAGAGGAGTAATACACACAGTTTCTCCTGTACGCAAGCATTCACACAAATTACAAAATACAAAAAGAAAACAAAAATTCACTCAGAATGACAAAAATGGCCTCTTTTGATCATACGTCCAAGTAAGCGATCTAAAAAAAAAAAAAAAAAACATTGTGCAGACTGGTATGTTTTAAACGCACACGCTCGTCTTTCTCGAACAAACATGCGCATACAGATGCATTCACACACACACAGGCACACGATCACAAAAATATTCATCTCTATTATATCTAACACTTTTTTTTTCATCTTTTTAACTTGCATTTTATGTGAGTGCAAATCTTCAAGTTTTATAATCAAAGGTTTTGTTTTTTTATAATAGCTTTACGTTTTTCATATAAACTTTATATATGTATATAAAAAAAAACAACAGTGTTTGTCTTTAAAGAGAGGATTTGTTTTTCTGATAATGTCTGAACTGAAACACGCAATGGTCCCCCAGTTGCCACCGATTTTCTCCCAGTACAAACTCCAGTTCTGATTCAACACACGCACACAGTATATGTATGTGGTAATATTTCTGAAGCCATACCACATAAATATACACAATAAATCTTCTCGGAGAAGAAATTTAAAAAAAAGGAGACAAAAAAACTATTCAAATTACATCTTAATAAAGTGCATTAGTCTGAGTGTAAGGTGCTTAATGCTGTAAGTGCCAGAACTTTATCACCCCCCGTCCCCCAAACACACACACACACACACAAAAATAAATTCACACCTGTTCCCTTCCCTGTTGAATTACATTCTTCTATTCCCAGCGCAAAAACCCACCCACCCCTGAACTGATACCTTACTCCTGGCTTATGCCCAGTCCCTCCCCCTCTAAGCAGTGCACATTCGACTTGCGGAGTCTGATTAGGTGGACCCGCGGGATTAAAGGCCTCGTGTAGCTATTGCTGTGGATTCAGTAATCCTCCACCATCTCCATCTCGTTTAGACCATACCGATCAGGGCCACCATGGAATGAGTACCCTAAACACAGACAAAGAAAGACAAAGACATTTTTAATACAGTAACTGGTGATAATCATTTAAGTGCTCCTAAAGCACTGCTCACACTGTGCAATTTCAGCCATGATTTGGTCGTCTGAGACTAAAATATTACTGTAATCTTAAACTCTAAATCTAAACTCTAAACTAAAATCTGTGGTCTTTGATTGTTGGTTTGACATGTTTAAAGACAAGTGCTTAATAGTCTTATTAAGTGCTTTGAAATGTGCTTTTTTATTCGATGTTTGACGTGATCTCAACCGAAATATGAAGAGAGGGTGGGACAGTGTAGTCCCTCCCCTTTTTAAAATGTGAAGCATGTGGTCATGATTTGATGAGAAACTGAAGGTATGAGGTGACGTGAATAAAACAGTTGATCCATTTAGGTTTATATTGGTTTTATATCTTCTAAACGCAAATTTTGTCACTGTTTTGATGCGCTCTAGCTTATAGATATCCTAAAAATTAACAATACTGATGCTAACATCTAAAACATTAATTTTTTATTTTATGGGACCTTTAATGGACGTTGTGATTTTCATTTCGATGAAGTTCTGGCAGTGTATGAATCTTTCAGACACTTTGCAGTGTGCCTTCAGTTACGCCGAGCATCAAACCAAGAACCAATAGGAGCGCCCAATTTAATGACGCAATCAGTCAACGCAACAACTTCAAACTTTTTTTCTGGTTGGATTGTTGAGGTACACTGAGCTACAATTTGTATATGCTTGCCATGAGGTACCATGTCACAACATGGGATAGTGAAAGTGTGTGAGTTTTCTTGCGCCTGTGTTTGGAGCGTCTTGATTGTCATTCAACCTGACATTATGACAACTAAGATCTTACGGTGTAACATCGAGATCAAGTTTGTGCAGTCAGACATGCTACAATCATTTAGGATTATTAAAAATCACACAGTTTGAGCCAGGGCTAAGGCAACGTCTACAAGAAACTGATAAAGCTAATGTTTTTCCCTTGCATTATGAAAAATTGTCAGGTCTACATGACAATGTACTAAAAACAATCAGCATTTACACATATCTGCAAAAACAGCTGAAAATATATGCAAGCTAGTATTTTGCTCTGTCACCTTGTCAGTAAACTATCTGTAGGAAATTGACGACGTGCTTTTGGTGGTTTAGCACTTGTGTTGACGTATAATTTGCTGTGTGTGTGTGTGTGTGTAAGATGCATCTCCAGTTTTGCTTCTAATGTGAAATAAATCCACACTTTGCTGATAAAACACTTGAGCAACAACACTACTACATACTCTGCCATTGTTGTGTATGTTTGTTCACGCTTGCCTTTAATCTACACTCCCCTTAACAGCTACAGACTCACACGGATACGGGTGATTTTGATTTACCCCAAGAACCAGCTCACAGCAGTCATTTGCTCATGAATCAGACTACTTTGCTCATATCGTACATACAAGAAATTAAGCAAAAGTACCTAAGATGCTTGGGTCAGAGTGCAGCATCGTGGGCTGTTTCTTCTTCAGCTTTGCTGCCTGATCATAAACATTACCCCCTTTCCCAGAATGCACTGCCTGGAACATAGACTGCAGGGCACTGGGGTTCATTCCTCGCACAGAATCCTTGAGTGTGAGAATAAGGAAAGCAGAAAGATTATGATAAATAACAAATAGACCCATGGTGGAAAATTTACATCACAATCAATAAAGAGTTGTCCTCATACCTGCAGAGGAAAGTTGTTCATGCTAAGCCCAGCCATCTCTTTGGAGAGCTAAAAGGGAAAAGCAAGAAATGTATCATTTCTAGTAGGCAAACACTACACAGTAAAGAGTTTACGTCTTCCTGACACACACACACACACACACACACCTGCTGCTGCTGTCTCTGGTGGTTAGCTTTCTGTTTGGCACGGCGTTCCAGGAACTGTCTGGCGAATTCTTTGGCTTCGACAGTGTCGCCCAGGTAGGAGCAAATAAAGTTCAACACCTCATACGGGGACTCCACCTCCTTCAAGTACGCCACAATAGTGGGCACTGAGAACACAAACACAAATCACATTTCAGGGCATTCAAAGAGAGGCAAATTTAGGTCTAAGTTGAAACCAAACAATAAAGACAAGACGCTGTGCAGACATGTAAAACATCTTTTCTGTCCGTGACCTATAATTTTAGTAGCAAAAATGTACTAATCTGTTAGCCAATCACACGAGTATGCCATGTCTATTCAAATGGTGTGTTTACATGAGAGGGTTCATAAAAAGCTTATTACTTCTAAACGATTATGTTTATGTAAAAATCATCTCAGAAATCCTCCTCAGAGAACAGAACAAAATTAAATAAAAGAGGCAGATCCTTTTTTACAAAGCAACCCAAAAGAGAGAAGGCCTGATGTGTGTAAAGCCTGAAAGAGAGACATCTTACCATCCTGGGAGGAGGACGAGTTATTGGCGGAGGTGTTGAGCGCATGCAGCATCTGTTCACACCAGGTGGTGAAGCCGTCCTGAGACTTCATCCCCTGTAGGAGCTTCAGCAGCCGCTCCTCCTCTTCAGTGCGTTTGCGGCCCCTCATCATGTACTGCTCGCTGAAGAAACACACACACACAAGCCGTTCAGCCCCAGCATGAGCCACTGAAAACCCTATTCTGGTTATTTCAGCATGTGGTTTTGGGTTTACCTGAGTGAGGGGCTGCTGCGACTGTTCTTCAGGCCCATGTTGTTGCGAAGAGCACTCTGGTTCTTGAGGGCCTCATCCCAGACGCCCATCCCTCCTCCAGAGGAGCTGCCACTGCCTCCGACCTTTCCATCCAAAGATCCAGCTGCACCCCACAGTGAAGAGGCATCGCTCCACTGCAGAGCAGGACATTCATAATAAATGTTTTTTTTCTCTTTGCAGGACTGAACATCAGTGCAAATGTGTATGTCTTACCCTCTGCTGCTGGACTCTGTGCTGTTGTTTGTGCATTCTTTCAGCCTCCTGCTGTACATCCAAGAGGTTGAGGGGTTTGGACTGCTTTCCCAGCCCAGAGATGGGCCCGGCACTCCAGCTCGACCCAGAGGCAGAGGAGCCCTGACGGGGAGCCTGCTGGAGCAACTTCATCAGCAAATCCTGTTGCTTGGAAAAAGATGTGAAGAAAAAAAGAGAGTTGAACGAAAATATGAATAAAATATATCTACCATTGACAGGATTGTCGGGCGATTTTAAAGGTTCCATGCAATTAAAATGATGCCTTTTTTTAGATGTTAGAATCTGTATTTTTAGTTTTTAGGATATCTATAAGCTAGTGTGCTCCAAAACAGCGACATAAAAACATGTAAAGCTTGCAGTTTTCACTTCCACCTAAATGGATCAATGGATTTATTTAGATCACCTCATACTTTAGTTTTGCATCAAATCATGACCAATCAAGTGCTCTCTAGTATCTGACATGCCCCACCCCCCTTCAAGACGCTTCACATTTGAAGTGCTTGAGCTCAAATACTCTCACTGGCAGAGTGGTGATAAAACAAAATGCTATTGACTGTTTTGTTTTCAAGGGGAGGAGCTACACTGTCCCACCCTCTCTTCATGTTTCGGTTGCAATTATACCATACATTGAATAAAAACAATTCACATTTTAAAGCACTTCACGGGACCTTAGGTAGGGGGTCCAATTACACTATCAAAATAGTACAGAAATATAAAAAATATATATATAAAAAAATAAATAGACCAAAAACACATTTTGTCTGTATCAGACTAAGAATGATTATTCAGTCATGTGGATTCAACATTTCACATGTAACCCTGGACTTGTTGCACAAATATTATTTAATTATTTTAAATGATCATTTTGGGGCAGGACGGTGGCGCAGTGGGTAGCACAATCGCCTCACAGCAAGAAGGTCGCTGGTTCGAGCCCCGGCTGGGTCAGTTGGCGTTTCTGTTTGGAGTTTGCATGTTCTCCCCGTGTTCGCGTGGGTTTCCTCCACCTGCTCCGGTTTACCCCACAAGTCCAAAGAAATGCGGTACAGGTGAATTGAGTAAGCTAAATTGTCCGTAGTGTATGTGTGTGAATGAGTGTGTATGGATGTTTCCCAGTGATGGGTTGCAGCTGGAAGGGCATCCGCTGCGTAAAACATATGCTGGATAAGTTGGCGGTTCATTCCGCTGTGGCGACCCCAGATTATTAAAGGAACTAAGCCGAAAAGAAAATTAATGAATTAAATTATAATTTTTTTCTTTTATGGCAAAAAATCATTAGAATATTAAGTAAAGATAACATTCCATGAAATTTCAATCAATTTTCTGCAAATATATCAAAACTCCATTTTTGATTAATATTCGGGCACTTTTAAGGCTGTGATTTCATCAATATTTAGATCTTATTGAACCCTCATATTCTAGATTTTCAAATAGCTGCATCTGAGCCAAATATTGTTCTAGTCTAAAAACCATACATCACTCGGAAGCATATTTATTCAGCTTTCATGATATGGCATACACATTTCAAAAAACCTGCCACTTTTGACTGGTTTTGTGATCCAGGGTCACGTATGGCAACTTTCAATTTTATAACCTAATTATTGACCCATAAAAATATATATAATATTTGCTGCATATCAATTCACCTCTTTTTGCCAAAGCTTGCCCTCCTTTTCTACTTAAAACTAAAAACCTACATACTATTTCCACATAAAAGTACATAGTTTTAAGGCATAGAAAAAGTACATGACTTGGGATACAGCAAATGCTTCTGAAACGCTGCTTTGCTTTTGTGTGCAGGGATTCTGTGCTATTTTAGATCATACACAATTGCTTAAAATAGATGAAATCGTTTGAACTGCAGCGTGTATGAGATGCTTTTAAAAGCATGAGAACGTGCCACACCTGCTTGCGCCTGTAATGCTCCTCTTCTTCTCTCCTTTTCTGCTCCTCTCGCCTTTTTTCATCCCTCCGTTTTCTCTCCTCTTCCTCGCGCTTGGCCCTGAGTTCAGCTTCTCTTCTCTCTTGTAGCTGAAACACACAACACAACTCGATGCATTGAGAATGGCAGATTGTGAGCTGTGAGTTCAGTGCATTTCCTCAGATCTCCAGCAGAGGCCACCAGCGCAACCCTCACCTTCTGAAGCTGTTCTAGAATTGGACCCTGAGATGAAGAATTCATTAAGTCCCATATACTGGCCTCACCGCCTGCTCCAGCAAAAGTGAGAAAGAGAGAGACAGAGTGTTAGAGACAGCTTGTCTATTTTCAGATTTGTGTGTGTGTACTTGTTTTTAAAACCCTGTGGGGACTTAAACCTGAATGCACACAGACACACGGGGACTTGAGTTACCATGGGAACCAAAATTTAGGTCCCCATGGGTAAACATGCTTATAAATCACATAAAATACAGTATTTTAAAAATGCAGATTGCTTCTTATGAGGGTTGGGTTTAGGGGTAGAGGGATAGAATATACAGTTTGTACAGTTTCTATGAGAGTCCCCACCGGGATATAGGAACAAGTCTGTATGTGTGTGTGTGTGTGTGTGTGTGTGTGTGTGTGTGTGTGTGTGTGCGTGTGCGTGCGTGTGTTTGTGTGTACCTGCTGGCTGTGAGGCTGAGGTATGCATGTCCCACATGGACCCTGTATCTGGCACTGACATCGACCTGTTTAATGAAGGTATCATACCCTGCTCTCCACACCTACACGAAGAACAACAACAAAAATTTTATAAAATAAAAATGGAATTAAATAGGAATGGGCGATACCTTATTGTATGCAATATACCAGAAACTATTCTGCTTGCAATAAATGTACTACAGTAACATGTGCTAGGGCTGCGCAATATACCAGAAATGATTGAAATATTGCAAACACGCATCTATATACACACCTCAAATACACGCATCACAATAGTTAGTGATAAATGTGAAATTGTGATTTAATGCTAAATATTCTTTGTGTGCTGGAAGACTTTTCAGCACATCAGGCAAAGTAGTTACGTTAATGCAATCAAGCAGATTAGACATGCTGATCTCCTGTACAAAAATCCTTACTGATTTCAGTATGGATGTTGAAATACTGTATGACCAAGCAAACAAGACTTATTAAAAAAAGCAATGAGACAGTCAGAAGTAACTCCACTCTGTTTCCGTTTTTTTTTTAATTGATGTTTTCAGGTTAATAAAACTATACCAGTGGATCAAAGTTGTGGTGACATTTATTTGAGTTTGTTTACATTGTTAGATAATATCTGAATTGTTTCATGCAACAGTAAAACATGGCTGTTCACTTTCAGGAATTGTAGTAATTTTCTTGACACTTAAAATAATGTAAAACATGTTGGTTATATTACTTCATAAAATACCGTATTATATATTGAATATCACATTTTTTAGCATACTTCTTCAACATCACAGGCCTCGTGTGTGCTATATGGTTTTGCATCTGTATGAGTTCGTTTACAAACAAAGAGATTTACTGAGATGTTTTTACTTCAAATTCACTTCATATCATCGGAGTGTTGACTTATTTTTGTGACCTGATCTTTGTGTTTTCACATCACAGAATAAAGGAAGATATCAGATTATGTTATACAGAGTGGGTGAAAAGTAACAGGTGATATTTAGTCTATAGAACTTGTATCACAGAAGTCATTATGAAAAAAATCTTCAAATAGACAATAGTAAAGAGGATTTCATATAGTATTAGACATATTACCAATTTTTAAAGCCTACTTACTTTTCACCCAACTTATACTATTCTATACAATGATCGAGACCATAAATAAAAGCCAAATTTGATAAGTGTTGCATTAAAAATAAAAAAATTTTAACACAAAAATGTTCAGGATGGCTTTAAGAACACAGATAAACCATCTTGTGACCATTTGACACAATCATCTTGTGATATTCTATTCACTCAGCTACAGTGATAACTGGAGGTCTTTACTTCTGTGAGGCACATGTAGAGTTTATGCACAACGGCACTCTCTAGTGTGTTAAACATATTATATTACATTGCAACCCCCTATTTTTAGTAAAAAGAAAAAAAGAAAGAAAAAAAAAGAAAAGAAAAGAAAGATACTACTTCTCTCTAAAACACAGCACTTTTTAATTTACCTCTTGGTTGATGCATATGAATGACTGTCATTGATACCATTTAAGCAATAAACGCCAGAACATATCTTCATTTAGTTTTAAGTCTATATTGTCCATACCTAGTATTAAATATATACAAACTAGGGCTTTATATACCTGTAATAGTCGCATTGCAGGATATGCAAGTCTTACACATTTCAGAACACAAGACATTTGTAGAGTTTAACTATAATAGAGTGAAAGTTTACTGTCGTAATTATTTATACGCTTGCAATTTGTATATTATATTTTATGCATGATTCAGTGCCCAACAAAATCATCCCAATACATCTAAATTAATGAATTCTTTACAAATAGAGCTATTCAAGTTATTTGGTGTTTTTTTTTTTTTATACCTTTACATATCACAAAAAATACCGCAATGTCAGATTTTGCCAATATCGTTCTAATACAAAATGTATTGACTAAAATGTCAGAAACACACAAGCATTGCTCACCTGTTGATGAGCTGGAACAGCTGCTGTTGTTGCTGCTGTTGTTGTTGGAGTTGCTGGTAAAGGGCCGTGGCGGCAGCCAATTCCTGCTGCTTCTTCAGCCGCTCCTGATCCATATTACCCTGAAAGACATGTAGAGGTCAGTAACACACAATCACCAGACACAGAGACTCTAATAAATACAGGTAAGCACAATCACCCACCATGGCAATCTGGCCATTTATAGAAGTTACATTTTAGACATCAAGACTTGAATATGAATTAGAAAAATAATTTAAGACCAACAAAATAATAAATGCCAACTATACAGGGGTAAAAAGGGTGACCGATCAAGAGTAAATACAGTAATACAGCATGTACTATGAGCACTGTTATTATTTTTTTTATATTCTAAAACCTTTAATTTATTTATTATTAATAATATTTATAATAATAATAATACTAATATCAGATTCATCACACAAAACATTAATTACGTAAAAATACACAATTTATTTTAGTATCATAATTTAATGTATTATCTATAAATTATTTACTGTTCTTAACATTTGATTTTTTGCACTTAATCATATAAAAATACTCATCACAGTATATAATTTAAAAAATAAAGTATATTCATATTACATTTAAATTGAGTTTAAGCCCAGATTTGTACAAGTTAATAACTTTAAGGACACAGAAAGACCCTGCACACATAAATGCATATGCAAATTTAAACAAATGCAAACATACAAAAACCAAACAAGCTTATTCGCAGCAGAAACCAATACAAAACATGACCAAGAATGACCAAAAGATATTTTTTTACTTTAATTTAATTTATTATCTATTATGTTCTTAATATTTATCTTTGTTTTTGCACTGAATCATATCACAAATGTAAAAAATTATACCGCATTACATAATTATAAAATATAAATATTAGAAATATTACTTTTAAATAAAGTTTATGCAGAGTGGTGAACAAGTTAATAACTTATTTAATATATATCTTGATTAACCTAATGTGTATTTTACAGATTATATAATACATGACTAATAAGCAGTAATAATTATACTTTTTAAAAGAGCAACAGTAAAATGACTAATCTATAAATAGCTATCCTAATTTTTTTTTTTCAAATGTTAAATTACAAAGCCTTTAAAATAAAGTAAAAAGTAGAAAATAATTATTTCAAATGTAGAACTTTTAATATAGTCCAAAATATTCATAGTTTTTAATTGGAAAGATTTTAAAAGAATAGTTCACCCAAAAATGAAAACTCATTATTTACTTCCTCTCAAGTTGCTCCAAACCTTTATGAATTTCTTTTATCTGCTGAACAAATGTTTATTTTTCTGCTATTTCGAAGAAAGCTGTCAACCTGTAAGCACTGACTTCCATAGTAAGAAAAACAAAAAGTACAGAAGTCAATGGTTACAAGTTTCCAACGTTTTAAAATATCATCTTTTGTGTTCAACAGAAGAAATAAAAATCTTAAGGTCTGAAACAAGTAAAGAGTAAGTTAATGATGGCCAAATTTTCATTTGTGCGTGAACTATCCCTTTAAGACTTTAAACGAGCAAAAAACACCCTGCACACAAACGCATATGCAAATCTACAAACAAACAAATGCGTAGATGCAAAAAAATAAACAAACAAGCTTATTCCCAGCACAAACCAAAACAAAAGTTAATGACAGAACAAACGCAAACAAAAGCCCACAAAACTGGCTGCCCCAACATTCACCCTTCCACCCAGAGACTCACGGTTGCCCCACGGGGTGGTTGAGGGTGAAGCTGGGCTTGATTCCTCACCAGCAGCGGCGGAGGGGAGGGTCCGGGGGCGAAAGGTACGCGCCCCCACATCTTAATGACTTCCCCCAGCGGCTGAAATCCCTCATCACAACCGCGCTTCACCAGCAGGTTCATGGCAAAGTACCCTGCCTGAAACCACTCGCACATCTCCACTGTACTGAACGGACCTGAGAGACGCGGCAGACAAAGAGAAGGCATTAACAGAAAGCTCTGCTCCATATGCATGAGCTGGATCTCCTGTGAGAGTATGTATGCGCACCCTGAATCTCTCCTTGTGGGTCTTTGTAAAACCATTTCATTGCCGATTCGTGGGAGAGAGGAAGAGCAGAGGCCGTGTTTCTGCTCTCCTGAAGAGTCTGGGTGAAGCACTCTTCTTCTAGAGACGTGTCCTGGAGCGCCGCCACCATCTTCTCTGCCTCCTGCACAGATAAAAGCAACATCACAAACTCAGATCAAATGAAAAAAAAAATGTATGTGCATTATAAACAGTGCCATTTATCTGAAGATGGGACATATTCTACACCTTTTTGCAGCATTTATATTGGTATTTTATGGTTTATAAAGTTTCAAATACAAAAACTATTTTTGTAGTAAAAAAAAATAAAATAAAAGTAGTATATTTATATTGTTAAACTAGGTTTATAGAACAAAATCAACATTTCCATAAAGATATAAACTGTAATTCAGTCAACTTATTTTTTTAATTAGCCTATTGATAATGTTAATTCAGTTTTATAACAATCTTATCTTATTACATAATGAAAAAACAAGTTAATATTTAAATAAATAAATAAAATTCACAATTTAATTTAGTATTGTCAATTTAGTTTCTAGAACCAGTCTATAAATAAAAATGATCAATTTACTTAATTTTGCACTCAATTTTTCCAGCACTAAACTTTAAAACTATTCTGTAATTTTCATTGCAATTGTCCAACTCTCTCTCAAATGTAAATACAATTGAACAGACATTAAATATACAATTATTGTATATTCAAAACCCTCTGTGATTGATAATAACACATCACATATCTGAGAAGGTTAGCAATTTAGCCCAACCAAAGCTGGTGAATACTGTTCAATCATGTTATTATTAAAGGTGCTGTATGTAAGCTTTTGACTCATCTAAAGCATAAAAACAACATAATAAGTTTGCAGATATGTAAAAAACATACCAAGCGAACATACTTTTTTATATCTGAAAAACAATACTAAAGTCAGTTATTCTCCTTTAAAAATGTGCGTTATGTGTCTTTGTTTAGGTCTCTATAACCCGCCCACTGTCAGTTTACCCAATTGTATTTCAGCAGCCCGGGTTGCCTTGGTGAAAAACACGTCATATTTTATTTAAGTCATGAAGGCGGTCTTGATGTATGTACCTGTGGCCGAAACAGCAGGAGCCTCGGAAACGAGACGTGGATTCAGAGTTATAAAAATCCACATAAAGTGGTTGTTAATTAGCAAATAATATAAATATTACAAATGTAAACATTAGCTGAGCAGGTTACACATTAACAACGTATCCTAACAATATGCGAAGAAACAAGATTTGCAGTGATAAGCAATTTGGCTGTCCGCACCAGACATAACACGAAAGAAACAATTAAATACAGCCATTCAGAAGCACAGAACAGCGCACTGCACTTCAACGAAATGATAAGCTTTAGAATCTAATTAATACATATTAAACCTCTTTAACATTATTAGAAGTACATGCTGAGTGACTAAGTTCAACAAACTATATGTTTAGTTTCAAGATCTAAGAACAAGGAAAATCTTCCTTCTATTGCATGTCGTCACGGTGTAGGCTTGATAGTCAGGCACGCACGCTCCTGTTGATGTCGCCAATCTGGCTACATCGTGGAGTTGTTGGAGGAGCGGCCGTGTGGAAAAAGTTCAACCACTAGGTGTCAATCATACATACAGCATTTTTAACATTCAATTGATATTATATCAATAACTTAAAATTTACCAACTCATTTTTACATCGTTTACATTATTAAATTTACTCAGATATTATCCGATCTGTTTTCAAGTACCTGTTGCAGGTGCTTCATGCCCTCGTCGTCCTCGATATCGCCCCCCGGTGGCGGGAGGTCAGTAGCAGCAGAGGACAAAGAGGGAGGCGATGAAGGCAGACTGGAGGAGGCACTGGGGCTCAAATCTAACATGGCCTCTGATAACACTACACACACAAAAAAACATGAATAATTAAAGCACAAATCCTCTATACAATTGCAGGAGATGATAAAAAAAATAAATTCCTCTTTACCTTCACCTGGTAGTTTGTGGGAAATGGAGGGGGCAGGCGGAGACTCCTCCAGGCCAGAGGGGGCAGCAGAGGGCAGAGCCTCGGAAACGGGAGCAGGAAGAGAGGGAGGAAGAGAAGGAGGAGGAGGAGTTGAAGGAGAAACCAGTTTCACTTCAGTTTCAGAGATTGCAGCAGAGTCGATGACATCTATGGAGAGAGAGAGAGAGAGAGAGAGAGAGAGAGAGAGAGAGAG
>CAIGQW010053631.1:19475210-19486918 GCA_903798125.1 Danio choprae
TATATATATATATCTAATCACCTACATACAAACACAGCCATTAAAAAATGTCATTCATACCCTGTCCAGGGAAGTGGCGCAGGCAAGAATAGGCTGGACCAGGTCTGGGTGAGTGAGAGGGCTGAAAGGTGTGTATGTGTGTATTTTAGAGTAGCCAACTTAAGAGAGAAGATGGTTTATAGCTGCCTTATATAGGGTGTATGTGCAAGAGAGCAAAAATACAAAAGGTCAGACACATTAGGCGCTCTCTTGTTCACAGCCGATGAAAACAAACAAACAAACAAAAACACAAATGGAAATCAAAAGATGAATGAAAACCCTCTAAAATGTATAATACCTGTTGGACTACAAAACTGCAGCTTTGATACTGACGTCTAAAGTCGATTGACTGCAGAGAACAAAAAATACAAACAAACAAAAAAAAGAGACTAACTTGTTGACTATACAGCTGCCAGAAGCAGATATGACTCCAAATAAGCTTCTCTCTTTCTCTACTTGTGTGTGCGTCTTTCTAATTTTTTAGGTTATACTGGCAATGCTGTGTGGACCAGGTCCCAGATGGTGACCCTCTCCTCACGCCGACAGTCCCTCTCCCTCCTTTATCTGTAGCAGAAAAAACAAGAAACACACACACAAAAACATTCTTTATTATAGCCTAAATGCATGTATGTGTATCTAACATCTATCTAAATGTTGAATGTATTATAAATACACCCGTTAAAAAAGCAATCCACAAGTGCCAACACGCTTCTGTGATACTGTACAATGAATTTTAAAAAGACAAGCAAACATAAAAATGTTTACAATTCTTTAAGATATTTGATTATTGCAAATCAAAGAAAAACAGAACCTCACTCAGATGACATCACAGCAAAAGCAAACCACAAAAAGCCAATTAACAAGCGAGAGCAACAGTCAAGTTCTGGATGCAAAACTCCATTTTGAAGTAGATTTTTTTTTAATGCTAAACATTTATGCCAACATTAAAATGGAAAAAATAACACTGATTTCTATGGCTGCACGGTTAATCAAAATATCGATTCAGCAAAAGCTGCGATTCTCATGCATATCTTGTCAGAGATACATGGCTCTGTGATCAGTAGTAGATCTCCGACAAAGGCCAGAGGGCGCTCTCACGGGGTAACTGTAAATAAGCCAAAAAAATGAAGCTGCTTTTTCACTCCACACAACAAGCAACAGACCAAAAGTCATTCATTTCCAATGGAGAGTTGTCCGGGAGCTGCGTGAAGTCCTGATTATCTCCGTATGAGCTCCAATTTGAGCTGCGGATCTGTTAAAGAATTTGGACTTCTCTGACTAGAGTAGGGGTGTCAAACTCAGTTCCTGGAGGGCCGCAGCTCTGCACAGTTTAGCTCCGACTCTAAATAAACACACCTGATCGTACTAATTGAGTCCTTCAGGCTTGTTTGAAACCTACAGGCAAGAGTGTTGAAGCAGGGTTGGAACTAAACTGTGTAGGGCTGTGGCCCCGTTTACACTAATACACTTTTAGTTTTAGAACAAAAACTATCCCAGTCCACACTGGCGTTTCACCTAGATTTTCTGAAAAGATCTCAGTACACACTATGCCGCTGAAAACGCACATCACGTGACCACACACACACTCTGGCATGCGCTGCAGCGTATGCGCATGTCTGAGCCCAGGCAGTCAGCGGGTGCTTTGAGAACACCTCCCCAGGTGAGAGCAGCGTATGTCATACAGTTCATCAAGGATATACCGCTGGATCTCATCTCACTATAGTTCTTAAACGTGATATTTAATTCATCTGGTCTAATGACTCTTTGGTCTTTTGAATCTATTACTTGTTCTCAGGTAACGTGTTTTGGCTGGGCGCAAAGATAAGTTATTATATTAATTTATGTACCCACGTACACGGATTCTGCACATTTGACTAATTCCTTGCCTTTCTTTTCTATATTGTATAAAATTATTGTACGTTATACTTTTATAATGGTCATTATTGATCATTAAAACTGATATTCAGCAAAAGAGAGGGTGTTTCATATTTTTTTATAAGAATAAAAGGCAGTTATGTTATAGGCTCCGTTTAGTTTTAAATATGCATACAGCGAAGATGACGATCGTATAAATATATGGCTACATGATCCCTTAACATTTATGGTGTATGTTAAGTTGTTAATATCAAAATGAAAATAGATAGTTCCTTATATCATGTTTTCATTTTATTGTTAAGATAAGATATTGTGAAACAACGTAGCCTGCAGGTTGATGTGAATGTGTACACTGTTCCCTTTAAAGATTTTCCCGACGTGTCCTCGGGGAGTTTGTTTTCCATATCAAACTTGCAAAGTCTGAACTTACAAGAAAAGGACACAAGTCTGAACTTTGGGCACTTACAAATTGAGAAACGCCCCAATCAGGTAGCGCGACTGTCTGCAGCCACGCCTCCGTTTTCAGATGTCTCAGTTTTCCCCATCCACACTGACACGGAGCAGCACCGTTTTAAAACCAAAACGGCCTCTATAGCGTTTTCCAAAACGCTCCATTATTGGGGCTGAAAAACTCTGGGGTAGTGTGGACGGAAGGCGTAACTGCAGCAATAAGTTTTGCGTTTTAAAACTAAAATGTATTAGTGTAAACGGGACCCGAGTTTAACACCCCTGGACTACAGCGTATGCAACTGGCCGACAGGATGTGATGTATTCCAGCTCCATGTGCGCAAGTTGAGGATTATTATTAGTTTTTTTTGTTAGTTTTTGTTAAAAGTCTATATTAAAAAACACATTTCTATTCATAAATGAGTCATTTTAAAAAAGGTTTTTAATACCGTTTCCACATTCGTCCCTAAATTTTTAGTGGTCTATGAATTTCAAATATTTAATAATTCATTTAACCGTGGTGAACGCACAAAGAGTAAATGCTCTTGCTTTTGCACTTTTTTTGTTAACATTTATTATTATTTATTCAGGATATACATTTGTACATTCTGATTCTTATGCCTAATTATTAAACTGTTAAAATGACTAATTAAATTAAATATTCTTAAGAATAAAATATTATGTTTTTTTTGGAAGTGTACTTGCATCATGATGATATTATACTGTCATTTTGGCATTATAGGGGTGGCATAAAATGACAATAATATAGTTAATCGCAATATATTTTGGTATAATATATCGTACAACAAAAAATAGATACAGTGACAGGCCTAGTATTTAACTGCTTTTGTTAATCGAATGTGACTAATAAACACACAATTATGGATTCAACTCACAGAAAGATTTTTTTCAATCACTCGTCTGCAGTTATGAGGCGAGTCTGGAGTAAAAACATGCTATTAAATGCGGCATATTAAATGTTAGATACTTCAAGAACACAGAGCAGTAGATCAAGGAAAAGTGACAAAAAAAACAACTGTCAAATTACGCAATGATTATCTTCTAATTTCAAGACGGCTGATTAAATAGTCTGTGATTTTTTTGCGTGGCTTGTCAGTGAACTATGGCTCTGTGGAGTAAACGCTGCTCCATCTGACAGCAGCACCTGAAGATTTAATACTGAATAATCAGCTCCACTGACAAAATGAACATGAAAATCACCTCTAATCAACTGTTCAGCCCTACCGATTTCACTGGGCACTATTCATGACCTATCATTGTAGCTTTTTCCCATGTTAAAAGGTGTTAAGTACACAGTCTTTTACCTTTGTCTATTTGTCAATATTCAAACATTTCTTTGCTTCAAACCAATGTTTGTAATGCTGCGACTGTCCTTGTAGCTGGTTTGTTTGCTTCATGGCTCAAATACATCAAATAAGAAAATGAATCGGAAAAAAAATACATCCGGAAACCAGCACTGGTCAAAAAAGTTGGCAAACACTAACGCACTCTATTCCGGATGGACAAACCAGGTCCTGTCCTTCATTTTATCCTGTTCAAGAAGCCATTTCACTCAGATATACATCACAATAGGGAAGAAAAGACTATTGCAACTTCCGCTTCACACCGACTTTGAGAAACATGACCACAAACAAACCAAAATAGACCGTGCCTTAGGAAACACATGGTATTATCTTACTCTCAGAGATTGTTCTTTCGTGGCAAAGTTCACTTAAGGTTTGCCAAAAAAACACTACATTTTGGAAAGGGCAAATGTGCATGTTTTTGCAGCTTGATATAGGCATAAATCTTTTTAGATTATTGACATCTGTGCTGCACAACTATAAGAGTTATTGCAAACAGGAAAACAGGAGTTGGAAATGAAACATCCCTGGGGTTTAATCAAAAGCACCCACAGATGTCATAGCAACAGAGATATCCAAGCAACAGAACAAACCAGTGAGAATAAATAGTATTCACTGGGGGAGTTTGGCTCTTAAACAAAGTAATACATGAGAATGTATGTCAACTCAGGAACAACTGAAGACACCTGTAACTCCAACCACAATTAGAAACACATTAGTATACTTCAGAGAGCTCATGATTCATCATAAGACAATGTCAACAATTGGCAAACGGTTTTACTCTGAAGGGATGTTAAAGCTAAGATTCAAAACTACTTCAGAAACATTTTTTTTCATATCATCACCAGGCCGTCTGTAACAGGGTTTCATGTACTGATGGCATATATTCATCAATGTTATAAGGATATGCAAACATTCTACTTATACAGGTGTTTATAGCAATTTCATGCGCTTCAGTTCAGTTTATTGCAGCCTTGACACAAGAATAGTCAAATTCAAAATACAAAGCCACGTGTGTAATGAATACAATTTGCATTAACATTCACATTTATATCCCTTTTAAAATGTTTTGACTTTACAATATGCTACATAATAAAACTTTCTTCCGTACACATGCTGACTGAACAGTCGTATTATCAGCTTGAAATTATACTTCCAGTACTTTTAATCTATAATACTTCAGCTATTTGGTGATGTCATGTCAGGAAATTTGTGAATTTACAAATTAAAAGCACATGAACTTCCACACAAAGTTGTAATTATAAGTGAGAAACTGGATTTTCTATAAACTCAAGGTTTTCGAAATAAAAAGCCGGCTTTGCTGGTTTATTTATTCAAATCTTTTCAATTACTGATCTTTCACACACAAAAAGACTAACTGTGCAAAATACCACAAAATGTTACATTTAACAGTAACCCGAGACACAATATAAAATGTAGCACGAAACCAAACATAAACCCAATGGACATTCATGTAGAATAAAGCTACCTCGATGTAATGTAAGAAAATGATATTGAATGCTAATGATATTGCAGCTTGATATAGGCATAAACCTTTTTAGATTATTGACTTTCAGAAGTGCTTGCACACAGCATTTATCACTTTTCATAATTCCTCAATTCTTTTCAAACACAGTTGCATTAAATTCTCGATAAAACACGAATCCGCCAGTTCTCGATTCAGTGAGTTGTTGACTCGACAACAGGCGTGGATGAATTTTAGTTCGAGTCGTGAGTTGGCTCAATCGACTCTTTGAAAGCATCCGACTCAAATAAACGACTCGTTCATGGCTAGAACTAATTATTACTCGCCTGTTTAAATTCGACATGTCTTTGAACTAAATATACGCTAAAAGGAGCCTGTTTTGTCACTGGTGATATGTTGGCGTTTAATATCCATCTTGTTCAATGAAAACGGCGACAGAGCAGGTTGGTGTCGTTTATTCGACTGATTGGTGGAGTTTGGAGGGGCGTCGCGTGCACGGAGAGGGGGGAGTGTGCATGCGCGTGCACCGCCAGCACACTCCCCCTGCATGTGCACGCGGCGCCCCTCCAAACTCCACTCCGCTGCTTCCCGTGGCCTTCAACCCACGGCCACATCTGCCTTACCAAACATACAAACCCCCTTCAACTTCAAACAACACCATTTATGCTAAGTCAACCGAGCGCTCATAGCACTTAAAGCTCCTGATACACTGATATGCATTTGCTGCTAGCACACACACGCTGCCCTTCCCCTCCCAAGTTTGCATAAAACTTAATGCAACACCCATCTGCCATTAAAGCTTCAGACATTCAAGGAGAGACAGCACACACACAGTTGCTGACCGTCTTTCTGGAGCTGTCGATGCGGTTGTACTGTCCAGTCGCCCCGTCGAACTCTACGATCTTCACTTTGGATGCATGTGCAGCTGTTTGTGTTCTGTGCTCCTCCTCGAGAATCGTGTTCCGTTTTGACTGTTTTTAGCGCTCTATCTCCCTCTCCAATGGTCGTTGCGTGTTGATGTCTAGTACGCTCTTGTTGTTTGTGTTTTAGGGAAGATGGCCGTCCTACTCGGTCATACCACGTGATCAGAGTGTCGAGTTTCTTTCAGAGGGGCGTGAAGAGAGCGACCCCTGGCGGAGGTTTGGCACGACTGGAAATGCATTTGTCCAAAATAAAAGCCATTTTGTGGAAAGAAAACCCATACTGACATTGCATAATAATAATAATTAATAGTTTTATAGCGTTTTAGTTACTCCAGATCTGCTTCCTGTCAACTTTAATAAAATAAACTCTTACTTTTCATGCTCTTAGTTTTTCTGTTAGTAGTTTTAATTTTTATTTTCATTACATTGTGTAATGTTTTACATGCTATGATGAAAATTATATATTTACAAGTTGCTTAAATGTTTCTTACTCCCTTTTTTTCTAAAGCATTTAAAGTGAACTGAAATATACTATATAATAATACCATAGTGTCACCGTGTTTGTTTGGAAAATAAAATATAGGTATATTCTTATGTGTGCTTTAAAATAAAATGTTTACTAATTAAAAAATAAAATGTTTATGTTAAACAAACAGTAATTTGGTTAGATAGCGCAATTTGGTTAGATAGCGCATGTCATTCAATATATCAAAATAACATAGAACTTGATAACGACAAAATTCATTTGAACTAACGTTAATTAAAATCAGCGAGATAGATTACTGCCTCCTTACTAAAACGGTGTGTCGCAATCATTGACTTTTATTTTGACAACGCCCTGAACCTTCCAGTGTTTGGTTTGTCTGCGAACATGGAGGCGGTTGTGTCAGATATAGTAGCACCAGAAGATCTAAAGGTAATTTAAAGCATTTTAATCAATCGTTTCATTGCTCTGGATCAAAAACGACTTAGATATCGTCTTGATGAAAATGTTTTGTATAGTGTAATCACCGTTGTCGGGTTTATACCAAGGGTTTCGACTGACGCACTTCTACTGTACACCATCAAAACAAAAATAATGGGCATTACATATGATTTCACTCATGTATCTTTAATTGTGTTATTTTGACGATCTTTATTGACTAACAGTAAATGTACAGTTATAATATCTAACGTTACGGTTTTGAGATATCTAACACACCTTTTATTAGTTTATGTATGTATAATAATATATATATATACACACACTATATTATTCAAATGACTCCTATCGTGTCAAATACATAATTTTATTTTCTTTAAAAAAGAAGAAAAATTGTAAGTAATCAGTTTCCTGTAAAAGTTAGTCTACGGTTGTCTGCCAGGGGGAGCACATGATCCTGACATCATCATCATCATCATTATCCTGCTGGTCAAATGGAGTGATTTGATCGTCATCCGTCCACTGACATGACTTTTATTTTGCAGAAGTTTGAAAAGAAGTATAACGCAGAGCTGGTGAAAGGACCCGTTTCCAGAGACACTACTTTTGAATATGCCTGGTGTTTGATCAGAAGCAAATACACAAATGACATTGTAAAAGGCATTCATCTTTTGGAAGGTCCGTGATTTAGCTTGTTTTGATTTTGGTTTGTTACTGCCTGCTTGCTTGTGTTTGAGAATTCATTAAAAATATTTTCTTTCACCAGAACTGGTTCATACAAGCAAAAAAGATGATCAGAGAGATTATCTCTTCTACCTTGCTGTTGCAAACTACAGACTTAAGGTGGGTGATGAATCCTAAATCAATATTTGTGACTATTTTACATTCTGATGTGAAGGATCTTTCAGTTTTACTCGGTTTGCTAAAACATTAAAACCAGGCAATTTTTTTTTTATTTCAAAAACTATAACATAATTTTTGAGAAAGCACACCTAATTTTCTAAACTATAAACACAATTTGCCTGCTTTGACACATGATTCAGAATTTAGGTAAAATTTTTATAAAGGTTTTATATTCGCACATTCAGACTTTCACCTTCTTAATATAACTTCAGAAAAATATTATTTGCAAATTCTAAATATGGAAATCATATTAGCAGCCAATGACTATCAAAGTACAACATTGTTCACAGTCAATAAAATAGTGCTAATGTTGTTTTGAAGTCATACGTACATGGAATTTTGGACTGAATATTCAAAGTAGCATGGTTAACATGTTATAGGGGCCGTGTGACTTAAAAAAAAAGTATGATTATGGGAATATAAAACTAACTTTACCTTAGTTGATTCAGATATAGTGAACTATTATTGCAAAACTCAACACATAATTCCCTACATTTCTCAGCGCTTACAAGGACTCAATTAGTTTGATCAGATGTACTTAATTAGGGTTAAAGCTAAATTGTGCAGAGCTGCGGCCCTCCAGGACTTGTGAATTAAAGGGATAGTTCACCCAAAAGTGAAAATTCTACCATGGCTGCGTTCCACTCCACTTTTAGAAACTCACTCGCAAACTTCCCTTTCCTTGTTCCCTTGGGAGAATCCCGCCACCATTTTAAAGTGCATCCCACTTCATCAAGTGAAAAAGGAACACTTACATGAACATACCCTCGATCCATTGATTTTGACCAAGGCAGTAGGTCGGCTTCATATGTCCACTCCAGCACTTATATATCCCAGAATGCAATGCAATTGTGACATCACAACAGTATAGTTTCCAAGTGTTTAAGGCATTCCATGTAATCAATGGCGTACATCCGAGGGAACGAGATGGAGGGATGTAGCGAGTGAAGGGCATACAATATTGTACTGGAATGCAGCCCATAATTGACTCATTCTTGACTTTTTCCAAACCAGTTTGAGTTTTGAACACAAAAGAAGATATTTTGAAGAATCTTGGAAGCCTTTAACCATTGACATCCATAGAAGAAAAAATAACTAATGATTTTCATTGAATGAACTTTTAGCGCAATTTGATCTCCGTTAGCATACAGTTACACAAGTGAAAACACTAGGAGTCAAACATTTTCACATATCAACCAGAACCTTCAGTGGATAAAAAGCTGAATTCATTCATCCAGCGAAATGTAGAGGAAAATGTTGAGGACACCAGAGAGGAGGAGATATGTAATATATAATTATGAAAGAGGACTGGTAGTCTCAGATGAAATTGTGTATGACAATATATATCGTATGGACAGAATAAAAAAGTCTATCATTTCATTATGCTCTATCATTTATATCATGGTGTCACAAAATAGATTGTTTACGGTTGTATTTTTCAGAATTTATGAGCGCAATATTACATGTCATTATAGGGATGCAGACAGAAACATAAATAACCTTGCATCATGGCAAGGTTGCAATCTTGAAAGTACAGTGTAGTACGGGAGGAATTTGTTCTGCTGCCACAGTTCAACAGCAAATAACAGTTTTTGTCATGTTTTATAAATATTTTCTAAACTATAGCGAAAAAAACGATCAAATGAAAAATTTTGAAGGTCTGAATAATTTATGTCGTTGGATAATAATTGTAATAATGTAGCCAATTGAAAAAATAAAATAATAATAATTATATATATTTTTTTCAGGACAAACTAAAGGAAATTAGACTTTTTCCAGAAAAAAAGGAGATACTGTGAAAAAATATTTGAATATTTGATTAGGGCTAATCATTTTGTTATTAGCATCTAAACTGTATCTAAAATAAACTACTGCTGTAATAAAATGAAATCCTTCAAATTGTTTAAAGAGCTGCCTACCTACTACAAAATAACTGTATGTGTTCTAGTAATCAATCCACTAGCAATTTCAAATTTTTGTTTGTTTGTTTGTTTGTTTTTATTTTTGGTTCAGTTTTTTGGTTCAGTTTTAAAGAGAAAGCTTTATTTATTTTTTCATTTTTTGAAATATATATTTTTAAAATAAGGCTGTTTAAAAAGCTACATTAATGAAAAACCTAGCAGCAAATATTGAAATGTAACCACTTTAAGTAACTTTTCAAAAGTTTCATATCATCCTTCAAAAATCATTTCCATAATACAGAGGCACAAGAATAAGGGAGATATCCATAAATGTTTCTTTTCATTGGCCTCCAGAAGCAGTGTTTTAAAGTACACAGATTATTTCTGATTTGTTCAAACTGAATCCTTCTCCTTTTGTTTGACTGACTTCTCCCCTCCCAAATCAATTCTTCTTCTCTCAGGAGTATGAGAGAGCACTGAAGTATATTCGCACTCTTCTGAAGAATGAACCGGACAACAAACAGGCCCTGGAGCTGGAGAAACTCATAAAGGATGCACTAAAAAAAGGTGAGACTAAACTGCATCTGAACATCAAATCTGAAACTCAGTCAGGGCCTTTTTGGTTAGGATTTCGAGTTAAACATTTATTCAGCAAAGGGCCATTTGGAAAAAAAAAAGCAAAAAAAAAAAGCATCTTATCGTAGGAATGTGTTTGCACATGCCCTGCAATTCACCTGCATTACATTGAAAGATACGCTATTAGTTTGATTAATGAAGTATATTTGAGACTATATAGACCTGCCTGTGTGAGAGTATATAGATTAAATGCCTATATAGATTGAATTGGCATACAGTACACAATAACTGTAGATACTATCTTAAACATAGAATAAGCACTGATTTCATGTTTAATAAACAAAGAGAAATGCATAAATGCACATTGATATAAACCCTAAACTGCATTGATATGCATGTAAACATACGCTTAAACACAAGTGATAATACCAAAGGAAATAGCGAATTATTCTCAGCGGAGTAAAAATAAATGATGGTTTTCTCATTCTGTTTCAGATGGTTTAGTCGGCATGGCGATTGTCGGTGGTATTGGATTAGGTGTGGCCGGATTGGCTGGTCTTATTGGTTTGGCCGTGTCTAAAGGTGCAAAGTCCTAAAATGGAGTTCTTGTGACACATACTTTGATTTCTTCCTTCTCCAGACTTGATGATTTCATATAATCATAAAAACACGAGGAGGCCTGCCGCTTTTTTATTTTGGACTTTCATTAAATAGTAATCATATTTTACCTTCATTGTGCTTTATGATTCACCAGCTCTTTTTGGTGTGTGTGGACATATGGGGTTAAAATTAAGTCATATACTACATTTTGTTTTGTTTTTTCTATCTAAAATGTTAATTTGTCAAAAAAAAATTTATAAGAAATTCAATTGCCAAGGGTTTGCAGTACTGGATGAGATGTATTGTTGTAATAGCATGCATTTTTGTTTGTTTGTTTACTTTTTTAAATGATATATATAAATATATATATTAATGTATTTAAACTACAGGTAATCAATATGAAAATTTTTTGATAAACTGTAATACCTCACCATTAAAACGTGTGCATACTAAACCAACATTTAGATGTGTTGCACATTACTTGAGTTGCTTTGATTTGAAAGCGTAATCGTGACCGGGGGTCAAGATTGTAACACATTTTCTTACAAGTCATCACAGTCAGCAAAGTGTTTATCACCGGTTTACATGCGCTTTTTAGTGTTTCACCTGCTCTCTCTCTCTCTCTCTCTCCCTCTCTCTCTCTCTCTCTCTCTCTCTCTCTCTCTCTCTCTC
>CAIGQW010053631.1:19487318-19498164 GCA_903798125.1 Danio choprae
CTGACCCAGCCGAGGCTCGAACCAGCAATCAGCGACCTTCTTGCTGTGAGGCGAACGTGCTACCCACTGCGCCACTGTGAGGCCCAGTATAAATAATATATCATATTATTCAATATATCATAGATTATTCAATATATCATAGATTATTCATTATATCATATTATTATTCAATATATCATATTATTATTCAATATATCACATTATTCATATATATCAATAAAATAGAATAAAAAGATCAGAGTAAACTGTACATTCATCAATCAACATTTTAGGGTAAAACAGTAATAAAAACAATAATAATCAGTATATTTACAATGATTCATTTATAATAATCTAGATGTGTGTGTGTGCGTGTGTGTGTGTGTTTGCAAGCGCATCACTGATGTTTTTATTGGTCTCCTCTCTCTGTCTGTGACGGGCATTAATGTATTGTGCCGCTAGAAGGATACAGTCAGTTTTTTCCCCTAGTAAATACTGCAGTTGTGTTGTATTGTGTAACTCAGTGAACTGAGGGTAAATGCTCTGGAGTTTGGGGTAGAATGTCTCTCTCTTTCTCTCTCTCTCTCTCTCTCTCTCTCTCTCTCTCTCTCTCTCTCTCTGACTTTTGGTAATCTCTGCACATACTGAAATACACTAAACAAAATGATTCATTGGAGTTATTAAAAATTTAAGGTAAGTGGTTGCAAACAATTTATATGGGCTGAATTGAAACAAATTAAGTTTACATTACTAAATTTAATTTGTTTGTTTAAATTCAGCCCATATAAATTGTTTGCAACCACTTACCTTAAAAGAATTTGTTAAATCAGTTGAATAATTTTTTCAGTGTACCCACAAATAAAAAAGCAGTGTTTACTTTATGGGGAAGATTAAAAAAACAGGTATCAAACCCATAAATCAACAGAACATTTATTGTAAGGTCACCATGATCATGGAGTTTTTTGTTTGGCAACACTTTGTTTTAAGTCACAATTCACAGTATTTACAAACCATTAACTAACACTACTAGCTTAATGAACTACTAATTAGCTGTTTATTAATAGTAAGGTAGAAGTTGGGTTTAGGTTTTGGGTAGGATTAGGGATGCAGAATAAGATCATACTTTATAATTACTAATGAACAGTTAATGTCTTAATAACAGGCAGTGGTTAATAACATGAATCTTAACCTAAACTAAAGTGTTACCAAGGTTTTTATAGTCTGTAAGAAGGCAACATATTTAGGAATAAAAGTTAAAAACAACAACTGAAACTGCTGGTTAAATAGTCACTCAAAAGTCAATGTCCTTCGTGCATCATTAGCTCAGAGGATCTCAGATGAGAGAGTATCTCCAACGTTGATTCATGTCGCCACTTATCAGGCCTTGAAAGTAACAAATTTCATGTGAAACATGTTTATTTAAGATAATGACTGATAAAGGCTTTGGGTTTAATGTTAGTTACAATTAGTTCTTCCCACATTATTCATGTCAGGGGCTTACGCCCATGTTAACCCCTCTTGGCTTTACAATGCTGAGGGGTTTATGGTTGCCATTAGTAACATCATTTTATAACAGTATTGAGGTTACTAATTAACTGCTCAAGCAAATGATGAAAAGAGATCTGATGCACACATTCTTGTGAAGCCCTTCTTCTCTTCTGTTTTTCTGTCTGGGATTTACTTTATGCTGATCGAGTAAGGCAGTGAATTTTAATATCAGAATTTAAATCTGATTGGTTGTAATTTCTTGTATTGTTCTTTATTTTGTAATGGAATAATAATGATAGTCTAATGCATCTAATACACTCAAAAAATAAGTTTGCTGTTTGTTCAAACTACGTATTTTAATTGAGCTGAAACACAATTCTTGAGGGGTTTTTTTGACAACTTAATTGTTTTAAGTTCAATACACTTAAATTTGTTAAAACTAATAAGTTAAATGAATTCCTTCATGTTGTCCTAACACGAATCGATTGTGTCGGAGCCACCATTTTTCACAATGTAGTGCAAGATTGGCGTTTTGAATCATCGGATGCACATGCTTTCATTGGTATTTCATTAAAATGATATTTAATCCCCGTCTTGATGTCATAATGATAAAGAAATCATAAAAAAAAAAAGATTTACAGTACCTCGGGTTCAGAGCTCAAACATCATTGTGCTCATTTCCTTGTTTACACATTATAAATTATGTTAAAGCAATTACATGTAGTCTTTTTGTGTAGAATAAAAGACAGACAAACATGCCCATAGTTTATGCTTATTTACACGGACATATATACAGTCTGTAAGTGTTAAAACACAAGTGTTATTTTTGTTTAAGAAAAGACTCTTCTGCTTAGCAAGGCTGCTGTATTCGATCAGAAAGTACAATGAAACAATAATATATTGAAATACTTTATAATATAGCTATTTTCTATGTGTGTTGAATATATTCCTGTGATTCCAATGCAATCTCACTGCAATTCGTAACCTTTTTATTTAGTAGCTAGTTTGTATGAATTTGAACAATGTGATTCATACAATTTTTAGCAATGTCAGTGTTTAGCGGAGTGGTTTGAATCTTTTTAAAAATTGTATGTTTTTGTGCAAATTATGTACGAATTAGCCATTTTTCTGACAATACTTAAAATAGTTAGCCTAAAATGTAAAAAATGCTGGGTTCCACACAGATCCTTCTTCTTGTCCCAACACAAATCGTTAAGTTAACTTAATAGTTTTTACAAATTTAACCAGATTGAACATAAAACAATTAAGTTGTCCCAAAAAGTACATTTAATAAAAATAATTTAATAATAATGTAATAATGTAATAATAATGTTTTTTGGGTTTTTTTGTAATTTGGGCTGGTGTAATTTTGTAAATGTTAATGTATTTACTAACATGGACTAAGAAAGAACAATAGTTGTACAGCATTTTTTTAATCAACATTTACTAATGCATTATCAAAATCCAAAGTTGTGCTTGTTAACATTAGTTAATGCACTAACAATTCCCAGTATTAACTACTGCATTATTACCTGCCTATTATTAAACTATTAACTGTTTATTAGTACTTATGAAGTACAAACCTATATGTGCCTAATTCTACCCAATACCTAAAGTCAACCACTACTTTACTAACTATTAATAAGCAGATAATTAGTAGTTTGAGCTAATAGTCTGAATTGTACATTAAAATAAAGTTTGAACACTAACAACTCGCCAAAAAATATGTTTGCTGCTTGTTCAAACTACTTATTTTAAATGAGCTGAAACAACACAATCCTTGATTTTTTTGGGGGGACAACTTAATTGATTTATGTTTAATCCGCTTAAATTTATAAAAACTAATAAGTTAATTTAATTCAGTGGTTCTGTATTCCGGTCCTCAGGCCCCCCTGCCCTGCACATTTTGTAAGTCTCTTATTTGACACACAAGGATCAGTTTGTGGATCTCTCTGATGATCTGAATCAAGTGTGTTAAGTAAGGAAGATATACAAGATGTGCAGGGTGGGGGGCCCGAGGAACGGAATTTAAAACCACTGACTCAATTCCTTAATGTTGTCCCAACATAAATTAATTGTGTGGAACCTAGCATTTTTATTACAGTGAGAGATGTATAAATACTGTTTATTTATTTAGCGTTTTTTACAATGTAGATTGTGTCAAAGCAGCTTAACATGTTCTAGTAAAGTCCAGATTTCAGAGTTCCGTTTAGTTCAGTTCAGTGTGGTTTAAGTTTCACTGCTGAAAGTTCAAACACTGAAGAGCAAATCCACCGAAGCGCAGCTCCACAAGTCCCGATCCGAGCAAGCTAGTGGCAACAGTGGCGAGGAAAAAAAAAACTTCACCAGTTGACGAAGTGAAGGGGAAAAAAACCTCGAGAGAAACCAGGCTCTGTTGGACACGATCATGTATTGTTTACAATAAATGTATTGTTTATTAATGTTAGTAAACACATTAAATAATGGCACCTTACTGTAAAGTAATTTTTTCTTAATTCCTACTATTTTCAATGCTATAAAAAAAAAATATTTTAGACAGGACATTTTTGTCACAAAAAAAATTATTTCAAATAAATGTTATTATATGCAGCCTTTGGGAGCAGATGATTTCTTTCAAAAAAATTAAAAAGTGATAATATTTAAAATTGTTTACCTGTAGTGTGTACCCATAGCGCAATCCTGTTCCTGGAAATGGACCTTCCTGTAGAGTAGTAACTAATCACATTTTACCAGCTAATCTTGTCTCTGATTTTACATGACACGCAGGTGTCATTTAAACGACACAATGATATTACAGTTACACAATCTCATTTAACACAGTTAACTTGACAGGGACCATTTATTTTTAATAGAGCTAACTGTTCAGTTATTGCTGGCAGCTTTGCCATGCTCAGGCTGGCACTCGTGTTAGCAGATCTGAACCAAGGAGCGCTGAGATCTCCAAAAAACAGGATTCGACCTCATTACAAAAAGTCTCAGAACTTTTTTATAAGTGTTTTTTACAGTCTCCATAAACACCCGGTCATCAAAGCATCATCGTCGACTTCAGCAGATGCATAGCCATGTGTGAAAATGATTGTGTTTGTTAAAAGAGCAATTAAACTTGACTTTATAGCAATTGTCAAGCAAGCTGGTGATAAACCTGACCTTTAAAACACAGAACAATCATCTGCTTATCACAAACAGCCGGTCCAACACAACAGTCTAACTGTTGGCCTCGCATTGTTCAAGTTACATGTTAGGAGGTGACTTTTGACTCTTTTTTTAGAACTGTTTTCTACATTAAATGAATAAAGTTTTTTAATATTAATATGTTTCATAGACGAACAGATAGATAGATAGAGAGAGAGAGAGAGAGAGAGAGAGAGAGAGAGAGATAGATAGATAGATAGATAGATAGATAGATAGATAGATAGATAGACAGACAAGCTAATTCTCCATGTCTCCATGTCAGGTTAAGTTTAAGCAAACTCTGGGTTTTAATCAGGTTTTGTCTTCATGGTAACTTAAACTATTTTTGTCAACCTGAAATTTACTCAGCAACCCAAAGTTTGTTCAACACGTTTTGTCCAACAGACCTCTGGATTTCTTATTGTAAATATTTTACATGTTGAACATTTAAGATTTGTGATTGGAGCACCTCCAATGTTCTTCCAAGCAGATTAAGATGGAGGAAATGCCCACGGGAAAATCTGATAAAATAATCTTAAGAACCACCGAGATAATCTGGACAATACTACAATTGTTGGAAAGGGAGAAATTGGATCAAAAAAACAGGCTGGCAATCTTGTGTTTTCCACCTAGTCTTACCAGTAGAACTGATAAAGGCAGGAGGAACAAACATTGCCAAATAAATTCCCAAAATATGCATGGAAATCTTGGAGACAGGCAGGTGGCCGGAAGACCGGTGTAAGTCAATCACATTTATATTTACATTTAGTCATTTAGCAAACACTTTTGTCCAAAGCAACCTTAAAATTAGGAGGCATTCAGCGATTCAACATGAAGAGGCAATACACACAAGAAGTGCTACTTCTTTAAAGGAACTGTTTGTGCTAAGACAAGTAAGAGCTAGAGTAAGGAGGGGGGCAGGGGTTATTATAAATTTTTTATGTGTTAAGTGCTCAATGTGGAAGAGATAAGTTTTTAGTTGCTGTTCGAATGATACTAGTCAATCACCAGTCTGCGTGGGAATGGGAAGATCATTCCACCAGAGAGGAACAATGAATGAAAAGGTTTTGGAAAGTGACTTATAGCTTCTCTGTGATGGTACCACGAGGCAGCGCTTACTCACTGACCGGAGGCTCCTGGAGGGGGATGTACTGTAGACTTTCAGGAGCAGGTGGCTGTTCTGTAAGCAAGAATCAATTATTTGAATTTGATATGAGCTTCAACAGGTAACCAGTGCAAGGAGATAAAGAGAGGTGTTACATGGGCTCATTGAAGGCCAGACGAGCTGCTGGATTATTTGTAGAGGTGCAAGATGGGAGTCCAGCTAGAAGAGCATTACAGCAGTTGGAGTTTAGCTCCAACCATAATCAAACACACCTGCTTTCTAGTGATCTTGACGACACTAATTAACATGTTCAGATGTGTTTAATTAGTGTCGGAGCAAAACTCTTCAGGACACCAGCCCTCCAGGACCAAGTTTGCCCATCCCTGCATTACAGTAATCCATAGAAATTACAAGAGCTTGGACTATAAGTTGATCGGTCAGGAAGGGTCTGATCTTTCTTGTGTTGAAAAGTGCAAACCAGCATCATCGAGCTGTGTTAGCAATGTGTTCTTTGAAGGACAACTGATCACCCCAAGATTCCTGACTGACTTAGATGGGGTATTAGTAGATGATCCCAGCTGGATTGAGAAATTATGTTGAATGTGTGGAGTTTCAGGGAAAGTCGGGAAGTTCTGTTTTTGCATGATTTAGCTGTAGGTGATGATCTTTCATCTATGCCGAGATATCCTCCAGGAAGTGTGAGATCCTTCAGCTACCATTGGTGTTGGTTTCATCTGGCTAAAATGAAAGATAAAGCTTTGTGTCGTCGGCATAACAATAAGTAAAACCGTGTGATTGGATGGTGGTTCCTAGTGATGTGGTTTAAATTGAAAATAGAAGAGTCCAAGAACAGAACCCTGAGGTACCATTATGGCGATGTTACCTAAAAATCTGCACAAATTACAGGTCCGTTAGTATTGATAACACAAATATGCAAAGTTGTCCTGAATGTCCTCAAAGATAGATTATGGCTAGACTTGGAGGATGGACATCTGAGTGAACAGCAGACTGGCTGTAGGACAGACAGGAGCACTATCCAGCAGATTTTAATGTTAAAACTGAGGAAAAGAAAAGCGTTCTCAGATTTGCAGATGACATCAACATACTCACTACGTATGAACAGGATCTTCAGCAGGAGCTAAATGTGTTAAACGATATTTTGAAAGAACATGATGATGGGAGACAAGAAATGGATGAACAAATACATTGATGGATGGATGGATGGATGGATGGATGAATAAAGGGATGGATGGACACACAGACAGGCAAGAATTCATTACAGTTAATTTTATTTTACAGACTTCGGAAAGCCATGTTTTGCAACACTTATTTTCTTTAACAGTGAATTACTTAAGAAATCCATATATTTATCTTTCAAGATACGGTATGGCATTTTGCCTATTTTCAGTACTGCTCTCTCCTAATATCTAGTCTCTCATCATCAATAAAATAAGTTAATCACTATAGGCCTTTGTACAGTAAAGGATAAGTCCCTATCTTGTTATTAGTGTTAATGCGCAAAATCAATAGGCTTTGTGTAGTTCAAGGAGATTTCACAATAATCTAGATACTTATTGTCAAATCTGTAAGTTTTGGTTATTACTACATGAACTTCAGCCTCCCGTGTGTCTTGTTTTGTTAGCATCATTTTTTTAGATGAAGAATATTTCCTTCTAAGCTATTAATCATTAATGAAGGATCTACATGCATTGTGATTCATTGTATTTAAACTTGTCATAGATATTCAGTCTTTCTGTAGCCATTTCTGCCATATCATCAGTGACTAATTCCTATTTCTTCTATGTTGACACTCTAAATCTGAGACAGCAGTCAGGTGCGTGGTAGTTATTCAATGAAATATTTGTTTAAATAATACTATCTTTTAACCATGTCATTTCTGTTACATGCATTATTCATTCTTCATTTATTTTTCTTTGGCTTAGTCAGGGTTCACCACAGCGGAATGAACCACCTATTACTCTGGCATATGTTCTACGCAGCGGATGCCCTTCCAGCCACAAGCCAGCACTGAAAGTACACTCACTCATGAAAACGTGCATTACAATGCATAGATTTTTCATTTTCTAAATTAAAGCAGCTACATTTAATTTCAATACTCCAATATATTTTGCATGAAGAAGCAACCTCATCATCATCAAAAACTCTGTGAATGTCTAGGTTTTCCCTCATCAGTGTGCAGTATTTCATCAATGTTTAATCATATTGCACAGCTTGTTTTTGACTAAAGGGTATATATTTTAATGCTTAAAGTGCCTGGTGTAAAACATTTTTAGCAAAAAAAGTATTCATAAAAGTTAAAGCAGCAGGTTCTTAGTGTGTGTGCGTGCGTGCGTGCGTGCGTGCGTGCGTGCCAAAAGCATTTGAGGTATAAAAAGGATTTTATTGCTAGTCAAAATTGACCCGAAGGACAACTGTTGTACCCTAAATGTGTACATCCTTCATGAACATAGAAAATGGTTCTGTTTTCTAATGTTGGGCCATTTTAGAAAAAGTTATCAAATTTAAAAATAAAATAAATAGTAAAGTTAAAATGGTACAATTTTGACCCGTAAGTCAACAGGAGGATAAAACATAATACAAATAAATAATTAGCGGTGTCTGTTTTCAGCCCAGTGCATCCAGAATTATCATATCAGCCCAGAATTTTGATTTCGGTGCATCGCTAATAAAAGGTTTATTGCACTTCTCTGCAATATGAATATTGCATATACAATTATCGTGATAACGATAGTCTTTCAATATATTGTGCAGCCCAACACTGTAAAGAAATATCCATAAATGAGCAGTTTTGCATATTTTGTGATTCATGTTTTTATTTTCCCCCATTTATTTATGCTTTTGAATTGCATTATGGGACATTGATCTTTCTTCCGACAACGTTTAACATTGAAAAGTTAGAAAAAGTGACTTTTATTAACCTTTTTAATAGTTTAAAGTGATATATTGTCTGGGTTGGTGGGCTATATTATGGTACTAAAACCTTGTAATAAACTGCCAGTGCGTTTTCTGTTACTTTAGAGCAGAGATGCCCAAACTATAGGCTCGCGGGCCAAACACTCCCATCAGCGAAGAGAGGGAGAATGACAGGTATTTATTTAGATTTAACAGATATTGTCATTTCTGATATAACTTGACATTTTGTTTGTTTTACTGTTAAGCTACAAAAAAGCTAACTGAAATTAAATGTTTCATTTAAATGTTGTAAATAAATAAGATTTTTTGTTTTTAATGTAAATACTGTCACTTGACAGATAGAGGACAATCCACAAGACATCGGCAGCTTTACTAGTGTATGCAGCATTGAACTCCATTGTGTTTTATAACATGAATTGTTTGTTTTTATTGTAATAAATTCTTTATAGAGTAAAATAACGCATTAGGAAATTCGATTAAAGTAATTTTTGTTATTTATTTTCAATTATTATGAAATAAATTAGGAAATTACCAATGGCAACTTTAATGCAATACAGTCTGCTATATTTACCTTCTGCCCATGTCAGGTTTATTATTTGGCCCTTCATAAGAAAATGTTTGCGCACCTCTGCTTTAGAGACTTTTTTTTATCTATATATTATTATTATTATATTATTTCAAACTACTATGTCAATAAAGTCACTGCTAAAATGTAGAGTTGAATTTTCATCATTAAAAGTCGACAGAGGAGAGATCAAGGTCCCTTAATGCAATTCCTTAAATGCAACCGTAAATAATCTAGAAACTGTTAATTAACAGTTTTTACAGTGTAGTTTGGCGTTGGTTGGTCTACAGGCCGGCTGATGGATATATGAGGATATCGGAAGCAGTGAGACAGATAACACAAGACAAAAGCAGTAATAGATAAACACTGTCAATCGCTTCTTCAGTTGTTGAGTTAATCACTGTATGCAGTAGTTCCCCTTTTCCCTCTTTTGATAGTGACTTCTTTGGACATTTACTTTAAAAACATTTCACTAAATGTTCGAGTAGCCAATTCACTAAAACTATCTGTTATTAAAAGGCCAGGTTAATGTTTGAATCATTTGGGTCAGTCATTGCTCATTTGAACCCTATTAAAGCATTCTGTACATTTCACATAGATTGCTCTTATTCGTCCTAAAATCAGTGGTTTTTGCTATTGATATTTATTAATGGATAATATTCAGCAATAACACATTAAATGATCAAAAGAGTAAGTGAAGAACTTTACATTGTTGCCAAATATGTATTTCAAATAAATGCTGTATTTCTAAATAAAATCTTGAAATGGATAAAATGTCTTCTGCGCTGCAAAGACATGATGACAAAAAGTCATGACAGCGAATGTTTTTATGTTACTTTAACTTATTTCAATATGTTAATAAGTTTAACTTAATATTTTTAGCCAGTTTGACTCATGTAAGTTGAGATGACTAGAAAATTTCCTTTGATTCAACAAAGCAATTTAAAGCAGTATGATGTTTTACAGTCTGTTCTCTCTGTTGTGCTTATTTGACTTTTCTTTCTTTTGCAAAAACATGTAATAATAAAATATAGCTTGTTAAAAGGAAAGAAACCTGCACTGGGTTCAGACACAATGAAACGACATGCACTGCACAAACTAAACAGAAGGATTTACACAAGATGAATGAACTCAAATACAAACAGGTGTGAGGTAATCAAAGCGTCATGACAATAAGAAGCAGGAACCAAAGAGAAGCATAAAAGTCCCTGAAAGAAAAAACTAAGGCTGCATCTGAAATTGCAAACTTCCAGATGGAGATCAAAATCATAACAACCTATACGTATTCTTAGATAAAGACCAAAGGCACCCTTTCAGCCAAAGCAAGAGACTAGAGATTCTTTTGAGAGACATGGTGCATGGAGTCTGTGAGAGTGATGTCTGTGATAAACTATAATGTGCTGTGGATGAGCACAGTTGAGCTGAAGGCATTCAAAGCAGGGCTTACTTACTTTTTTTTTTGACTACTGTAACCTTCAGAAAAGTAGTTATTATCTTTCTTCATGCTACAGTCACTGCTGTTTCCTCATTTTCGATCACTGTGTTTTTGTTGAAGTGCTTTGTTATTAAAATATCTCTGGTTTTGCCTTTTTGCAACTGTTCAA
>CAIGQW010053631.1:19498564-19536359 GCA_903798125.1 Danio choprae
TATTTACATTAGATTATTCAGTAAGCCAAATCTGGAACTAATCTAACAAAAAACTTAAGATGCAGTTCAAAAATTAGTACACCCAAATTAATATGTTGGAAAATATATTTTAGGTATATAAAATGAGCTGAAACGATACAATTTTTGAGATTTTTTGGCGAAAACTTAATTGTTTTGTTCAGTCCACTTAAAATTGTTAAGTTACTTAATTTGTGTTGAGACAACATAAATGAATTGTGTGGAACCTTGCAATTTTTTACAGTGTATAAATATGAAATTTAGTTGAAAGTTTGTAGTTTTTGTTTGTTTGTTTGTTTAGTTTTTCTGTTGTTGCAATAACTTGTTGACATTTAAATTGATTATCTTTCTATTAATGATGTTAGGTGACCAAACTATATAAGTATAACTGGCTAAAACAGTTCTGTTTAAATGCAACAATATATATAGTCTATTCACTGAGAAATAGATAAAAATATTCATTTTCAAAAGCGGGTGTACTCAATTATGCTGAGCACTGTATACTGCCCTGTATATGTTTAGAATGACACAAGATGGTTTCTGGAGGATCACGTGACAACACGAAATCAAGCAGGCTAAAACTCAAAACACATTTGAAATCGCAATAATATTTCGCAATATCTCGTTAATTACGTTTAATCCAGTTAAATAATGTTTTATTTTTAGCAATAAAATGGAGCATATAAGACAATTAAAAAAAAAGGAAACATTAAAAGTATTGCAGCCTCAAACTTTTTAACCGCATTAAACGCTTATGCTTGTCAGGTTTCTCACATTGTTTAGGTGAAATCAACTTATCGCTTTTTACAATGCACACGGCATGTTTGAGTCCACAAGACATAGCGGATACATTGCCAGTGAAGGTCAGTCGACGACCATTGGACTTTGTTGATAACCACCTGTTGAGTTTCGGGGTGTAAAATACTAAAGTAAGATGTGCACGCGTGTGGGGAGGGCACACAGAGCCTATAAAGACCCGCTGCCACTCACAACTAGCCTATCTGATGCCCCACTGGTGCAGTCCCGCTCTGCATGGAACAAAAAATCAATTAAACCTGGATATATTCCATAACTTTTCAGCAAAAGGTGATCAGATATTGAATACAAAGGACAACATTTCAAAGGAATACTAAACGTGGATGATTTTGCAGCTTGTGTTAATCTGCAGCAGCAATGGATCCGATCATTGAAGCCGTGGCTCTGTTTCTTGGCTTTGTAAGTTGGACAATGGTTGGCATCACAATTCCCAACCGCTACTGGAAAGTGTCCTCTTTAGACGGGACTGTGATCACCACATCCACCCTGTATGAGAATCTGTGGATGTCCTGCGCCACGGACTCGACGGGGGTCCACCAGTGCCGTGAATTCCCGTCTCTGCTCGCTCTGTCTGGTAAGGACGAAATTTAACATAATATTTTTTAGCATTGTACAATTATAACTGTTGTAGCTGCTGCTATTACTTAAAATAGTATTTAAAAAAACAATGCAAGTCAATTGAAGTATAGATGTGAACTTTGATTCTTTAGCATTTTCCTTTTTATTTCCTATGTCGGTATTTATTTGTTTAGTTATTCTAGGCTACTAAATGAGTGAAGTAAATTGTATTTCTTATCGGACTTTATCTGTTTGTTTATCTCTAGTTAACATTTATTGTTTCATTAGTCTTTTTATTTGAGTATTTATCCTAATTGTAGTTTAGTCTTTATTTTCACTTTTTGATTGTTTTACTAGCCGACTAGATTGATTATTTACCCTGTTTTCTTTATCATCTTTTATTTTGTATCTTGTTTGCTTGTTTATATAATCTAGGGCTAGACTAATTATTGCATATTTATTTGATCTCAGGGTAATTGAATGTTTTTTTTCTTCTTCATTTATTTACCGCTATTGCCATTTGTTGTTTTCCTTTTCTTTTCTTTCTTTCTTTTCTTTTCTCTCTTTTTTTGTAATCTGTCGTTCCAGTTCAGTATTTTTATGTATATTTTTAAAACCTTTTTTACAAATATTTATTTATTCAGTCTGTCCTTTCCCTTCATTTAATTGTTTCGTTAACTAGTAGGCTACATCTTTCATTCATTTAACCTTCTTTATTTATTAACACTATTCATTAATTATTTATTTAATTTATTCATTTACTTAGCCTAATTATTAAATTTATTTATTCGTCAAAAATCTTCACAATTATTTATTCGTCAAAAACCTTTATATTTATATTTATTTGAGTTATTTGAATTTTAATTTTTGATTTTTTTTTATTATTTTATTATTATTAATAATATAATAATTATTATTATTATTATATTTATTTATTTTTGCTTGTCTTGCTAGTCTTGTTTTCTTGTCAGTCTTTTCTTCATTTGTTTGTTGTTTAGGTTATTCGTTTATTTATTTGTTTGCTTTTTTCTTTCAGTAACGTTACATTTGCTTGACTTTGATTTCTTTCTTTCCTTTTTTCTTAGTTTTTCTTTTCTTCTTCTTCTGTTTCTTTCCTTTGATAGCCTATTTATTTTAGCCTAGTCCTATATAACTATATTTGATCATCCTTTTCAACACTGTATTCAAGTTTTTTTCCAATTAGTTTCTCAAATGGTGCGTTATATAATAAATATTTCTCCTCTCTCAGGTTATATCCAGGCGTCTCGTGCTCTGATGATCGCGGCGGTGGTGTCGGGCACATTCGGGGTGGTGGCGACTCTCATCGGCATGCAGTGCTCGAAGGCCGGCGGGGAAAACTACGTGCTGAAAGGCAGAATCGCCGGTACCGGAGGCGTTTTCTTCCTCCTGCAGGGTAAAGCACATCTAAACCCAGTATTATGAAATGTTAATATAGGCTATATATTTCAAAAGAAAAACACGGCTGTCTTTAAAGCTGTCCTTATCAGGTTTCCTTTCAGAACGCTTTATTGCTTTATCTGTTTATCTTTATGCCTTTAATTTCTTCTAAAGGTTTGTGCACGATGATATCAGTGTCATGGTACGCTGCCAACATCACCCAAGAGTTCTTCAACCCACTCTACCCTGGGCAAAAGTAAGTAGCCTGATGTGGAAATGTGGACCTGATCTGTAAGAAATGAAAAGTGAAAACGCTGCCCTCTGCTGTCTCTTTAATCTCATTCAGCAGGTGGTTCTGAAGTTTTAACAAGTATCAAAGTAACCATCACATTAAAATAGACTCTTATTTTTTATTTATGGGATACTGCATTATTTAGAGAGTATTTAGTATTTCCTACCAAACATATGGAAGGAAATCAGAGCTCAATGTCTTTTCTCAAAATCTGTGAAATGGGATTTTCATGCTTATGGTGCTATTTGGAAATTTTGAGGCAGCAATAAACCCTTTAAAAAAATAAACATAAGTTACACACATCAAATGTGAAATAAGCGAAACATAAGTAATGCATATATGTGATTACATTTTGTCTATAATTGTTAAAATGTGTTCACATAAAAATGATACAAACCCTTGTTCAAAATATTGTGACAGTGCAAATTTCAAGGATTTATATGGACCGATTTAATTTATTTACCTAATTTATTTTCATTTAGCTTTTTTCCTTCTCACTTTCCGACTATTGTATGTCGAAGGTTTTAATCGGATTTATTCATTCATTCATTTTCTTTTCGGTTTAGTCCCTTTATTAATCTGGGGTCGCCACAGCGGAATGAACCGCCAACTTATCCAGCATATGTTTTACGCAGCGGATACCCTTCCAGCTGCAACCCATCACTGGGAAACATCCATACACACCCATTTACACACATACAGTACGGACAATTTAGCTTTAGCAATTTAGCATGTCTTTGGACTTGTGGGGGAAACCGGAGCACCCGGAGGAAACCCGCGCAAACACGAGGAGAACATGCAAACTCCACACAGAAACGCCAACTGACCCAGTCGAGGCTCGAACCAGTGACCTTCTTGCTGTGAGGCTATTGTGCTACCGTGCTGCCCTAACCGGATTTAATTATATATAATTGGCTATAGCCAATTTGTAACGGCAAAGCCTTAGGCTTAGTTAGGCTTGTAATAATGTAACATGCTTTTGGGTTTGTAGGGTAAAAGTTTGATTCTGTACATTCATTCATTCATTTTCATTTCGGCTTAGTCCCTTTATTAATCTGGGGTCGCCACAGCGGAATGAACCGCCAACTTATCCAGCATATGTTCTACGCAGCGGATGCCCTTCCAGCTGCAACCCATCTCTGGGAAACATCCATACACACCCATTCACACTCATACACTACGGACAATTTGGTCTACCCAATTCACCTGTACCGCATGTCTTTGGACTTGTGGGGGAAACCGGAGCACCCGGAGGAAACCCACGCCAACACAGGGAGAACATGCAAACTCCACACAGAAACGCCAACTGACCCAGCCGAGGCTCGAACCAGCGACTTCTTGCTGTGAGGCGAACGTGCTATCCACTGCGCCACTGTGAGGCCTGATTCTGTACAGAGATACTGTATTCTATTCTGTATTGCGCTTAAGAATCAACAAAACTTTGTTCGACATATTTCACATTTGATGTTAACACGTGATTGTACATGAAGCCCACGTGTTTCTTAAGTAGCTACTGATAGATTTACACAGCTTAACTATGTTAGACAGATTGCAGATTGAATTGAAAAGTTTCTAGTAGCAATTTTCAAAACCTTACAAAAGAACATCAATTTCACATGTGCAAAATTGCACGTGGTCACATATAACGATCGATTTAACAATATTTTTCTTGATATTTAAAGGATTACTTCACCCTCATGCTGTTCTAAAACCTTGTTACCTTCATTCATTATCAGAACACAAATGAAGGTATTCTAGATGAAACCCGAGAGCTCTTTGACCCTTTACAGACAGCGAGAGATCAGAGAAGTCCAGAAAAGGAACCAAAAACATTGTCAAAGCATTTCATGTGACCTCAGTGGTTCAGCTGTATTTATCCAAGAACACTTTTTTGCACCAAATAAAAACCAGTAAAAACATCTTTGTTTGACAATGTCTTCTGCGTTAGATTAGGGTGCAAATTTACTGCAGGCAGTATGATGTTTGTGAGTTGACTCCAATGTCAATGTGTTCTACTGCTCATAGAAAATGCACACCCTGACCTGAAGTGGTAGAAAAGATATAGGCAAACAAAGTCGTATTTAATGTGTTGTTGTTTTTTTTGCAGCACAAAAGTTGTTGTATTTATTGATTTGTTTTAATTATTTCCCAATTGAATTTGGTAGAGCTTTATTTAGAACTTTTTTAATGCATCAATTGTTTGTTTTTTTGAACACTTTAGTTAAAAAAGATTCAAAGCCCTTTGTTTATTGGTGTATAAGTAAGAGTTGTTTTTAACACTCAAAAAATGATCTTTGGTGTTTGTTCAAACTACTTATATAAAATAAGTAATTCTTGGGTTTTTCTTGGGGACAACTTTATTGTTTTATGTTCAATCCATTTAAATCTGTTAAAACAAATAGCGTAACTTAATTCCCTCATGTTGTTCGTACACAAATTGATTGTGTGGAACCCAGCATTGTTTACAGTATTCAATTCAATTCAAGTTTATTTATATAACGCTTTTTACAATGTAGATTGTGTCAAAGCAGCTTAACATGTTCTAGTAAAGTCCAGATTTCAGAGTTGAAGTTCAGTTCAGTGTGGTTTAAGTTTCACTGCTGAAAGTTCAAACACTGAAGAGCAAATCCACCGAAGCGCAGATCCACAAGTCCCGATCCGAGCAAGCTAGTGGCAACAGTGGCGAGGAAAAAAACTTCACCAATTGACGAAGTGAAGGAAAAAAAAAAAAAGACAGGTTCTGTTGGGCACGATCATTATTCTTCTGGCCAAACTTCCTGTGTGGTGCTGCAGTCTAGGCACCGGAGGCTGCAGAAGCTGGACGTCCATCGTGGAAGCTACAGGTGTGGTAGGGCACCAGCGGGAGGTCAGGCTGGCCCACAGGATCAAGCGTAGACTTGTTTGTCACAGTGGCCTTCCAGGAATCAGTCTCATGCACTCCATTCCTCCATGACCACCACAGCATCAGCTCGGGATACGGCCCGGTCCAGGATACCTTTGGATCATCTCTTCACAGGTCTAAGATCGCATCAATGGCGCTGCATAGTCTGTAGGGGCCTCGGGATGAGTATCCCCAGGTGGAAATAGAAAATAAAGAAAATAATTAGCGTAGCTGCTGTTCATAGTGTATTTAAACAGTACATGGAAGGAGGCAGTTATTGTATCGATATCGGTTCTAAAAATCAATATCGGTCAATTACTAGTTAAAATCACACGTAAAGCATATTTTGCACATGGAAGACGTAGTTTTGGAACATTGTAAAGTAAACATGAAAACCAAATATGAATGTGTTCACTTGTCAAAAGCATGGGAAATTCATGTGCAAAAGTAAAAGGTGAATCCAATGTGTGTTGTATTGATTAAATATGCTTTTTTTTTCGTGGTGTAGGTATGAGATTGGAGAGGCTTTATACATCGGATGGGCCTCTGCTGTCCTCGCCATCTGTGGTGGAGTTTGTCTCATGTTCAGCTGCAAATTAGGCACAGAGAAGAAGACGTGAGTTGTTGTTTTTTTTATCACTGTCTGTCACACTCCTCTCTTTCTTTTTTTCACAGTGCTTTCCCATTTTACACATTATTGTTATTTATTGAAACTCTGTCTTTGGGAGCAAATTTTTTACATTCGACATCATTCTCTTGCAGTGCTTACTCCTACCATCCCACCCGTGAAACAGTTTACTCAGCGTCCGCATCCAGGAGAGAAACCCAGAGCACTTATGGAAAAAATGCTTACGTGTAAATCAAGCAATTCTGGTCAATTTCATTCAAAAGCAACGTTGGCTGTTGGTATTCTATCTAGTAATGCTATATCGGTGCAATTATGTAAATATTTATACTACACTATTTTAGGGCCATCTACGAATAAGTCATAAATCAAGTAAAAAGTTACCATGTCAGTTTTGCTGTGCAAAAACACCATGGAGGACATTATATAGAGCTGATTCCATGTACAGGAATGAAATGTCTTCAACTGTGTTCAGAATGTTTTTGTTGCAGTTACATGAATCAAGTATTTGAAAAAAAGAAAAATGTAGATTCATTATATGTTGATTATCTTGTCTGCATTTATTTGTAAAAAATAAAACCTGTTTTATATGATGTATTTTATACAAGCATTAAACATAAAATACATAACATGCACTTGAGGATGTTTTATTGTTTAACAAAGTTCATGACAACAATATTCATTCATTCATTCATTCATTCATTCATTCATTCATTCATTCATTTTCATTTCGGCTTAGTCCCTTTATTAATCTGGGGTCGCCACAGCGGAATGAACCCCCAACTTATCCAGCATATGTTTTACGCAGCGAATGCCCTTCCAGCTGCAACCCATCACTGGGAAACATCCACACACACCCATTCACACACATACACTACGGACTATTTAGCCTACCCAATTCACCTGTACCGCATGTCTTTGGACTTGTGGGGGAAACCGGAGCACCCGGAGGAAACCCACGCAACACGGGGAGAACATGCAAACTCCACACAGAAACGCCAACTGACCCAGCCGAGGCTCGAACCAGCGACCTTCTTGCTGTGAGGCGAATGTGCTACACAGCAAAAACTGGGGAGTTGAAATTTCGATGTTATATCTTTCTGAGTTAATTTCAACTCTCAAAATGTAATTTTAACACATATAATGTAGAATCGTGTCAAGTGTTGGAGTCATTTAAAAGAGTTGATTATGAGAGTTGCTTTATCTCCTACGAGGAGTTATGATGATACTCCGCCCAAGCACTCACCCCCCCACACATTTCAAGTTAGTCTGTCTCTGAGAGAAATCGTTAACAGCATGGTGTAGTTTTTGGCGGTAAGTACATTTTAATCTATTATATTTATTCAATTATGATATATGTATAACAGTTGTTTTAACACTTTTTGGGAGTAAAAAAACCAACTCTACCTTTAGTGTTATATTTTTATGTATTTGTATAATGTTAATTTAACTCCAGAAAGTGTGGAGCTATATAAACTCATAAAAAGTGTGAAATCAACACTGTGAGAGTTAATTCAACACTCGTCTTTTTGCTGTGTACCCACTGCGCCACCGTGAGGCATGACAACAATATTTTAATAATAATACTACGTTTCATATTTTATTTTCTATTCTTACAATACTCCACAATACAATACGCTATTTGAACATATGCTCATTTACTCTAATATATCATTAGTAATATACTAGTAATTCATTCAAATAATTCATTGTGCCATGGTTCTATTCTTAATAACATAATATTTTTAATATTTTAATATTTTTATTTTTTAATTATCTTTTTTATTTTCTCAAATAGGTTTTACATTTACAACAGGTACATGTCACAGATCCTACATCTGAATACACACAAATATAAGCACAAATTCTGTACATCCACTTTCTCTTTCAGCAATATATGCCTTCCTTTTTGTGCGCATGTACACTAATGTTATACATGATAAAAAAAGGGGGGAATAAGTAAAAATTAATAAGTAGAATAAGACATACATACACTTCTGATTAATTGACAAAATTGTATTCTGAAAAATACAGTATAGTCAACATTTGAACATTTTAAGTCATCATAAAACTATTAAACAACACCCATTCTTGAAAAAGTCATGAGAGAAATGTCAAAACAATTCAAAATCACATTTCTCAATGGACAAATTGCAAAGAATCTAGTTCTTTCATCAACTAACATTTATTCATTCATATATTCATTTTTTTCCCGGCTTAGTCTCTTTATTAATCTGTGGTCGCCACAGCGGAATGAACCGCCAACTTATCCAGCATATGTTTTACGCAGCGGATGCCCTTCCAGCCACAACCCATCACTGGGAAACATCCATACACTCTCATTCACACACATACACTACAGACAATTTTAGCTTACCCAATTCACCTATACCGCATGTCTTTGAACTTGTGGGGGAAACCGGAGCACCCGGAGGAAACCCACGCCAACACGGGGAGAACATGCAAACTCCACACAGAAATGCGGACTGACCCAGCTGAGGCTCGAACCAGCGACCTTCTTTTTTAATTAATTTGCATTAATTGAAAAAAATGATGTTTGGCCCAGTTTGCATTTATTTGTAAACAAAAAATAGTTTGCATAATTGCAGCGACAGTAATACTGTATTTCATATTTAACTGGATGCCCACTCACTCATTTTAGTCTTACAATACTTTTACAATATTAAATATTTTACAATATTAAATCTATATATTTAGATTTTACATATAATAGTAATAATAGCAGCTAATTTTGGTGTAACTATATTTGGTATATTTTAACTAACTTTATTATTTTCTTAAAGTTAGTAAAAAAGATATAAATGTGAGAACAAAATGTTTATATGTTTGAGGATGTTTTATTGCTTATTACTTTACAATAATGCATATCAAAAAAGATCAATTCTAGTCTATTCTAAAAAAAAAAGTCATATGTGAAGGGGTGCCAAGTTATTTTATTACAATTTTATGTAATGAAATTAACTTACGTGTATATGATATTTTGTGCATGTGGAACTTATTAACAATTTATTATATTTAATATTATATTTATTTATTATTAACGAATATAATATATATTTAGTATTAACAAATAGAAAAGAATAGAATAGAATAGAATATTTACCATAGTAACCCCGGTTTCCTTTACTATCTGTACCACTGGCTATCAGGAATAGACTTTTCCTCTGAAGTGCAGGACGGGGTCATGTGTCAGCTCTTAGTCCATTGCAGGACGTGGGCGTGTCCGTCCAATGCGCTAAAATAATTCGACCAATGGGACGCGCCCACGTTTGTCGTCAAACACGGATGCGAGCAGCCAGTCACTGCGCCTTAAATGTAGGGCGATTTGAATTGTACGCCCAGGAGGTCCAACAAGAGGAGACTTTCCAAAAGTACGTGGCAGGCACCTGTTGTGCACAGTCACTGTCACACGGAAATAATAAAAACAATTCCCTGCAAAACCAAGCACACGTTTTCCTCAACATCGGGAGGGCTTTTGATTATCGAGACTGAGATAGGCCTACACGGAACTAAAGTTTCGCATTCCTTTATTCCACTCGGACATATTTATAACCCGAACAACAGAAACATCTTCATACCAAGTATGCCGCTGTTATGAAGATGAGAATATAAATACTCGTACTGTCCTGTTGCGCGTTGTGAATCACAGTAGACGGTTGTGTTTTCGGGGGTGTGATGAATGTCATCATGGAGTCGGGACGGCGGAGAGGTTTGAACAGTGTCCTGTCCTCTCTGTCTCTGCTCTGTGTGGTGCTGGACCTACAGCTGGATGGTGAGATTTCACACTGAATATGTTACACGTTATTAATGTTTAAACATTCATATCATTTATATCAGTGTTTTGACAGGCGCCTAGTACTTAGTTGCGTAAGACGCAGTAGAACATTACATGTAAATTAGTCATACTGTGGTATTCTTTGACGTACCACTTTAAATACCACGGTAACTTAAATGTATGGTAATCGTGAAATGTGTATTAGAACAAAAACAGATTTTTATGTGATACTGTCACGTTACCATTGTACCTCCAAAGGGGCTCATCAGGAAGTGTTAAGTAAGGAAAGTCTTCTTAGTGTAAAATAATAGTAAATTGGCTTTTAAAACTTAGGGAACAGAAAAATCTAAACGGTATTCTTAAATCTGTCTCCTGAAATATTTGAACAGAATATTGGGCATCAATGAGCTCTCATCTGTGTTGACAGCTCAGACAGTAGTTGACAGCTCAGATGTGAAGCCCAGGCATTCTCTTCAAAAGCTGATTTTACTCAAACGAAGAACCACTAACTAGGATATTATTGTCTGAAATTGTACTTTAGAAATGTCAGGCTTTGGATATAAACACATTTTTTGAAGCATAATGGCGTACCATGGTATACCATAAGCCGATGTGACAGTTTTTTTTGTAATGTTGGTTGTACCACAAAGCCTTTTGAAACGAAGACTCATACATCATCTGAAAGCTGAATGAATAAGCTCTCAATTGTTGCATGCTTTGTTAATATAATAAGGCCAACATTTATACAACTATTAAAAAGTCTGGAATCTGAGTGTTCTGAAAAAAAATCTAAGCATTGAGAAAATCGCCTTTAAAGTAGTCTAAATCAAAATAATAAGTTTTGATATGTTTATGGTTGGAAATAATAATTTATTAATAATATTAATAATATTTTGTTTATTAATAAAATACAAATCTGTAATTTTGACTCCTATAATGTGACGTTAGCTATTCCTACAAATACACACGTGCAACTTAAGACTTTTATTGTGGTCTAGAGTCATGTACAGTGGCCATCTGTTTTGATATTGAGTCATTAATATAATTAATTGAAAGCTTTTAAAGATCTATGCTAGGTAATGTTGAAACTGAAAGCTTTCACGAACAAGTAGAGATGGATTGACACTTCTGTAGTTAGGTTTTGCTTTTCTAGAAATAACCATGCTCTAGGACAGGGCGCTGTTTGCATGCTTTCACTTTGTGTTGTCTTTGTTAACAGAAACATAAACCCATTGGAGTGTAATATTATCTTACCTTTAAGGAATGTTTTCACAACATTACAAGAAGAATGCTCCTTTTTAAGTATGTCAGTTTAAGGCTTAGTAATGTATTCATTTCAGGCACATAGAGGGTTTTCAAAGCTGCCCTAGAAAAATGTAAAAATTATTATTATTATTTGAATATCATTTGAGTGCACATGTTGTGTGAGTCAGCTGCCTGTCTCTCTGTTACAGGTGTGTTAGGAGCCACACCTGTTGAGATCGAGCATCATCTGGAAATGGGCCGTAAGCTGCTGGCAGCCGGACAGCTGGCCGAGGCCCTGTCTCACTATCATTCAGCTGTGGGTAAGATGCATACAAGCACACAATCATGTATGAAAACGACACTTTTACTCTACTACTGACTGGGGTCAGTGAGAACAGAAACTAAATGAATATTTTATTCTGTATTAGAGGATTAAATTGAATTTCTCAAAATATTAAAACTTTTACAAACTATTTCTATTTTGAATAAATACATTTTCTATTCATCAAAGAATTTTGAAAATTATTAAGCATTAATTTATGATCTCTAAATCAGCATTAAATCAGAATAATTCCTGAAGGATCATGTGATACTAAAGACTGGCGTAATAATGCTTAAAATTCAGCTTTGCATTCACAAGAATAAATTGCATTACAAATATATTAACAGAAAGCTTTCCTTACAAATCTGTTTTAGATTCATTTAAGTTAGTTATGGTATTTTATATGCATGATTCAAAACGAAAATTAGATGTCTAATGTGTTTTAAACAGAGGGCGACTCTAAGAACTATCTGACATACTACAAACGGGCTGCCGTTTTCCTGGCCATGGGCAAATCCAAGTCAGCGCTGCCGGATCTGACCCAAGCCATACAGCTCAAGCCAGACTTCCTTGCTGTGAGTTCATTTTTGTTGTTGTAATACAAAACTGAGTTTTATGTGGCAAACAATGCAGTATTTGCACATTTATGGTGTGTGTATGTTTTCAGGCCAGACTGCAGAGGGGTAATATTCTTCTGAAACAAGGAAGCACTCAAGAGGCCAGAGAAGACTTCCAAGCAGTAGTGAGTGAAACAAGTCTCTTTTTTTCATTAAAGGGATAGTTCACACAGAAATGAAAATTACGCTATCTTTCACTCTCCCGCTTGTGGTTATGAGTTTCTTTCATCTGTTAAACACAAAGGAAGATATTTTGAAGAATGCTATGTCAACCATTGACTTCCATAGTATTATTTTTCATACTATGGAAGTTGATTTGTGCCAGCAATCAGCATGCTTTAAAATATCTTTCTCTATTTTATTCTTGAGAAAAATACAATTTATGGACACTCAGTTGGTTCCAAACCTTTATGTGTTTCAAAAAAAACACAAAGATATTTTGAAGAATGATGAAAACCGATAACTATTGGCATCCTTAGTAGAAAAACAAATGCTGTGGAAGTCAGTGGTTACTGGGTATCTTTTATTTATGTTCGACAGAAGAAAGAAAGCCACACTTTTTTTTTATCAAAGAGCACAGTTTTAGCAGATAGCTGTAGCAAAAAGTATTTGATTTAAACCGCAAATGCATTCATGTAAACGGCACCAAAGTCAAACAGGTATGGTGAGGGGTGAGTAAATATCAGGATTTTTATTTTGGGGTGAACTATCCCTTTAAAGGGAAATGACACAGCATTATCGCTCACATAAATATCATGTCATTATAAAGCGCTGGCTTAGAACTGTGATCTCATCTAAAGATGGAGTGTAAATATGCAGCTTATTTGCATTTAAAATGATACACAGCAAAACAGCACTTTCTTTTAAACAAGCCCCCCCGAAACACGTTTAGCATGTTATAAGAAAAAAATCTGTTGGGTGTTTTGAGCTTATTACAAGATTGCATTAGGTTGTTCATCTACTTGGAGCTATCCTCTGATTCCTGCCTCATCTGTTAACCTCTCTGTCATGCAGCTGAATCGTTCCCCGGATCATGAGGAAGCACATGATCAGCTACTGAAGGCGGACGAGCTGGAGTCTCTCCAGGAAGAGGCACATGAGGCTCATCATCGTGGAGACTGCAGGACTGCTGTCCAGGTGCTGGAGCGAGTCATAGAGGTGAGTTAGTCTGACATCAAAATATACAGCAACAGGATGCTTGAAATATTGCAGAAGGGGAAAAGTCACAAAAAAGAGAAATGCATTTTCGAAAACACAGAATGTTGTCATTACAGAAATTACTATAAAAGTTACCAAAAAGGACCAAATAATAACATTGGTAAGACATTCTAAATCCCTGCTATAGCTTTGCTCAAAATATACAGTTGAAGACAAAATTTAAATTGATTTATTTATATATAGTTTTAAAATAATAATTCCCATTCCCTCAACTGCTAAGGTCACTATTATTAGCCTCTTTTAAAAGTTATTATATTTTGGCTACAAAACAAACCACTGTTATCCAATGACTTGCCTTAATACCCTAACTTGCCTAGTTAACCTAATTAACCTAGTTAAGCCTTTAAATTGCACTTTAAGCTGCATACTAGTATCTTACAAAATAACTTGTAAAATAGTATGCACTGTCATAATGGCAAAGAAAAGAAATTGGTTTATTAAAAGTATAATGTTTAGAAATGTGAAAAAAAATCTTCTCTCCATTAAACGGCACTTGAGAAATATTTTAAAAAGAAATTAAATTTCACAGGAGGGCTAATAATATTGTCTGCAGCTGAAAATAATATTGTTCAAAAGTTTTATGCAAGTACTTTTTTGTTGTTTGTTACTTATAAATTTTTGAATAAATTGTTAATCTTTGTTTTAGAACTCATTAATCAATCAATGTTGATCATGCTTTGAGTTGCTACACTGGATTGCCCTCAAATAAAATAGAAAATGGAGTAGCACATCAAGTAACATGATGCGACACCAGTCACACAACTGAAGACTATAAAACACTTTAAATGACTGATTCTGTCTACAATGTGGCATGAGACAAGCGAAAAATCTCAGTAAACTGAAACTCTTTCTATTTCTAATGAATAAGATAAAGTGAGAAAATAATCACATTTGAATTGTGGATAATATACATTAAGATGTAAAAAAAATTGTCCTTTACATGTGGTCTATATAAAAAATAAACTATCAATAGATTGATTTACAGAAAAGTTGCTATATTGTTATGAGGATTTGAGATGACTTGTATTGGGACATGAGTTTTTTGTTATCTCCTATCCTTAGTATACACAATTCACATTTAAGAAGTCTGTTTTTATTTTTTTTATTTTGTGGTTGTCTTGTCTTTCTTCTCCAGCTCTCTCCATGGGACCCAGAGTCTCGAGAGCTAAGGGCCGAATGTTACATCCAGCTTGGGGAGCCACGGAAGGCCATTATGGACCTGACGCCAGCATCCCGTCTCCGTGCGGATAACCGAGCAGCTTTCCTCAAACTCAGTCAACTGCATTACAGTTTAGGCGAGCATCATGACTCACTTAAGTATGTACAGCAAGCCAGATCTTGTGTTAGAGTGATAAATGACAGCTGCATTTTTGCTTATTAACTTATTCCAACAGTATATTGAATCAGTGTCTTCTACAAGCCGTTAAAGGACAATTCTAGAGTCATACATGTTAGTAAATACAATCTCACTCACGGATGATGTGCATAGTACTATTATATCAAAGTTAGTCCTGTGTTGTTGTTTTTTTTTTGCTGGTGTTTAGTTTTCTTTCCCTTTTTGTTTTGTCTTTCAGTCAGGTGCGTGAGTGTCTGAAGCTGGATCAGGATGACAAGGAGTGCTTCGCCCTCTACAAACAGGTCAAGAAGCTCAGCAAGCAGCTGGACTCTGCAGAAGAGCTGATCTCAGAACAGAGGTGCTAGAAACTTCTCTTCCCTTCTATCAGATTCATTTTTTTTAAATATGCATGGGCTTTATTTGAAATTTTTAATCAAAGTAATCATTATAATTATGAATAAATATTTTTGTTTGTAAGGTTGGAAGTGCTATTTTTAAAATATGATTTTTAATTATGTGTGTATATTTTTTGTCTGTTGAACACAAAAGAAGATATTTTGAAGAACGCTGGAAACCATTGTCTTCCATACTAGGAAAAACAAACACTATGGATATCAATGGTTACCAGTTTTCATTCTTCCAAATATCTACTTTTGTGTTCATCAGAAAAAGAAAGCTCAAACTGGTTTGAAACAAGTGAAAATGTAAATGAAATGAAAATAAAGTAAATAAAAACAGAATTCTCTTTAATTTATAATTTTTCGATGATGAATCTGAATTTTCCAGATTTTGTCAATTTTCACAATTCACAATTTTCGAATAAACTTGAATTCCTATTATTATCAATGTTGAAAACATTTGTGCTGTTTAATGCATTTGTTAAAATGTAGTAGAACACCATTCATTTAAAATGGATATTTTTATTTCAATTGTAAACATCATTGCTGTCGCTGTTTGCATTAGTCAACTGAATCCTTGCTAAATAGAAATGCTCATTTCTGTTTAGAAAAATCTTACTGGCTTACCTCATATTTTTATCATTTTCAGTCATTGTCGTCATTTAGAAACTTTCTAAATGATTTTTATCTTCTCTTTATTTTTGTTCTTGACCGGCAGGTATCAGGAAGCCATTGAGAAGTACGAGTCTGTGATGCGGACAGAGCCGAGCGTGGCATTCTACACTAATAAAGCAAAGGAGAGGACGTGTTTCTGTTTAGTCAAAGTATGTGCAGTTACTAAATGTCAATTAATTATTGCGGTGTTAATTTACAGCTTTGTAATGGGGTAAAATCCCTCTAGTTTCTAGTCTAACTCTTCTGGTAATCGCTATTTGTGACCCTGGACTGCAAAACCAGTTTTCTTTATCATCTAGTTTTGGAAATTGAGATTTATGCATCACCGGAAAGCTGAATAAATAATCTTTCATTGATGTATGGATTGTTAGGACAATATTTAGCCAGGATACAACTATTTAAGAATCATCAATCTGAGGGGTCTCAGATTGATCTAAATACTTAAATCACCTTTAAGGTTGAACAAATGAAGTGTTTAGCAATGCACATTACTAATCAGCCTTCGAGTTTTGATATATTTAAGGCCGAAAGTTTACAAAATATCTTCATGGAACATGATGTTTACTTAATATTATAATTAATTTTTGTCTTAAAAGAAAAAAAGACCATTTTGATCAATGTAACTGATTTTTGCAAGAATTTCCAAGATTATTCTCCTACAACATAAAAATGTGGTCACATTTACGCAATATGTGCAATTTCACATCATTAATAATGCAACAACATCAAGGCATGTTCAGGTGTTGTTTTTATATGTGTCTGTAGCTATATTATATGTGTCTGTTTGTCTTCTCCAGATGAAGAGTGGTGAAGAGGCTGTAGACATTTGTTCAGAAGCTCACCAGAGGGAGCCTCAAAATATCCACATCCTCCGGGACCGAGCCGAGGCCTACATCCTACTGCAGGAATATGAGAAAGGTTATATAATTTATAGTTATAGGTAAAATACTAAATTGCCATTTAACTTGAATGAAAGCTCACATGGTCTCTGTTTGTCTCCTCAGCTGTGGAAGACTATCAGGAGGCTCGCGAGTTCGACCAGGAGAACCAGGAGCTTCGTGAGGGTCTCGATCGAGCACAGAAGCTTCTCAAAATCTCTCGTAAGAGGGACTATTATAGGATCCTGGGGGTCAGCAGGTATGGCAATGACTGACTGTCAGTAAAGACTGTCCAATAAAAAGCTGCAGTGTCACTATTTTAATATTTTTTTATATTAATGCAGGGTTTTTGCTGGTGGATACTAATAAGCATATATGTGCAGCTAAAAATGGTTGTTTGACTTGTTTTTTTTTTGCTTTTAAGGAGTGCCAACAAACAAGAAATCATAAAAGCATATAGAAAGCTGGCTCAGCAGTGGCATCCTGATAATTTCCAGTCTGAAGCAGACAAGAAAGAGGCAGAGAAAAAGTTTATTGATATTGCATCAGCAAAGGAAGTGCTCACAGATCCAGGTAAGAGAACATCATGTGACAGCCAAAAAAAAAAAGAGACAGGCTAGATGTGAACAATATTTAGTGTTTGTGGTAATACTGTAATAAGGGTATATGCACAGGGACTTTTAATTTTCAGTAAGCCAGCTCAATAGCTTCCGGCAAACTGGCGTGACATTATAAGATCACTGCGTTTAAGATCTTCACTGCCCTATTGAGATCCAATATAAAGTGAGTCTCCACCAGGCAAGAAGCAATGCATTATATACCATTTTTCTATGCCACTGGGAAACACCCACACATTCTCATTCACACACATACACTACAGACAATTTAGCTTACCTAATTCACCTATAGAGCATGTCTTTGGAATTGTGGGGAAAACCGGAGCACCCGGAGGAAACCCACAAACATGCAAACTCCACACAGAAATGCGGACTGACCCAGCCGAGGCTCGAACCAGCAACCTTCTTGCTGTAAGGCGACAGCTCTACCGTGCTGCCGCAACAGATTCTATTTTAATTAATTTACATTATGGATGCTGTAAAAGGAACCTTATTAAATCGAAAATAGTTACATCAACTTTTCACCAGAAGTATATCGGTGGCTGAAAAACACTTCAGCATTGTTTTAATGATGTCCAGTCCGCCATTATAGTGTATGTCACTTTTCAAAGACCAAACAAAACATGTTGAGTTTTGAGTTCAAAACTGTGTGATGAAGCCTGTTATAATGGTCCAAGAATGACCCTATAATTCAGGTTATGAATGCAAACGTATTAGCAATATCTCTGTATGGGTCTTTTGTTTTTATAGAGTTCAGTATTATCACAAGCAAAGTGCCATTTTCCTGAATATGAATCATAGCTGTACATTTGAACTGAACATTTGAATCTCTCAGTTCAACATTGCAGTATTTTTGTTACTGAATTATTCTGCCTTTTTTTTTTTTTTTTTTTTTAACAAATTGAGTGAGCCAATTATTCAGCGATTCATTCAAAAAGACATGCATCACTTGTTTTTTTTCCTCTAAATTAAGCAACTTGATTGAAATAGTTTGATTGTATGACTCGCTGCCACCTACTGGAGTACTACTGGATTGTCATATTCACTTTTTTGTACTTTTGTAACAATTTTACAGTCTCTTTTGCTTGTACATACTTTGTACTTATCATAGTCATTACATGAACTGGATAATAAATAGATAAAACCCCCTGAACCTAACCTTAACTCATGTGGTTACCTTTTACAACAGTATTTGCTTGGAGAAATACACTGCAAGTACACATACTGTGAAATAGTATCAATTTGGTTCAATTGTGCTGGAGTCGGATTGGATTTCCACTGCAGTTTAGTACAGCTTAAAGTGTGCGGGATTATTGCTATAGTTGCACCACCTCTACTGCCGTGACATCATCCTTTTCTTTCCTGCTCATCCCATCTAGCTCTCACTAGATCAATCTGGACCTCTTCTACTGATAACAATACTGCCATTTCAGGTGTCTTTTTTTGTGATAGTGTAAAAATGGTTTATTTGTGAATACCAACAATATAGCAGTGGCATATGCTGACTATTTAAATATTAGTTTGATGTCTCATGTCACAATTTCCAAGGACTCTGGTAGCAACAATTCACTTGGACCAATCAGTGTTCAGCAGTGTGTTTAAGTCATGTTTTGGTAGTTGTACAGCTCACTAGGAACCTCACCTGAGGTGGTACTAGAAAAGTACTAGGTACAGACTGCAGTGGAAAGGCCCCCAAAGTGAGCCATTCTGAACCACACCGTACCATGCAGTGGAATTGCGCAACCGTATTTATCCATGACAGCCTCAAACCAGCCAATATTCTGCCACAAAAACATACTCAACAAATTAAAGTCTCATAAGATAGTATAAATATTATGTAAAGTGTGTATGTATGTGGGGTTTTTTTCATTTAATTTATTTAATTTAATTTATTTTATTTCATTCATCCATTCATTCATTCAGTCATTAGTGTACACATTTGAGTTTGTTGCTGAAAACATCAGCCCTTTTTTTGACATTTTCTTTTATCATTTTTAAAAATGCTCCTTCAGTTTGCTTATTGCTAGATGCAGAAAGAGCTTCTTTTTCTTCTCGAGACCAACACCTGACTGAATTTGAGTTGTATGATAATTATACTGTCTTCTATAGCAATGACACTGAAATGAGCTGAATCTATACACTAGCTCCATCTCTAGAGCTGCTTTTAGCTAAATGATGAAAATGTATGAGCTTTATCCAGTTCTTAAACTGAAATGAACAAACACCAAACCAGTTTAAGCTGAATGATCACGCCTTTTAGATCATGTCTTTTTACAGGCACTTTTTTTCCCAGCTGAGTTTGAATTTGTCTTGTATTTGACAACATTTGCATCACAGATTCTGTTTGTTGTGTGAAGCTGCCGTGAATCAATCTGTACTGTGTAAAGCGCCATATAAATAAAGCTGACTGGCCTTTTCTGTGTGCAGAGATGCGTCAGAAGTTTGATTCGGGTGAGGATCCTCTGGACCCTGAGAATCAGCAGGGTGGCGGAGGTGGAGGAACCAGAGAATGGCCCTTCGGCTTCAACCCATTTGAGGGTGGAAACTTCCATTTCAAGTTCAACTTCAACTGAAAGCGAAGGACAATGATTTGGACTACGGAACTTGGCTAGACAACCTGCTTTATTCAGACTGAACTTTGAAGGAGTCTTATCAAAGCGAGAGTTTTTGTTGTTGGTGAGACTTGAATCCACGGGCTGTTCTGGACTTCTCCACATACAAATTGCTTGATTGGGCAAACAACTATTAGTTTGACGATAGATTTCACCCTCTGTTTAAAGACCTTAACATGGAGTCTAGTCTTAAACCCAGTTTTTTTTTTGGACATGTGCCATCATTACTCTGACTCTCTCATAATTTTCTGTTGCTTCTGTTTGTTTTCTTTGAATGACACTCCAGAATTTAGGCTTGTGGTTTCTTTTACACTGTGCCATCATGTGCTCCAGACAGCAGCATGTCACACATTCTTTCAGCTCAGACATGCCTTTAAATAGAAAAAAAAACAGTATTGCACGCTTTTTTAGCAAAGAAGGCACTTTTCTCATATCTTTGTCTCATTTCTCATTTTATTTTATTATTTTTTTCATAATAATGAAGTGCATCCCATAAATCCATCTGAAATCGACCTGCTCTCTGGCTGCTTTATAGACTTATATATTTGATCTGATACCAGTTTGTACAATAGGTTTTTTTTGTACTTAAGTCTTTGATAAAAGTTTACATAGCAGAATGCAGATGATAAATCAGATGACAGTCTATGAAGCAGCCTGTATTAAGTTAAAGTTTGTTGTCTAATATATCAACAAGTTGATGTCCCACTTAAAATTTGAAATTGAAAAAGAAAGAAATCTTACCAATTTCTAGTTAAAGGTCAACCAACCCAAGCCATCAGTAGTTATTGGAAAATGAGTGGACTAACTCTAAATTTGGGGTGTATGCTTTTTGTGCCAACAAGCCAATGCAATGTCTGTCTCTGATCTTAAAGACATGAGTCTTCCTGATGTTTAATGCTTGTTTTTCCATTTGTTTTAGCCTTAAAGTCCTGAAAAACTCCAAGATATATTGTATTTAAAAAAGACTGTTGAAGACTCATTTGTTAAGTGTCTTGTTTTCTTTTTTCATTTGGCTAAGAAGATACTAAAAGAGAGAAAGTAAATGTGAAGCTTAAAGCGCTGAGGTAAATAAATAAATCACATTATTTCAAGTATTTAGATTGACGTACAATGTAATTTATCAATATGAGGTTATAAAACCAGATCAGACAAAACAGCACTTTTTGGCAAGCAGCAAAGCAAGATGAACTTGAAACCATAACCTCTTTTTTTTATAAACCAAAAGTTTTTAATAGCCATATAATCAGAGAAAGAACAATATCTTCAATATTTTAAATATTGTCGCCTCACAGCAAGCAGGTCGCTGGTTCGAGCCTCGGCTGAGTCAGTTGGCATTTCTGTGTGGAGTTTGCATGTTCTCCCCGTGTTCGCGTGGGTTTCCCCTGGGTGATTCGGTTTCCCCCACAGTCCAAAGACATGCGCTATAGGTGAATTGGGTAAGTTAAATAGTCCGTAGTGTATGTGTGTGAATGGAAGTGTATGGGTGTTTCCCAGTGATGGGTTGCAGCTGGCATCCGCTGCGTAAAACATATGCTGGATAAATTGTCCGCTGTGGCGACCCCAGATTAATAAAGGGAATAAGCCGAAAAGAAAATGAATGAATGAATGAATGAATTTTAAATATTTGAAGGATATATGTCATAAGGATAAGGATATATGTTTCGCTTCTGGGGTAAGAGGAATTTTAAAATAAGTTGTCTTACTTTTGAAACATGTCTTTCATTTGTTATCAAGTGGATGATCCATATTTCTTTTTATTAATATATCACAGGTGTTGCATTATTGGATGATAACTTATCTAAGATATTTATTAGACCAAGATTCCTCCCCAAAGTCAATTTCGGCCATTTTGAAGAAATGGGATTATATTGTGAAGTTCAGTTTAACTAATTACAAAATTAACATAATAGTCAACGGGCTTCCGTAGTTTAACCCTCTGTAGCATGCTCGGTTACCACAGCAACCACTGAGCTTGTGTGCGCGCTTTCGAGTTCTCTGTACACCGAGTAATAAGTTAAACATTTCTTTAATTCTCCTAAATAGGAGGCTTGTGAAGATGCGGCGTTCAAAGTATTTTACACCGAACGAGGTGTCGCTTCACAACACAATCAATGACATATGGGTGTCGTACCTGGGCAAAGTGTACGATCTGACACCACTGTTGGAGGCATACAAAGGTAAGTAACTTGCATTGTTCCATTAAAACTGAAAAGGGAAAAGCTATTTTGTTCCCAAACGTGTTTTCTTTATTAAAATAAGCATAACAACAAATAATATGTTGTATTACAGGTGATGTGTTATTGAAGCCCATTATAGAGTGCGCGGGAAAGGACATCAGTCACTGGTTTGACCCAAAGACAAAGGACGTAAGCCATTATAACAACGCATATAAACATATGATGGAACTTTGTGAAGATATATTTTCAAATGTATTATTTTAATGTATAAAATAAACAGTCCAGACGATTTATTGGGTACACTTATTCAACTGTGCTGGTTAACACAACTGTCAAATTCATGGCCACATCTAGTCGTGTTCAAGATGATCTGCTGAACTTCAAGCTGGACGTCAAAATAGATAAGATGAATAGTATTTCAGGAACTGCTGATTGGGATTTTCACACACAACCATCTCTAGAGTTTTACGGAGAATGTTCAGAAAATAAGAAAGAAACCATCCAGTATGCATAATTTCTGTCAGTGAAAATGTCTTGAGGGGCAGACTGGTTTGAGCTGATAGAAAAGTATATCTTTAACCACTTTTTACAACCGAGGTCTGCAGAAGAGCATCTCTAAAAACATAGAGCACATCAAACCTTGAAGCGGACGATTTTTGCAGTAGAAATTGTCACAAAACAACCTGAAAGCACGGATCAATCCTTTGCCTTGAATTAATTGTTTACCTTACTGAAAGTGGTGTAATGGTGTGAGGGAGAGTTTCTTGGCACACTTTTGGCTCCTAATGCCACAGCCTATTGTGGTATTTTTGCTGACCATGTCCTCGGTCTGACCACATTGTAACCATTTTGTGATGCTGCTTTCAGCAAGATAATGCACCGTGTCACAAAGCCCAATTCATTCCAACTATTTTTTTGAACACGGCAATGAGTTCACTACACTCAGAAGGAGTCAAGTCAAGTCATCTTTATTTCTATAGGGCTTTAACAATGTAGATGTCTTAACTTAGATGAAGAATAGAGGATAAAAACCAATAGCAATGTTTCAGCATATCAGGCAGACAGGAGAGTTGCGGTTCTGCAGAGTTCTATTTAAATGAATGCTTATTATGCTATTAGTTTAAAACAAATGTCACTGTTGAAGTCCAGTTCAGTTTAACTCAGTTCAGTTTAATACAAATGAAGAGCAGTTCCATTAGCCCAAACCAAGCAATCCAGAACTCCACTAATGATGGAAGTAGAGAACTAGCAGTTCCTCTCTGGTCAAACATTAAGGGGCAGAGCGAAGGGCTTGAGAACTACAAGAATGTGTCACGGAGAAGGTGCAGGTCCAAGAAGGTCAACGTGCGGGTGTTCAGGCTAGCAGATGCAGTCAATGCAGGGACTCGTCTGTTACTGGAATCAGTATTGTGCTCTTGACTCATCAAAGACCATGACAACCATCTGCTCTGGATATTGGCCGGATCCAAGATTATGTGGATCTTGGAATAAGGAGAAACGGTGGAGAAATTTAATAAATCTATGAAAAAGTAGGATGGCAAAAAAAGTTAAAACTCAGTGCTAGCAAGGTGTAACTAATGAAGTGGGTGCTAAGTGTATGTATTGTCTCTTCTCAGTGTTTTGTTTTCCTCTTTTAGATTCTCACTCATGTTGACCCGTTGACTGGCTGCATTAAATACTACACCCCTAGGGGGCGCTTCATACACATACCCCCTCCATGCCCTCGCACCGACTGGGCCAATAACTTCGGGAAGCAGTGGTGGAAGGATAATCACTACGAGGTTGGGCTGCTGTCTGCCAAAACACGCTGGATCCGCATTATCAACACTCTAACCTCCCAGGAGCAGAAGCTGGAGGTAGGCCAATATTAACCTGGCACTAAGTTGCTCTTTTTTGCCACAAGCAGAAACTGTTGATGCTGACTCATCGGCAAGATGTTTTCAGGAATGCTCCCCAAAGAAAATGCACGTTAATTATTCAAACATTCCTGACATGTGTGTGTTTTACTGCACATTCTTTGTCATATTGCATGCTTGTCCTGTGCAGCTTCATCCTGAAGAGGGCAGAATCACACTGTTTCTTCTCTTCTAGCTCCGCTCCATCTTTTGATTTCATCCTCCCTCCTCTTTTAAGCTTGAGGGAAATGGAGCTAATGTTGAGCCTCTGGCGTTACAAGCGCTCTCAGACTGACCGTCAGCGGCCACCAGGCCGTGTCTTAAACAAACTTTGTGCTGAATAACCATCTGGCAGTTCTTATTCTGTCCAGATGCTTGCTTTCCTCCTGTCTGGGATAAAACCTTTACAGGAATATTTATGCACAGAAAATAAACATTAATTAGGACCATATTCAATTGTTATGACTTAAAGAGTATATGAAGGTTACGTTATGCATAATTACGCATACTAACCCCAAACCAAATCCTAATCCTAACACTACAGCAGGTACATGTTGCTAATTAATATTACTCATTACTTAAATATACTGTTACGCTGTAATAATTACATTTGATGTTTTTTTCTTCATTGATTTATTTATTCATAAACATCATCAAATCTAAACATGAGTTCATGAACAGGATGTTTCTGCTTTATTACAGGCTGAACTATCTGCAGTGAATAGATCATTTTTTTTAAATAGAGGCGACCACTGCACTTTAATAATGTTTGAAATAAAGAGTCTGCATAAATAAGAAGTGGTTATTTTAAATCAGGTTGCATAATTTCAAAATATCAAGTAAATGAAGTTGTGAAATGAAACTACATAAAACAGGCACAAAAAAAGCAAACAGACCGAGACCATTTTACCGTCTCCCTGTTGGTGTCACTAACAGAATCATCAGAAATATATAGATATAGAATATAGAAATATATAGATATAGAATATAGAATTTCCATTTATAGGCATCATACACAGATATAATGCATTGAAATTGATCATGACTTGTTCAAAAAGAGATTAATTCAGGATCTAAACATTGCAGCAACCCTCAAATGTTCTGCATTTGCTTTGTCTGGAACATTTATTGTTGGCAAAAAAAGACAATGTTATATCTAAAATGTAACTTTCACATTTTTTTTTACTTCTAATTTTTTATATAAAAGGTTGTATAAACTCAGTATTATATGTTTTGCTATGCTTACAGGTGAAGGCTCAAGCTTTATAAGGCAGGATAGATTCTGATTGGATGTAAATATTTTTATTGTTCATCACCTGAAGAGAGTAAATCGTTACATTCATTCATTCATTTTCATTTCGGCTCAGTCCCTTTATTAATCTGGGGTCGCCACAGCAGAATGAACCGCTAACTTATCCAGCATATGTTTTACGCAGCGGATGCCCTTCCAGCTGCAACCCATCACTGGGAAACATCCACACACTCTCATTCACACACATACACTACGGACAATTTAGCTTACCTAATTTACCTATAGTGCATGTCTTTGGACTTGTGGGGGAAACCGGAGCACCCGGAGGAAACCCACGCCAACATGGGGAGAACATGCAAACTCCTCACTTTCTGTGAGGCGAACGTGCTACCCACTGCGCCACCATGAAGCCCTAAATCGTTACAACTTCATAATAAAATCATTCTTTTGTGCTGTTATAATTACAGTTGAGGAGTGAATTTTAGAATGATTATGAATTATTTTTATTGTCCTAGATAGGAAGTGACCTGTGCTTAACTATTTTATTTTTCAGTGTTTCAGGCAAATAGATCTAATCTGTTGTTTTCTAAGCAGGTTTGCTCCGAGGAAACTTTAGATGAGATTCTCCACCGATACCTGCTCTACAATTCCCATGCCGCAAGCTACACCTGGAAGCACAGTGGTATAAATTTGGACATGAGTAAGACCCTTAGTGAAAATGGCATCCCTGAGGAGGACGAGTTTTACTGCGGAAGCCCAGACTGTAACCTCTTCTCTCCATCCATTTGTCTGTATTTTAACGACGACCTCACTGAACTCTAAAAACACACGCTATTAAAGCGAACAACAGCGTGTAATTCATTACAATATCATATCCTCTGGAAGCAAATTTATGTTGCAGTCGTTTGAGCGAGAGGCATGAACGCCACGTCAACTATTCATGTTTCCAGTGTTTCATCGATTCCTGCCGGTGCTTATCTTAACGCAGCTCTCTGGGCTTTATCCAATCAAATACCGAGCAACAGAATAAAGAAGATGAATGCCAGCCTACATAATAAACCCCTGAACCATAAAGTCTGGTGGTTGCCATGGTAATTGCTGGGAGGAAATGCAGCAGCTACTGTATTGTAGGCCACAGCAGGCTCTCAACCCTAATTAAGTAGCATTATATATGTATGCATGTGCACGGAAATGATTTCATGCAGTCAACTTTTGGGTTCAGTCGATAGTTTATGAGACTTATTTTTGAGATGCCATTAACCATCTGCAGGCGTGGATCTTTTTTTGGCAAGCACTTTCTTTTGCCTACTAGCTTTAATTACATTTTGTGGGGTTGGCGTAGTGCTGTTTGTGTGTACAAGAAAGAACATTTACGACAAAATATACTTTAAAATAAGCTAAATAATCCCAAAAATCTGGTTGTAAGCTAATGCCCAACACAGGCGCAAATGTCATAAATAGTTGTTTATTTCTTAACGAACTCTCATTTTTATTTAAGAGCGAGGGTTCCCTCTTCATTCAGTCTCAGAAAGCCATGATGAATTAAATAAAAGTGTGATTTATAGGTATGAAAGACATGGCTATTAGTAAAACATTGAAAAGACTTCTATAACATTTCTATTTTCTTAAAATATACCCTTTTTATCAGAATACCGTATATGCAAGTTTTTATTGGGTAAAAGTTGCTGAGAAATTACTAAAATAGAGAGTATTACAAATACTGTAATTTATCATTATTTTCATTCATTCATTCATTTTCTTTTCGGCTTAGTCCCTTTATTAATCTGGGGTTGCCACAGCGGAATGAACCGCCAACTTATCCAGCATATGTATTACGCAGCGGATGCCCTTCCAGCCGCAACCCATCTCTGGGAAACATCCATACACACTCACTCATTCATTCACACACACACACTATGGACAATTTAGCTTACCCAATTCACCTGTACCGCACGTCTTTGGAATTGTGGGGGAAACCGGAGCACCCGGAGGAAACCCACGCCAACACAGGGAGAACATGTAAACTCCACACAGAAATGCCAACTGACCCAGCCGGGGCTCGAACCAGCGACCTTCTTGCTGTGAGGCGAATGTGCTATCCACTCCACCACCGTGCTGCCCTTATCATTATTTTATTTTTGTTCTACCAATATAATTCAGAACATTAACAATAATTTGCTAGCTTTAAAGCAGAAGTATCAGAAATGAAATGGGGAGCCTTCAAGTCTGGGAAAGCCTGAGAACCGCTGGCAAATTTATGACACCAAATATACTTTATAAAATGAACAATAAACTGCAAGTTCAGCGTTTTTCCAACAGAAAGACATGGTTAAATTGGCTTGTATAGATAACGGTTTGTTTGCGGCATGTCAACTTGTGACTCTTCACCATGCAATATTTGCAAATAATTTGAGTAATTCAGCAGCCAAATGCGCAGAATCAACTAAGTTATTCCATTTCCCTTAGCTAATAATTAATTTAGTGCTGGGCAGCTCTCTGATAACTTGCTTTGTTTTGCCCTCACCTCAAATAGTTAATTTTTAAGCAGTGCAACATGATGTAAGTGTGGGCATGGCTGCGGCAGCGCTTTCCCTCCAGCCAGCCTCACTCACATCAGTCCCATTCCCTCCGCACATTTCTATTTGTTTTTTCAAAGGTGGGGGCCTTAAAGAATATTAAGGTGGCCATGTTTGTTAGATTCGTGTCGCGCTCGCTTTGCTCTCTGCGCACAGTGCGCGCCGCCGCCACTGCGTGCACTTTCGGAGAAACCAGACAGTTACAAGCGAGAGTCTGCAGCAGTAAGAGAGAGCACGAGCACACGCAATAAAACCAGCTCAAAGACAAGTTGCATTTAGCAAAACGCCTCTCTACAGTAACAAAGTGATTATTTTTTAAGGAGGGAGGGGAGACTAGGGAGAGAGAGAGAGAGCGAGAGAGAGAGAAAAGAAATAAAGAAAAAAGGGAGGAGGAGAAGGAGGGGGGCGTTCTGAAATAATATAGTCAGCCATTTTTATGTAAGGGGATTTTTCTTATGGGGGGGGGGGGGTTGTTAAAAAATAAATATAAGGGCGGCCATCTTTGTTTCTCTGCCTTGTAGTGTAAAATATTCCAAAACGCCCCCCACTTTTTGTGTGTCGATTTGAATATTACATAAATATCATAATTTGGAAGGAATACACTTTTAGATCTCGCGGAACGGGGTCACCGACGGGAATATAATGTCCTCTCTTCTCCGTTCTTGTGAGGAAGATGAGGGCACGGCGGTTAATTCCGAGGGAGGAGATTTTGATGAAGAAGAAGAAGACGACGGGGACCTGGACGAGAACGCAAGCGACATAAACTCGCCGGCGGCGCCTCGAGAAACTGCAGCAAGAGCCGCGCCAGGTACCGTACAGTCCGCGGCGCACACGGGAGCGCGCGCTGGGCACAAAAACACACCGAAACTAATCGCGAATCATCCGAAAACTGCGACAATGGCATCCAGACATCCATTCTGGGTGCTCTGAAGCGGTCTGCTATTGTGTATGCTTTATTTATCCGCGTGCGTTGCGGTTAAGAGTTGCATAGAGTTTGGCTAAAGTTGACCGTTCCCCCTCTTTCTGTCCCGTCTGTGTCATTCATCAGGTCTGTCATGGGATGGTGCTTTTCATCTCCCGCTGTGATCTGACAAAGGATCATTAAGCCGCAACCATCCCGTGTTTTGTTTGCCCTGAAGGTTCGAACTTAATTCTTAAGCAGATAAAGACAGATAAGCCGAAGCACTGATCTAAATGCGGGTCAGAGAGAGGCGTGAGCGTCAGGACTACCGCTTTGAATTGTGACAATGTAAATAAACTTGACCCGACCCACTGGTTCAGCACAGGGCACGGAGATGCTTTCACTTTGTGAAATGACAGTTTGCACGCTGTCACCAGCCCTCAGGCGGTCTCGTTGTGTGTCTGTGTCAATAAAACGCCAAATTATTGTGTATGTCAGTATCATGACATCAACAGATAGTGATGAGTGAAAAGTTTCCGCTATTAAGTCGATTTACGTGCCAGTGGTTCACAAAGACGTGAACTGATGCTCAGTCATTTTCATGAGGAATGATTCCTTAAACAATTATAGACTTGATCTTAAATATAACTTATTCCAACTTTTATGTAAACAGTGTTTTGGTCACATCTGGGGCCTCGCCGTCTCGCGCATTCCCACAGTGCGCGTGAATCAATTAGCACGCGCGCGCGTCCTGTCTCGCCCCCGCGACCTTCAGCTGCGGGTCATCCGGTGGTCTTCTCCCCCGGTGCGGGAGTTCAGGACGCGGGGAGCATCAGCTCGGCTCGCGGCCTCTCAGTCACCGAGCCCCGAGTGTGTGTTTCTGCCGCCCCTGGCTGCAGCGAGCGGGAAAAAAGGCTCTGCCCGCCGCCCCAGCAACAAAGACAATATCTCATCCATCTCGCTTATCGCAGCGCAATGGCGATAGCTCTGCGTTATCAGACATGATGTGCTGATATTTCTGCTTCGGTTGCACATTTGTAAAAACAAGCTGTATCAGGGTGAACGATACACTGTCAAAAGTGAGTACTTGTAAAGTGAGAAGGCATTTCTGTTTTATCTAAGTCTAAAATCTGTTCGTTTGGTGCAAACTAATTAGTCGTAATAGTATTTTGGGCTTGGTAATATTATGACTAAAACGTACTTCTGGTTTTAAATGGGCTACAAGAGTTCTATGCACAGAGCTATCTGCTTTAAAGTAAAAAGCAAACTAGCACCAGATGCGTGAAGACTTAATACACAATTTATTTTTAAGCATAAACATTTTCACATTTAGTCTGGACTACAACATGGATAGAAAATGTTCCGCTTCGTTATAGGCCTATTGTTCAATAACACTGTACAATAAGGCTCCATTCGTTAACATTAATTAAACTAAGCAAATGATGAAAACCTGTAAAGGACTTATACTCAATTTAGGTGATGTTTATTTCATGTTCATTGTTTAATAATAAAACAATTAGTTTAATAACAAAATTAATCAGTCATAGCTATTTTAATTAGTTTAATGGAGCTAACATCTAACAAAGTTCAGTTGTATTTGTTTTAAGCTAACATTAACAACATCTGTAACAAATCTGATTCTCACTGTTGATGTTAGTTAATGGATTAGCTAATGTTTATGAATGAGACCTGTAAAATCTATATTGTACTTTATAAACGTTTTGTAATTGAATTTTAACTTATTTATGTATCATAAAGCAATACACAAAAAGTATGCTTCTTTTTGTTATTATTCCTGTTAAAATAAAATTTTTTGCAGCTTATGTCAATATAGTGATAGTACCGTATATCATGATAAAAGCTTCATTCATTCATTCATTCATTTTATTTTGGCTTAGTCCCCTATTTATCAGGGGTCACCACAGTGGAATAACCCACCAACTATTCTGGCATATGTTTTACGCAGCGGATGCCCTTTGAGCCGCAACCCATTACTGGGAAACACCCATACACTCTCGCATTCACACACACACTCATACACTACGGCCAATTTTGTTTTACCCAATTCACTTTTAGCGTATGGCTTTGGACTGTGGGGCAAACCGGAGCACCCGGAGAAAACCCTGCAAACATGTGGAGAACATGCAAACTCCACACAGAAATACCAACTGGCCCAGCCGAAACTCGAACCAGCAACCTTCTTGCTGTGAGATGATAGTGCTAACCACTGAGCCACCGTGCCACCACAATAAATGTTTCGGCAATTCTGAAAATTTGATACCATACAAAATTTGTCAAAACTGTCACAAAATGATTAGCTTTTCTGTAATTTTAATTATTTAATGAGATGTTTTAAGTAATGTCAACAGAGCAAGGACATTTTCTCATTATATTTTCAAATATATATTTTTGTTCTGGAGAAAATCTTATTTCCTTCAGTTTGGCTGGAGTAAAATTAGTTTTTACATGTTTAAAATGGGAGTTTGCATGTTCTCCCTGTGTTGGCGTGGGTTTCCTCCGGGTGCTCCGGTTTCCCCCACAAGTCCAAAGACATGCGGTACAGGTGAATTGGGTAGACTAAATTGTCCGTAGTGTATGAGTGTGAATGGGTGTGTATGGATGTTTCCCAGAGATGGGTTGCAGCTGGAAGGGCATCCGCTGTGTAAAACATATGCTGGATAAGTTGGCGGTTCATTCCGCTGTGGCGACCCCAGATTGATGAAGGGACTAAGCCGAAATGAAAATGAATGAATGAATGAATGTTTAAAATGTTTAAGTTCAATATTATTTGCTCCCTTAAGAAGCATATATATTTTTAATTGGCTACAGAACAAACCACTGTTGGGGGTGGCGCAGTGGGTAGCGCTGTCGCCTCACAGCAAGAACGTCGATGGTTTGAGCCTCGGCTGGGTCAGTTGGCTTTTCTGTGTGGAGTTTGCATGTTCTCCTCATCTCCTAAAACATATGCTGGATAAGTTGGCGGTTCATTCCACTGTGGTGACCTCAGAGTAATAAAGGGACTAAGCCGAAAAGAAAATGAATGAATAAATGACAAACCACTGTTGTCCAATGACTTGCCTAATTAAGCTAAGCCTTTAAATGGCACTTTAAGCTGAATACTAGTATCTTGCAAAATAACTAGTAAAAAACATGTAGTCATCATGGCAAAAACATAAGAACTTGGTTAAGAAAAATGTAAAAATCTTCATTCATTCATTCATTTTCATTTCGGCTTAGTCCCTTTATTAATCTGGGGTCGCCACAGCGGAGTGAACCGCCAACTTATCCAGCATATGTTTTACGCAGCGGATGCCCTTCCAGCTGCAACCCATCTCCATCTCTGGGAAACATCCATACACACCCATTCACACTCATACACTACGGACAATTTAGCCTACCCAATTCACCTGTACCGCATGTCTTTGGACTTGTGGGGGAAACCGGAGCACCCGGAGGAAACCCACGCAAACACAGGGAGAACATGCAAACTCCACACAGAAACGCCAACTGACCCAGCCGAGGCTCGAACCAGCGATCAGCGTCCTTCTTGCTGTGAGGCGAACGTGCTACCCACTGCGCCACTGTGAGGCCTGTAAAAATCTTCTCTCTGTTAAACAGCACTTGGAACATATTGGGAAAATAATAAAATTTCACACAAGGACTAATCATTTTGCCTTCAGTTTGAATATATTCCCATATATAAACCCATCAAGCACATCTGACAGATTTAAGTTTAAAGGAGAAAATATGAGTCTTTTAATTTTAATCCTTAAATATTTGACTTAAAGTAATTCCTTTTGCTCTCGCCCTGACCTGAAATGCTCATCTTATGGAGTGCTGCATACAATATTTATCATCGTCTTAAAATTCTCTCCGTAAATAGCTTTCCATGAGAGCCGGTTGTCATAATTAGGTCACGTAGATAATCATGTTTGCGAGATTAATTCATTAAGTCCTACAGCTTAGTTAGAAGTCAGAAGTGGAATGGCTTATATTTCCTGCGCGACAGTCTCGGTCCCTGCGCCGCTCGTGTTGTTCAATAATTGAAGTGGGAAATGATTTGAAGGATACCTCGGAGGGCTCGCCGAGAATCATGGTCACTCTGGTTTCATCAGTTCTCCCGTGTTCGCTCATTTCCCTGCATCTCTCTCTCTCAGATGATGGAGACGACATTGGCGAGACATCGGACAGGGACAACCTGGGGAAAAAGAAACGAGGCCCTAAGAAAAAGAAAGAGACGAAGAAGAAAGACAAGGAGAAGGAGGGAAAGATCGCCAAAGCACGCAAACGCAAAAAAATTGTATGTGGCTTATGCCTTTTTCTCTCTTAATATTTCTTCATTTAATTCATCATTTCCAATCCACCAAATGCATTTTTAACAAACTACAGATAAAATGGTATGCTGATTAATTAACCTGAATTAGCTGCATATATTTATTTATATTATATGTAAATATATGCTGAAAAAGGCAGCTTGAATGACAAAATTTAAAGTTGTGAATGAGAGAAGCATTTAAAAGTGACTTATTGTTTTAATTTATTGTCCCATTTTTCATATACAGCGGGGGAAATAAGTATTGAGCACGTCATGTTTTTTCCTGGAATAATATTTCTAAAGGAGCTGCTGACATGCGACAGATTTTGGTAAAAAACCCAAACAATACAAACATAAAAATAAAACCAAACAAAAAGAAATCTGAAAAATGAGTTGTGTGTAATAACAATGAAATGACGCAAGGAGAAAGTGCTGAACTACTGAAATGTGTTCATTCATTTATATAAAAGGATTTTTTTGGGGATGGCAGCTTAAAGACGCCTCTCATACGGAGAATGAAGTCATATGCATTGCTCAGGTGTGAGTTTTTCACAGAGTTCAACAGAGTGTGAAAATCTTGATGGTTCTGTTCTCGTCTATCAAATCTGATCTTTAATTTGTATTTTATATTGTATTCAAGTCAGCTGATTGTCTGGGCCTTTCTACAGCTTGATTTTCTTTCTCTGAAACCATTTGAGAGTTTCCTTGGCTGTGTTTTGGATCATTTTCTTGCTGAAATGTCCACTCTGGTTTCATCTTCATCATCCTGTTGATGTAGATGTTGGACTGAAGCAGCTAATATTAGTTTACAATGAGGATGGGCAGAGGGTTGCTGAATAACTACTGAGAGATTTAAGCTGCTGTCTGGGCTATCACTGCCTTTCTACACCTCCCTTTCTTCATGTGTTCAATACTTTTTCCCTGTGTCATTTCATTTTATTACGCGTAACTTAATTTGTAAACTAATTAGCTTTGTTTTCTTTGCATATATGAATTTCTTTGGTTGTTACCAACATCCAGGGAAAATTTCAAGTCAACAGCACCTTTAGAAATATGCGTTCAATACTTATTTTCCCCGCTTTAATTAATTACCATATAAAAATGAATGAATGCAATGTATTTATTTGGCCTCAAGATTGATATTATTTTCTTTCTTTCTTTTTTCAGGAGAGTGACATAGAGAGAGACTCAGAGCCGGACTATGCCATGAACTCTGACAGTGCTGCCAGTGATTACGGAGGGGAGAAGAAAAAGAAGAAGAAACACAAGGACAAAAAGGAGAAGAAAACCAAGAAAAAGAAGAAAGAGGATGAAGACAGCACGCATGAAGAGACCACGAAGGTTATCCGTCTTTTTGCATGTTGTTTTCTTGTCTTCTTTGCTGTTGTAGGCTGTGTGCTCATCCTAACGATTATCTGTGTCCTAATCAAACACAATCAGCCCATTCTAAAGTGTAAAATTGAATTAGTTTACCCAATTCAGAGAAAGAAAACCGCTTTAAAAATGAAGTGGTGTAGAAAGTCTTGTTTTTCTGTGAATGTATTTAGGGACCGAGCACCGGAACGGTGCGTAGGCCCTATTGGAATTGCGCTGTTTATTATTATTATTATTATTACGATTCTTCTCCGGAATGAATCGCGATTTTGAGGGTCTAAACATGCTCGAAAACTCACCAAACTTTGCACACACCCCAGAAGTGGCGAAAATTTACGTTCATTATAGGTTTCGGAAGTCGGTGTGACAAAATGACTCGACAGCGCCACCTATACACATTTGACGGACTAGCCCCCGAGCTACGTTTCACACACACGTACGAAAATTGGCACACACATCAAACATGCCAAAACCTACCAAAAAGTCTCTTGGAGCAAAATCTCAAACTCAACAGGAAGTAGGATATTTTTGACTTCCTCTGCCGAAAAAGTGCAGTTTTTGCCATTTCCAGGCGTGGTATTTGAACGAACTCCTCCTAGGGAATTCATCAGATCAACACCAAAATTAGGTATTGTCAACTAAAGGCCTTGGCGATGTTAAATTGCGAAGATCTAGAGTTTTCGTAGAAGGGCGTGTCTGTGGCGGCCTCTCAAACTTTAAGGCTTCGCCATGAAACAGGAAGTTGTTATAACTCAGGCATACATTGTCTGATCTGATTAAAAATCCATATGTTTGATAACAGTCGTGACCTAAATACATTTACATGCCAATAACCAGATACAGATATAGCGCCACCTAATGGCAAAAGGAAGTAACATGTTTTACAGTGTCACAAGCTCCTCCTACAAATTTTATCACACCGTATCCATGTTCCGTTAGTTTAGTCCAAAGGCCTTTGTGATGTTAAATTGTGAAGATCGAGAGTTTTCGGCGAGGGGCGTGTCCGTGGCGGACTGAGAAAGTGCAATGCTTCGCCATGGAGCAGGAAGCACTTATAATTCAGCCAAACAACATCTGATCTGCCTGAAAAAGCACAGGTTCGATGAGATTCCTCTCCTGAAGACATCTACATGCCAATATTGAGTCTCAGTCATAGCGCCACCTGCTGACAGAAGGAAGTTTGGCAAAAATCAGTGGGTCCCCGAGCTACGTTTCACACACACGTACAAAAGTTGCCACACACATCAAACATGTCAAAACCTACAAAAAAGTCTCTTGGAGCAAAATGTCAAACCCAACAGGAAGTCGGATATTTTTAACTTCCTCTGGCGAAAAAGTGCAGTTTTTGCCATTTCCAGGCGTGGTATTTGAACGAACTCCTCCTAGGGAATTCATCAGATCAACACCAAAATTGGGTATTGTCAACTAAAGGCCTTGGCGATGTTAAATTGCGAAGATCTAGAGTTTTCGTCGAAGGGCGTGACCGTGGCGGCCTCACAAACTTTGATGCTTCGCCACAAAACAGGAAGTTGTTATAACTCAGCCATACATTGTCTGATCTGATTTAAAATCCATATGTTTGATAACAGTCCTGACCTGAACACGTTTACATGCCAATAACCAGATACAGATATAGCGCCACCTGCTGGCAACAGGAAGTGACATGTTTTACAGTGTAACAAACTCCTCCTACAAACTTTATCACATCGAATCCATGTTCCATGAGTTTAGTCCAAAGGCCTTTGTGATGTTAAATTGTGAAGATCTAGAGTTTTCGCCGAGGGGCGTGTCCGTGGCGGACTGAGAAAGTGCAATGCTTCGCCATGGAGGAGGAAGCACTTATAACTCAACCAAACAATATCTGATCTGCCTGAAAATGCACAGATTTGATGAGATTCCTCTCCTGAAGACATCTACATGCCAATATTGAGTCTCAGTCATAGCGCCACCTGCTGACAGAAGGAAGTGTGGCATAAATCTGTGATTTTCTCAGGCATTTTAAAATATATCGGCTTAAATTATTATTGTCAGCTGTTCTCTGTCATCCTGAGGCCACCGGGTGGCGGTGAGCCCGGGTGCGAGGTCCCTTTCATCGCTGCTTGCAGCTTTAATTAGGGACCGAGCACCGGAACGGTGCGTAGGCCCTATTGGAATTGCGCTGTTTATTATTATTATTATTATTACGATTCTTCTCCGGAATGAATCGCGATTTTGAGGGTCTAAACATGCTCGAAAACTCACCAAACTTTGCACACGCCCCAGAAGTGGCGAAAATTTACGTTCATTATAGGTTTCGGAAGTGGGTGTAGCAAAATGACTCGACAGCGCCACCTATAAACATTTGACGGACTAGCCCCCGAGCTACGTTTCACGCACACGTACGAAAATTGGCACACACATTAAACATGCCAAAACATACCAAAAAGTCTCTTGGAGCAAAATCTCAAACCCAACAGGAAGTCGGATATTTTTAACTTCCTCTGGCGAAAAAGTGCAGTTTTTGCCATTTCCAGGCGTGGTATTTGAACGAACTCCTCCTAGGGATTTCATCAGATCAACGTCAAAATTGGATATTGTCAACTAAAGGCCTTGGCGATGTTAAATTGCGAAGATCTAGAGTTTTCGTCGAAGGGCGTGTCCGTGGCGGCCTCTCAAACTTTGAGGCTTCGCCATGAAACAGGAAGTTGTTATAACTCAGGCATACATAGTCTGATCTGACTCAAAATCCATAAGTTTGATAACAGTCCTGACCTGAACACATTTACATGCCAATAACCAGATACAAATATAGCGCCACCTGCTGGCAACAGGAAGTGACATGTTTTACAGTGTAACAAACTCCTCCTACAAATTTTATCACACCAAATCCATGTTCCGTTAGTTTAGTCTAAAGGCCTTTGTGATGGTAAATTGTGAAGATCTAGAGTTTTCGGCGAGGGGCGTGTCCGTGGCGGACTGAGAAAGTGCAATGCTTCGCCATGGAGGGGGAAGCACTTATAACTC
>CAIGQW010053631.1:19563121-19578134 GCA_903798125.1 Danio choprae
ATTTAATTTAATTTAATTTAATTTAATTTAATTTAATTTAATTTAATTTAATTTAATTTAATTTAATTTAATTGCATTGCTGGTATATTTCTAATAAATTAATCACTTTCAGGCCATCCAAGACAATAAACAAGATTTTTAGCTCAAACTGTGGTCCTTGGTGATTCAAATCCAAGTCAAAAGTTTCTGGCTCTTGAACTGTAATATAAAAAACACGTACAGGCAAAATATTGTATATATATTTTAAACAAATATTGTAAATACTATATATATATATATATATTTTTTTTTTTGACTGGCTGGTAGCCGTTGACTTGCATTCTATGAATCACCAATGAACTTTTCTTCAGCTAAAATGTCTTTAATGAAGAAAAAAAGTCATCTTCATTTTTTTTACATTTTTTCCCTTCCAGCTGCAACCCATCTCTGGGAAACATCCACACACACTCATTCACACACATACACTATGGACAATTTAGCCTACCCAATTCACCTGTACCGCATGTCTTTGGACTTGTGGGGGAAACCGGAGCACCCGGAGGAAACCCACGCAAACACGGGGAGAACATGCAAACTCCACACAGAAATGCCAACTGACCCTGCCGAGGCTCGAACCAGCGACCTTCTTGCTGTGAGGCAATCGTGCTACTCACTGCGCCATTGTGCAGCCCCCATATGTAAACATAATACACCAAAATCTCAAAACGTGAGAACGAGTGCCAATTAATAACATTGTTAAATGTCATTTTAAGCCATTTTCAAAATATTTTTTATATACATTTTTCAGACTGTATATTATAGTGTTCTGACACCTGAAGTCTTTTCTAGCATTTAAAATAATGTAAGTTTTATTTTTATTTATCTAGATAGAATACTAATATTTGAATACCAACATTGACCATTTATTGTTTATTGACAGGTCCTGGCTACAAGAAACGAAGCAAGAGCCCTCGTGTCTCTGACAAGAAGAAGCCAAAACCCAAGAAAATGGCTCCCCTGCGCATTAAACTGGGAGCGATTGGTAACAAGAGGAAGAAGAGCAGTTCAGTGAGTGTTTGTGTATAACTCACTTGCACATTAATGTGTGTTGTGTGCAGTGGTTGTGTTTGATCATGTGTGTGTATGGTTGAAATGCAGAGTGAGGAGGTGGATGAGGACGACTCTGAGCAGGAGAACTCCAGTGTTCACAGTTCTTCAGTCCGCTCTGACAGCTCAGGACGGGTCAAAAAGAACAAAAGGGGTCGCCCCGCCAAGAAGAAGAAAAAGGGTGAGAAATAGTTTGTTCCTATTATCACTGCAGGTCAGTCTAAACTCCTGATATATGGGTTTTTGTGTGCACAGAAACAAGGGTTATTAAACTAAATTCTCTTTCACATCAAAAGCAAAAATTATTGATGTCATAGAAGTTTTTGTTCATTGCCAGAGAATTTATAAAGATAATAATTACCTTTGGTGGTTTGAATGCTTTCAATGGTTAAAACAGTAGTAGATTTTATGCATCAGCGTGGTAAAGTTCATTTTGTATTTCTCTCCATATCTTTCTTTCACAGCGCTGGGCGATGAGGATGGCGATGGCTATGAGACTGACCATCAGGATTACTGCGAGGTGTGTCAGCAGGGAGGAGAGATCATTCTGTGTGATACCTGTCCCAGAGCGTATCACCTGGTGTGCCTTGAACCTGAGCTGGAGAAAGCACCTGAGGGCAAGTGGAGCTGCCCTCACTGCGTGAGTCACTTCCACCCAAACCTTCAGAATCACAGATTGATATTAAAGTGGCCCTATTATGTTTTGTGGATATCACCTTTTATGTAATGGTTATTATAATGGTTTGTCATAGTAAAAGGTCTGAGGAGCTTCAGAGATTAAAGCAAACATGGAGTTATGCTCTCTCATAAGGAAAAACAGATTGTGGACTGTCTTAAATGAGTCATCAGTATTCTTTAGCCCTTATCAACTATCCACAAACAGCATCTGCCCAACACCCGCCAAACACTGTAGTGTAGCTGAGTCTTGGAGGAGTTTGGTTTTGTGTGTCAAGAGACACTGTTTTCTGTGCTGTTAATCAAATCCACTTTGCATGCACATCAAAAAGGTTTTGAAATGATACAGTAACAGTAAAACTGATGCTATAATTACTGTTTGTATCAATAGGAAATGTAGATATGGTAATATTCATTTGGTTTATAACATGCTGTAAGCAGTAGACCCATCACAACGAACTGTGCAATCTAAGCAACCAGAGTAAAATAGTCTCTCTGAAAGGAGGGTTTTTAGAGAGAATGGATTTTTGAATGAACCGTTTTAGACACTGTGTGAAAAGAGGTGATTTTGCAATGTATATTATGAGAAAAATAACTCTTTGATGCGTACAATCACACAGGTGCAATCAGCCGTGGCTGGTCCCTGGAGCATGCGATCACACTGGTGTGTTTAGAACTTTTAGTACATCAGCTGCTAAATACAAATCTGCTTTCCCATGATTGCTCGCACTGAACCAGAGAAAGAGGTGCATGGCGCTTGTCATGAATCACAAGTTATCAGGGTTTTTGTTTATTTTAGGTTTCAGACATTTTAATACACATAAGTACTAGCAAAACATAACATTTTCGGTTTGAAAATCAGATGATGTGCTTTATTCACATCAGATTCACACAGTTTGGGTTACTAGAATGTTTACTCTATTCTTGCATATATTTTGGGAGGAGTTGATGAATTAACATGCTGTAAAATCAGCAGCTCTAATCTCTCCACTACAGGTCAAGCTAATATGGCGGCCCCTCACCCATCATAGATCTAATGATATGACATTATTAAGCCGCTTAAATGACAAAATAAAACACATACATTAAATTAAAAGAAGAGCCTGCCCTCAAAATGCAGATATGGGGCATTTTAAACTGAAAGATAATGCTTTCCCCACATTTTTATATGAGGAGGTCATCAAAAAGCAGGTCATCTTTGTTTAGGATCTTCATATTGAGCTGTTCTAGATTCTTTGTAATGACAGTGTGTATTTTCAGGAGAAAGAAGGGATCCAGTGGGAAGCAAAAGAAGAAGAGTTTGAGGACTTTGAAGAGGAGTGTGATGATGTGCGGGATGTGGAGCTTGGTGGAGAGGAAGAGGAGGACGATCACATGGAGTTCTGTCGAGTGTGTAAAGACGGAGGAGAGCTGTTGTGTTGTGACTCCTGTCCGTCATCCTATCACATTCACTGCCTGAATCCTCCACTGCCTGAAATTCCCAATGGAGAATGGCTCTGTCCACGCTGCACTGTGAGTAATGCTCTGTCACTATACAGCTGTTTCTCTTCTCACAGTTCATTCAAGGTGTAGATGACTTGTTCTTCAGTCGAACATTAAAGAAGACCTTTAGTTGAGAATGTGGTCCTTTGGTAAATCTTAAAACTCAAGTCAATGGCTTCTGGCACAGTCAAAAAAACACATACAGGCAACACAAAATTAATACTCATGGCTCCTAACCAGTTTTCTAAAACAAATCAATTATTTATTATTACCTTTAATCCACAGCCTCTGTAAATGATCCTGAACACATTCATGAGGGCTCTGTCATGTCAAAACAAATTTAAATCTTCCCTATTGAGATGCACATAAATGTTATCCTAGGGCTCATTCACATCGAATGCGTCTTTGCTTCTTAAACCGCGAGAGGTTACAATTTGGAATGTTTTGAAAAAAAAGCACAGCATAAAGCACGAGGTTATCCCGCCTGTAAACAGATGCTTGCAACTGTTGCCCCGCTGAGGTCCGAGGTTGCTCCGAGGTTTTCTGATTTGTCCACTGCTGTGGGACTGACAGTGAAGAGCTCACTGCATGTGAATATTAAAGATATTTTAACTTCACATGACATCTTGCGGCGCTTCAAAAGACACGAGACATGAGCGTAACGACAAACATGTCTATCAAGCGTGTTAACATTGAACAACAATAGAAAAGTAGCGCATTGGAGAGGTATTCTGTGTGACTGCCGCTTATGTAACTGTAATGTACCAGTAATGTACATTTTTGCATAAACTATCCCTCTAAGGTTTATTTCTTGTTGTATTTAAAGTCTTGTATTTTACAATATTTTCTTCATTGATGTTTGCTGGCAGTGTCTTTTATGCAGTTTGTTGTTTAACTTAAGTCTTATGAAAACCTTTTAACAAGGATAATAGAAACATTTTCAGTATTTAAAAGGTTTTATGCACATAAAAAAATTTAAATGGAAGGTTTAGTGAAATGATTATGTTGTTTCACCAAAGAATCACGACTGACCCATAACAATTTCTATGAAATTGTACATACTTTTCAGCTCACATGCTGTTTTTTACCTACAGTGTAGTAATTTATTGTATTTATTTGTATAGGGACAATGCACATACAACGTCACGTTGTGCCAGAGTTAGCTATAAAGCTAAATTTATAAAAATGAACAATAGTTTTATAGCTATATGTGAAAAATGTCATATAACATATATAATTGAAGACAACCAACCCTGTGAAAATGTCATTCTTTTTCAAATATTTCCCAAGTGATGTTTAACAGAGCAAGGGAATGTGTCACAATATTCTCTATTATATTTTTCTTTTGGAGAAATTATTATTTCTTTTAGTTTGGCTGGAATAAATAATTGTAAAAAATGTAAAAACTGCTAAGGTCAATATTAGCCTCCTTAAGATTTTTTTTTGATTGGCTACAGAACAAACCACCGTTGTCCAATGACTTGCCTAATTACCCTAACTTGCCTAGTTAACCTAATTAGCCTCATTAAGCCTTTTAATGGCACTTTAAGCTCGTTACTACTATCTTGCAGAAGAACTAGTAAAATATTATGTACTGTCATTATGGCAAAGGCAAAAGAAATGAGTTATTAGAAATTGTTTACTAAAATGATTATGTTCAAAAACGTGTTGAAAAAAAACTTCCCTCTGAGAAATATTTGAAAAAGAATCCAAATACAGTCTGCAAGTTCTGTTGTCTGATTTTCAGTGTCCACCAATCAAAGGACGAGTGCAAAAAATCCTGCACTGGCGATGGGGTGAACCTCCACCCCCAGTTCCCGTCCCTCCACCTCCAGACGCACCCCCTGATGCCCCGCCCCCTCCACCCATGAAGGGTCGTCCCGAGAGAGAGTTCTTTGTGAAGCTGACGGCACAGTCCTACTGGCACTGCACCTGGATTACTGAGCTACAGGTGCGAGAGTAAGACACCAGTGAGACAGACGTAACTCTTACAGCATGTGCAGACTTTTCTCTCATCCATCTGTCCTTCCTCAGCTCGAGATCTTCCATTCGGTGATGTTCCGTAACTATCAGAGGAAAACGGACATGGATGAGCCGCCCAGCCTTGACTACGGCTCTGGGGGAGAGGAGGATTCTGGGAAGAGTGAGAAGCGGAGGGCTAAAGACCCCCAATATGCCATTCTAGAGGAGAAGTACTATCGTTACGGCATTAAGCCAGAGTGGATGATAGTGCACAGGATAATCAATCACAGGTATGTGTGTGTGTGTGTGTGTGTGTGTGTGTGTTTTATTGTGTTTTAAAAGGAAAAAATAAATAGGGATAAGTTGCATTGATGTATACATTTTAGAATTTAATAAAGAAACAGGTTAGAGATGTTCTAAACAATAGATTTCTGCTCATCATGACTGGCTGATCATTCAAGCTTTAAGTGACATGCAAGCTCTCAGTTCACTGTCGCTGTTAACCTTTTTACCCTTCACTGACATTCATTACAATACAATATTTTTATTAAGTCTTGTAATATCAACCAGTAACACTCCAGGGTTTTTACAATAAGTTTACGATTAAGTGCCCTATAAAGGATTAATAAATTAAATTTGAATAGGCTTTAAAAACAAGGCTTATGGAAAACACTATCAATGTTTGCATACTTTTTTAAGTAAAGAGTTTACAAGATAATGTCAAACTGAACCCAACTGAAACCCACTGGGTGTAATTAAAACTCGTCTGTTATGTGAATGACAGCAAAAACAAATGGAAATACAATTCATTTCAATTCATTCATCTGAATGGCCTTTGTATTTGTAGAAACGGTAAGTCATACACATAGAAAACATGACAGTATATAATGTCTTGCGTAAATTATGCCAAAAAAAGTTGTTGTAATGACTGGAGCTGTGTAAAGAATCTCATACCATTTCATTTATTTGTTTTTTATGATGATGAAAAAATGGGTTAACAGAACGTTTTCACTAAGCACATACACATTTGATCTAACGCCTCTGATTGGCTACAAGATTCATAAGCTGAACAGAAATGTGTGTGATTACAATGCTCTTTGCTGCAAAGAAACATAAAAAGATGCTGAATCTGAAGAAACTTGTGCAGACCTAAATGTAATGCTGTACTTTTCATTTACTGTACATCTGGCTTCAATTGTGACAGCCTTTTTTGTCCTATTTCTTATATTTGTGGGCCATTTTTGTTCACTTTCACTATACACACACTCTCATGTCTCTCTGTCATTCAGCGTCAATAAAAGTGTGTTCGTGTTTTTCGTTCTTGATGATAATTGCATTACATAAGTCACAGCATGTTTCAGATGATAAAGCATGATTTATATTTCAGAAAATACAGTACTTGCACTGTCAGACGATTAAAATGTGTGCGCGCGTGTGTGTGTGTGTGTGTGTGTGTGTTTGATTTTGGTATTTATCACAATATGGAGACCAAATGTTCCAACAAGTGTACTAATACCAGTAATTTTTTACCTTGTGGGGACATTTTATTGGTCCCTATGAGGAAAACAGCTCATAATGTTGGTTTGGGTTTAGGGTAGGGAACAGAATGTACTGTCTGTAGAGTATCTGTAAGAATAATTCTGTCTATGGTATACAACATGAAAATCCAACATGTGTGTGTTTGTGTGTGCAGTGTGGATAAGAAGGGCAACTACCACTATCTGGTTAAATGGAGAGACCTGACCTATGACCAGTGCACCTGGGAAAGAGATGAGCTGGACATCCCAGAGTTTGCTCTGCACAAAACGGCATACTGGAGACACAGGTGCAGTCATACACCATCAATGGAGTTTTCATTTCTAGAAATTAAAATCCTGTCATTTAATCATGTTTTGTAAACCTGTATTTGTTTCTGCAATTTATCCCAAAAAAGAGACATTGAATAGAATTTTATCAAGGTTCATACGGGTGCTGGAAATCCTTGAAAATGCTTGTATTTTAATGTAGCGGTTTTCAAGGTTTGAAAAGTGCTTAGATTTTGAATAAAGTATGCGAAACTGCTGGAAAATGTAGTGTAGAGAATATCTTACTAAATAGATAATCAACTTTTCAAATAAAATAATAAAAAAAATTAATAATTTAGCATAAAACAAAAACTCTGCAGTCTGTGCATTTGCCTTTTTTATCTGTCCCCATTGCTTGAACAGTTCATGAGGGAACAATGCATGAATTAAAATAGATATCAATTTAAAATGAAAGATGACATCTTTAACGTGTGAGTAAATTACATTTAAGACAGTAAATGACACTAATTCAATGTTGGCCTTGTGGCAAACATGCCTTAGAATACTATAACAAATAGCACCTGATATAATGTGAGGAAGTATGTATACAGTATGTACTGTATGTAAATATGTCATTTGCTACACTTGTAACGTGCTTAAAAAATAGAAAGTGCTTGGAAATGCTTAAATTTGACTTTGGATAGGTGTAAGAACCCTGTAATTAATATTGAAGATATACCAAGTCTTTATTCACTTATTCAATGTACTACATCAGTGTTGCATCTTTATTAAATGCATCTCTTGTGTTTTTCTAGCACTGTATTCTGAATGACGCAATAAACAATGTTCTGTTTTTTAGAGAGGCAGTGATGAAGGAAGATCCAGAGAAACCGAGGAAGATGAGGAGGAGAGAAGAGAATGATGAAGCTCCAAGCACGCCTGTTAATGATGTGCGTGGCTGTCATTTCTGCCTAGCATGCCATTTGGTGAACTCTAGTAGCACCTAGTCAGAATGGTTTTCTATTTTCTTTTAGCAGATGGAACATAATTTAGCAAATGCTTGAACATAAGTATAAGGCTATTTTTAGCAACCCATTCCTCAGTGTCTCATGATCCTTCAGAAACCATTCTAATATGGTGATTAGAATTAATTATTACTTATTATCATCACTGTTAAAAGTAGTTGAGCTGATTATAATGACTATACTTCTTCCACCAGCCCACGATCAAGTATGAGGAGCAGCCGGAGTTTGTGACGGAGACAGGAGGAACGCTGCACCTCTACCAGCTTGAAGGCCTTAACTGGCTGCGCTTCTCCTGGGCTCAGGGCACCGACACCATCCTGGCTGATGAAATGGGCCTGGGCAAGACCATCCAGACCATTGTATTCCTCTACTCACTGTTTAAAGAGGTCTGTATTAGGACAGGTTACAAACGTGCATGTTAAAGCACTCCTATCATGCTATTTTATTGGTTCCGAATTTTGCTTTGGAGGTCTCCTACAATAGCCAGAAAGTCAGAAACACTTTATTTTCTTATAATACACATTACAGCGTTTTTTTTTTTTTATCAGAGTATTTATCAGAATCAAGTTTTTTTTAACTACTTCTTTCCAAAAGCCTACTTCCTCTTTATTGGTCAGATGGCCCAGTCTGTTGTGATTGGTCTACTGCTTACAGTATGTAATGCAAACCAAATGCATATCACAAAAACATAAAAGCATTAACAACGGTACCAGTTTTATTGTATAAATTCAAACCTGATTCCTTATTCACTGAAAATGTATGCAAAGTAAATCGCTTTCAAAGCATAGAAAACAGCATCTTCTTAACATGTCGACAGCACAAATCAAACTCTCCCAAGCCTCAAACTACAGTGTTTCCGAACCAAAGTTAATGTACAGCAGATAAATACCATAGGCTTCCATTACGCAAATTGGAACACAGGCTTGTTAGGAATATGTGCCCAGAGCTACGTTTTTGAGAACTGAGAAGTGCAGTTTTATAAACTAATTTTTTAGAGGAGCTCAAGCAGATAATTGAAAAGGCTAATTCATCATTGACAGTCATATAATTATCCAATCAGCACTAGAACAAGCCCCTATAAATAATCAGGTACGTCCTACCCTGTTATCTCTATCAATTTTCAGAATCCTTCCACCATCCCATCTCCGCTCTTTCAAATGAATTTACTTAAGGGGAGTGTTCTGAGTTTCTATACACTGCACTCAAACCCCTCTCACTCTCTCTCTTCTGACAAGGGGAATAGCATGAGTTAGAGGTCTTTCCGAACTCACTAACCTCTCCCCAGACAGCACGCCAAATACGGCTAAAGTATTATGTCAACTACCTGTATGTGCGAACTCCTGAAATATGTGATCGCAGGTACATATGGCTGCATTTTGTGTGTAAAGCTACCGCTGACTGCTTACCTCCGTGTGGACTTATTTTCCGGTGTGACTGATTTGCTTGATAGCTCACCACGAATGCCGTCAGAGTGGACCGGGGTTTGAATCCGGTGAAGGACCAAGACAAAAACAAGAAAAACGAAATCAGAAAAGCACTGTGCTATTGTAGTAAAAGCACACAGCCGCGATAACTTTTCTCTTCTAGTTTGTTTTTGAAAACACTAGCGGTTGGGTTTAGGGAAGGAGGCTGGTTGGTCAGTCGATTTTAAGCTGATAAATTATACACAACGACAAGCCGAACGGATGCACGTGAGAAGGACGTTGTGATCAGTAAAAATGTACACAGGGGCATCTGGTGGATTTACGAGAAATTGCACATATGAGAAAACATGCCATAGTAAAGTATTTGAGATAGTCAAAAATGTACATGGCGCCCTCTAGTGGAATTGTGAAAACAAATACCTGAAGAAGACGTAGCCCTGGGTACATATTTCTTGGTTCTCAAAGATGTAGCCCTGAGCACATGTTCTAGCCTGGGTTTGGCAAGGCTAAAACTAATTTTAGGCATTTCAGATTTAACTGCCTTTAACATGTTATTATAATATATAGTATTATTATACACATGAAAAGGTAATCTCTGAAAAAAAGCATAATTGAGTCATTTTAAATATTAAGTAAAGTTTTTCATTTTCTATCTTACATCCTGCTTTCCTCTGTCCATCTTTCTGTATCTCTCGGTCCATTTCTCTTTCCAGGGTCACACTAAGGGGCCGTTCCTGGTGAGCGCACCACTGTCCACAATCATTAACTGGGAGAGAGAGTTTGAGATGTGGGCTCCTGACTTCTATGTTGTCACTTACACCGGAGACAAGGACAGCCGGGCCATCATCCGCGAAAACGAGTTCACTTTTGACGACACGGCTGTAAAGGGAGGAAAGAAAGCCTTCAAATTACGGGTGAGGAGGAGAGAATATATTTGTGCTGATTGGAAAGATGAAATAAAAACAATTGACAGAATGAGGAGGAAAATTAATTGAAGTATCAACACAGAATACCACATTGAGAGCCCACATAGTGTTTGAAAAGCTTTAAATGATGTTATTTGGTTTTGTAAAAATTAACATAGTAACCATTCTGTTTTATTTTCTAGAGAGAAGCACCTATTAAGTTCCACGTTTTACTGACATCATATGAGCTTGTGACCATAGACCAGAACGTTCTTAAGTCCATTGACTGGGCCTGTCTTGTAGTGGATGAAGCTCACCGCCTCAAAAACAACCAGTCTAAGGTACACTGATTTTGTGTTTTTTTTCTTGTTTAGTGTATATTTAGTTTGATTCAAAAATACAGTAATAAAAAAGTAATAATGTCAAATATTAGAATTTAATATGGCTGCTTAATATTTAAATGTATTTAAATGTAAATGTTGAATTTTTAACATCCATTTACTCCAGACTTCATTGTCACATGATTCATTCATTCATCTTTAAGTCTATTCCAATATGTGGATTTGGTGGTGAACAAACATTCCTTAATGTTATCAATGTTTGCTAGAGTTGTGCTACTGAATATTTCTTTTGTGAAAACTGTAATACATTTTGTCAGGATTCTTTGATGAAAATTGAATGAATGAATGAATGAATGAATAAAAAATTTCTTTCATTTTTCTTTCAAGCGACTTTTAATCAATTTATAGAGTCCTTTCTGAAAATTATAGTAATTACTTTCAGTACTAATAATCTTTCCAACCCCAAACTTTCGACTGTTATACTGTATGCATACTGAGGATAATCTATGCAGAGATTGCCGTACAAAAAACAAAAACAAATTCCTTACTAGTTCTACTATTATATGCTTTTTTTTTTGCAAAAATATGCATAATGTTTTATGTTTGGCAAGTTATGCTAACCTTGCTTTTCATACAGTTTTATGTGAACAACCTTTTAGCTGAAATGATAGATTTTCTATGTGTTTCATTACCTAAAGTCTGTTGTTGTGGTGTGTTAGTTCTTCAGGAGACTGAACGACTACAAGATAGACCATAAGCTGCTGCTAACAGGAACTCCACTCCAGAACAACCTGGAAGAGCTTTTCCATCTGCTCAACTTCCTGACACCCAACCGCTTCAAGTAGGACCCAGCACAAAAAAGAGTGCTCATTTACTCAAACACTCACAAAAATGACCCAATTTGCATTATGTTGTGTAATTCTATAATATGCCAATTTTAGTGTGGCTGAAGTTATGTAGGCTTCATATTATCACAGACATGTTGTAATAATTTCGCTACTAAATCACTTTGTTTCTGCAATCCCTCAGCAATCTGGAGGGTTTTCTAGAGGAGTTTGCGGACATCTCTAAAGAGGACCAGATCAAGAAACTACATGACCTGCTCGGCCCTCACATGCTCCGGAGACTCAAAGCTGATGTGTTTAAAAACATGCCGGCAAAAACAGAGCTGATCGTCCGAGTGGAGCTCAGCCCCATGCAGAAGTGAGACCCACAACCGCAATATCATTAACAAAATGTGTTGACTTCAGACATGTGCCAGTATCTAGTAATACAATATATTGCTGTAAAAAATATAAAATATTGTTAAGATGGGCACTTCATAATACAGTGGAAAAATACAGTTACTACTGGTTTACTGAAAAAAAAACAATTATCTGTGTAATGTTATGTAATTAATGTCAACAATGAATAGGGCTGCAGGCTATTGGAAAAAATCTGATATTGCGAGATTAGACTTTTCTGTGATGAACATTGCGATATGAATACAGTTTCACAAGATAGTTTGAATAGCACTATTTGATGGTTTTCTGGGGAGTTGTAACAGTATTCAGGTAGAGAAATCGAATAATCACTAATCGATAATCAATAATGTTACTTTGCTTTGTCTCAATTCCAGTCCAAATATCAATTTTGTTAGATCAAGAAAAAATATTGATTTGTTATTTACTTCAGAAGAAATAAGTCAAAAGGAAGAGTTTGTTCCCCCATAAAACAAGTAAAATTATCTGCCAGTGGGGTAAGTAAAATAATCTTATTTTTGCTTTGAAATGTAGATATTTGGACTAGAAACAAGACAAAAATTAAGAAAAAATAAAAGTAAGATTTTTTTGTTGTTGCATAAATCATATAAATTCCATATAAATACAGCAATTACATATAATTCTGTAGCTCAGTGCATATCTTGCGATGTGACTATTGCAAATGTGCACATTGCGATATCGATGCTGAAATAATATATTGTGCAGCCCTAATAATAGTAATATGTATCAAATATAAATATAGATATTTATACTGAGATGCCAAGATAATACTGTGGTGATAAAAGCTTCAGCAATTATTGTGTCATGTTTCATTATAAAAGCCTTTCTCAATCCTGGTCCTTGTGCGACCCCCCCCACCCAATCTGCACATTTTGCATGTCTGTCTTATTTAACTCACCTGAATTAGCTAAAGGGCAGCACGGTGGCACAGTGGGTAGCGCTGTCACCTCACAGCAAGAAGGTCGCTGGTTCGAGCCTCGGCTGGGTCAGTTGGCATTTCTGTGTGAAGTTTGCATGTTCTCCCCGTTCACTTGGGTTTCCTCCGGGTGCTCCGGTTTCCCCCACAAGTCCAAAGACATGGGGTATAGGTGAATTGGGTAAGCTAAATTGTCCGTAGTGTATGTGTGTGAATGAGAGTGTATGGGTGTTTCCCAGTGATGGCAACACCCATACTAGTGATTTCCCCCACAGTCCAAAGACATGCTGTCTGGATAAACAAAATTGACAGTAGTGAATAAGTGAGTGTATGGGTGTTTCATGGGTGTTGTGGCTGGAAGGGCATCTGCTGCGTAAAACGTATGCTGGAATAGTTGGCGGTTCATTACGCTGTGGTGACCCCTGATAAAGGAGTAAGCCGAAGGAAATTGAATGAATGAATGAAATACATACTGATACGCAACTGAAATCATGGCGAAATATCCTGTAGAGTCCACTTTGCAGGGCACTTGTTGTCTAATTAGAACAATGGTTTGATGTAAAAAGAGAAACATACAAAATGTCTTACCAGGACCAGGATTGAGATCTGCTGCATTTGAATCAGCAAAAAAAAAAGTAATGTAATCAGTTAGATGAAATAACTACATTTCTTATTGTGCTTGCCAAACAAAAACATTCAATGCAAAAAGACCAAAAATTAATATACAATAGAATATGAGAGAAGTTATATGTGTGTACTCTGTGTGTAAACAGAAAATACTACAAGTTCATTCTGACGCGTAACTTTGAGGCGCTGAACTCAAAGGGAGGAGGGAACCAGGTGTCTCTGCTCAACATTATGATGGACCTAAAAAAGTGCTGCAACCACCCCTACCTCTTCCCCGTCGCTGCTGCCGTAAGAGCACACATTAGATTCATGACACCTACCACAAATCATTTGGCTTTGAGCTAGGCTGGAGCTAAAGTAACTGATGTAGTGTGAATTACTGCTACCTGCTGTCAGAAACTGTGGCTCAAATGCTGTCCAAATGTTTGTAAAGAAAAACAATTGCTGCATTTAGTCTTTTTGTTTGTGTGCATATGTATCCTAAGCTGTTTTGTTGTGTTTATGTGCTGTAGGAAGCTCCCAAGACACCAAGTGGAGCGTATGAAGGTGTTGGGCTCACTAAGGCCTCTGGGAAACTCATGCTGCTGCAGAAAATGCTCCGAAAACTGAAAGAACAAGGCCACCGGGTGTTAGTGTTCTCTCAGGTATGAGCACACGAGTAAATACATTCACACAGCCTGCTCTTTACACGATACTAAAGATGCTTTGCTTTATTTGCTAGTAGGCTCTCAAACTGCAGTATGTTTGGTGCCCCCAGGTGGTGCACAATGCAAAATATTGAAATTATTACACTAAGCATCTGTTTTAAAAGGGATAGTTCACCTGAAAATAAAACCTCTGCCATCATTTACACACAGTAAGATATATTGAAGAATGTTTTGGGGTGGCGGGGGTGGGGGGGGGCAGTTTTTTCCCAACTTTTTCCCCCAACATTCTTCAATATATCTTACTGTGTGTAAAAGATGGCAGATTTTTTTCATTGACACACAGGAAGATACATTGAAGAATGTTGGGGAAAACCGTTGGAAAAAAACACACAAACAGCTGTTTTTCCCCCCAACATTCTTCAGAAATTATTGTTTTGTTTTCAACAGAAGAATGAAATGTGTTTACCATGTTTTGTTTCTAATGAGTTTTTTTGTTTGAATAAATATATGTTTCTGATCATTGCAGACTAATGTGGAGCAAATGGCTGGCTAGGTACTGCTTAGATGGACTAATTTGATCAGTTGAGGGAGTTGGTCTGAAAGTTTGATTGGATCATATAGTTATACTTATACACTCTGTTTCCTCGTCAGATGACCAAGATGCTGGATTTGCTGGAGGACTTCCTGGATTGTGAGGGTTATAAATATGAGCGGATAGATGGAGGCATCACAGGAGCTCTCCGTCAGGAAGCCATCGACAGATTCAATGGTAAGATACTTTTATAAATGATATCAAAGTATTATTTTATATTTAGTATTATTATTCATAAACCAGATATTTATTACACGATGATATGGTCTGGGTAAAAATCTTGAG
>CAIGQW010053631.1:19578534-19612103 GCA_903798125.1 Danio choprae
AATATAAATAATATAATATAACAATATAATTTGTGGGCAGCACAGTGGCGCAGTGGGTAGCGCTCTCGCCTCACAGCAAGAAGGCCGCTGGTTCGAGCCTCGGCTGGGTCAGTTGGCATTTCTGTGTGGAGTTTGCATGTTCTCCCCGTGTTCGCGTGGGTTTCCTCCGGGTGCTCCGGTTTCCCCCACAGTCCAAAGACATGCAGTATAGGTGAATTGGGTAAGCTAAATTGTCCGTAGTGTATGTATGTGAATGGAAGTGTATGGGTGTTTCCCAGTGATGGGTTGCAGCTGGAAGGGCATCCGCTGCATAAAACATATGCTGGAAAAGTTGGTGGTTCATTCCGCTGTGGCGACCCCAGATTAATAAAGGGACTAAGCCGAAAAGAAAATGAATGAATAATTTGTAGTTTAATAAAATTTAATATGGCTTTGTCTGTCTATTATGTAGATTTGAATGTCATCAAGCTGTGCCCTATTTTTAACACCTTTTGTTTACAGTATATGCTGAAAAGATCCACGTAAAATTGAAAGCTTTTAAGAAAACATTTAACCATTTAACATTTATTAGCACAATAAACATTTATTCTCTTTTCCTCTGAGTGGCATCTGATGCTTGACTGCATTAAGACGTCTGCTGTGAACTCAAAAACCCTGAATTCAGCACTCAAATTATTGCATGAAATAAATTATGAAAGTAGTTTGTCTAAAGCAGCTCCAAGCGCTTCTAGAAAGATGCAGTAACACCAAAATCTTGTCTGAATGATGTGATTTGTGTTCACTGGGCTGTTAAATGTCAGTCAAAGTAACAGTATGAGTTATGTGAATACAGTAAGAATGATGCTAATCTACATTTGTAGAAATTAAAACACACAGTCCTTAAGTTTGTCCTTTAAAATTCACTCTCTCGATAGATGTTAATTTACTCTGGATGGTACCAAGATGTTTGTTAACAACTGAGCCAGAGGTTTGGTTTCAATAGCAATTCAAATGTCACTGCAAAGTCATCTTTTCTCCCCTCACTCTTCCTCTCCTCTCTTCCCCGTCCAAATGGTTGATGATGAATGTGTGTTTTGTGAGGTTTTTTTCTGTTTGTAAGACTCGATCCATTGCGCGAGCTGTTGAGTCAGTTGTTTTTCAGACGTTTTCCAGAAAAGCTTGTGCCAAATGCTGAAAGCCTTATCTTAAAATGGCAGTTGATTTATTTTATTGTCGGGTAATCAAAACCTGCAATTTACAAGGACAAAATAACCCGAGAACAGACACGGTTGGGTTTACAAAATCTGGATCTGTTGTTGAGTTTGAATGTTACAAAGTATGGAAAGACACATAAACATTTGGTGCTATAATTGTAGCTTTTGCCTTATGCCTGGTGAGAGAATTTATTTGGATATTTTGTGGCGTCGAGGTCGATGATTGTGCTTTATTGACATTTTAATCATTTGTGTTATTTGTTATGATGACTTTTTGGGTGGCCGAAATGTGGGATCGAATCTTATATCGCACAATGAGTAACTCCATATCACTGTAAGGAATTTTATTTTTTTTAAAAATCCAAAACGACAGCAAACTTACCCCTTTTAAGATCGAGTTCTTTCTCATCTTGACAAGTTTGGGATACATTCTGCATTCTTGCATATCTAGTCATCAGTCACATACAACTTCACCCTACTCATTGATAGCCACACAGACGTATTTACACAATGATATTTACAATTTATGCTAAACCATATTAACAACACAGTTAATCACTGTTAGATGAATTTCTCTGTCTGTCTCGCAGCTCCTGGTGCGGTTCAGTTTTGTTTTCTCCTCTCTACGCGAGCGGGTGGTCTGGGCATCAACTTGGCCACTGCGGACACAGTCATCATCTTTGACTCGGACTGGAACCCTCATAATGACATACAGGTAATGCTGGGTTTTCTGATGACCAGCGCATCAGGACAAAACACAGTATTTCACTAGCCATTATTTGTTTATGCTGTTTATTTTATCACACATAAACTATTAAAGATGACAATTTACTCCCAATGATCACTATTGTGATCGTGCCTTTTTCCCCTTGAAAGCTCTAAAAGAATTTTTGTTAGCTTTGGCCAAGAAATTCAACCTTTAAATGTAAATAATAGTTTTGATTCAAATGTTTCAATTTCACATGACCAGATCGGTTTACATACTTCCTGCTTGTACATCAAAAGAAATAAGAGGTGGAAATTTGTTAGGTCACAATTGTAATGGGTAGTATTAATATGGTTAAAAATAAAATCAGTTGAAAGTGGAAGTGACATGATGTGATATCCCTTTCTCTGAATGTCTATTGTGCATTTAACTCATCTAAGTTCACACACACAAACACACATACACTAATGAAATTCTGATTATGCTTTTCCCACGTATACCTATATGTATATAAAACATACTTATTTTGAAACAATATGACATTGCGATATTTTGTTTAAATAGCTCTGTTTGGAAAGATTTCATTAATTTAGATCAATTGGGATGATCAAGTCTTATTTGAGCAGTGCATCTACATAAATTATAAAACTAACAAGCATAAATAAATAATGCTTTATGGTTTTCTAAAGAGTGCAAGTACAGAAATTGAACAATCATTGTATAAATAAAAAAATAATAAGAATCATATTTAAGAATATCTTTATCCTTTAATCTTTAATAAATAATCTAATCCATGTGACTATTGCAGATACACACATTGCCATAACGATCCTCAAATGATATATTGTTCAGCTATATAGGTATATAAAAACCTAATTTAACCAACATAATATCACAGTAGGCTTGTGTGTCTTTGTGTTGGGGAGGTCTAAGGAATGAAAAGTATACTTTCAAATTACAATAAAAAAATAGTGATTAAATGGGTTAAGATGAAGCAGCATCTAGTGAATTTAGCAGTGAAAATCACATTGTCTGACACCATGAGTATTGCAACAGACAAAATGTTGTGTAGTCTTTTTGTTCATAAATACCAACAAAAAGAAGAATGTTTTGTTCTTCTGTTTTCTTTGTTGTGTTTGCCACCTAGTGGACACATTGAGAACAGACTTATAAAACACATAGTGGCGTATGTGAAGACACATTTGCTAGGAAACTCTTGAAACTTTACATGATCTTGAATTTGATCTCTTTCTCTCAGGCCTTCAGTCGCGCTCACCGCATCGGTCAGGCCAATAAGGTGATGATTTACCGCTTTGTGACGCGAGCTTCGGTTGAGGAGCGAATCACGCAGGTGGCCAAAAGAAAGATGATGCTCACACACCTGGTGGTGCGGCCCGGATTGGGCTCAAAAGCAGGATCCATGTCCAAACAAGAACTGGACGACATCCTCAAGTTTGGCACAGAGGAGCTTTTCAAAGATGAGATTGAGGGTGGGATTGATAAGAGAAATTAATTGATGTATTGGAATAAATACACCAGTGAATCAACAATTTGATCATTCCTTGATTTGAAATGTTTATGAAAAAGCTGTGAATGGACTAAGTTTGCTATACTGAAGGTTCACCAGTGTGTTTCTTTTTCTTTTATTCAGCAGGGGACAATAAAGATGATGATAGCAGTGTAATACACTACGATAACGCAGCCATCGAGCGTCTGCTGGACCGCAGTCAGGATGCCACCGACGACTCTGACATGCAGAACATGAACGAGTATCTGAGCTCCTTCAAAGTGGCCCAGTACACTGTCAAAGAGGATGACAAGGTGGGTGATGCTTTTAAGTATCAAGATGAGCTATAAAGCAGGTTTTGATTTAAAGGAACACTCCATGTTTTTTAAAAATAGGCTCATTTTATAACTCTCCTTGAGTTATACTTATATTTTTAGGGTTTTTTCAACTTTAATGAGCCTAGGAAATGACAGTGGAGATTATAGACAGGAAAGTATGGGGAGCATAGAGGGAGGGGAAGATTTGGCAAGGACCTCGACCAGGAAATTAAACTTTACAAAAATAATTTAAACCATTTTTTAAAATTCATTCAGCCAATCTTGCCTGCTGCATCCATGGTACGGCAACAAAGTTAATTGATTATTATGCCAGAATGAGAGTATAATTCATAATAATAATTCATAATAATCTGTAATTACAGAATAATCAAGCTTTATGTGAGAAAATTATCTAAACTCTTTGGTCATTTTTGAGCGAGATGTTATTGGTCTAATCTGATTCAATAATCTATGCTAAGCTAAGCTAAAAATGTTCCCGCCAGAACCGGAGATTGGCTGAAAGGATTCAAATATTTCTGAAAAAGTGGACTATTCCTTTATTGATAAAAAAGTAACACAGCATCTATAGTTTGTTGTGGATTTTAGGCTCGTGCACACCGGGATGATCTATGTTCGCAGTTATCAACGGTTGTTCGACTTTCATACACAAGAAATGTTCACTGGTGATGTGCTGAGTGAACGTGCAAACTCTCTCCCTGATATTAGATGGCACTTAATGAAAAACAGAAATACACTGGTACACAAGGTGGCGCTGTGCAACTTTACTCTTTTTACAACTTTTTCTTAGCGTATTAAGCTTTTCCACTTGTTTTTAACCTCCTCTGCTAAAGCACAGTACACACAAACACCTGGTCAAAAGTTTGCGGGAAAAAGTTACAAGCCATAAAAGAAATTAAATGAAATTAAACTCACAATCGAATTGTATTTGGCTAGACCGCTTTGTGCTTGAGTGCCACCAAGTCATGTTTTACTGTAACTCAGACCACATGAACAAAGGTTTTTTAAAAGTTTTTTTTTTTAAACAAGCCTGAGGCACTTTTTAAAGAAATGATGCTTTTACTCCTGCCGTTTGTCCGTGGTGCGTCCAATGTCGGTGGTGCCAGACAAAACCATCCCAGTGTGCACCTGTCTTTTCTCTGCCAAAATAAATTTTTTGACAAATGTCCTTTTTTCCTCTGATTTTTCTTAAAGATAGTTAAAAAAGATACAAAGATAGATACATCTAAAATAAATATACACTTCCATTCAAAACATTGGAGTTTGTGATTAGATAACTGGACTAACCAGTTTTAAATGCTGTTTTATTCGTTCTAAAACAAAGCAGTCAAAGTGTATATATAATTACGTCCCAGAACTGTCTCACACAATTGCATTCCCAAACATCATCCACTTCCGAATGCAAGATAACATGACAGTGTTTGTTATTGTTTCGCGTTTGTGCTCTGAGGCGCAAGTCATTTGTTTTGTAGCAAAATAGGTGTCCTCAGTTGCAGAGACTTTAATTTTTTTACTGATGCTTTTGCCAGTTTCCCAGAGAAGTTCTGTTGAACAAATGGATTGGAAAGGATAGTTTCTTCACGAATGTTGGATGCGATTTTTCATTTTCTAACTTTCCACTTAAGTTTAATTTGCAGCATTGGATGGAGACATCTGAAAAGCAAAAGTTTTGTGGTCCAATTTCCTCATTTAATTTTATTGATACATGTGGAAAATAAATGGTAGATATTAAAGAGGCCTCATTTGCGATTGTGTGTCCAGATAGAGGAGATTGAGAGAGAAATCATTAAGCAGGAAGAGAATGTGGATCCTGATTATTGGGAGAAACTCTTGAGGCATCACTACGAGCAGCAGCAGGAGGATCTGGCCCGCAATCTCGGCAAAGGAAAGAGAGTTCGCAAACAGGTCAACTACAATGATGCAGCTCAAGAGGACCAAGGTACAGACAAACATAAAATGACCTTAATGTGTCACACCACACCTGATTTTACCACTCAGATCTGTAACATTAAACATACACTGGTATATTTACTGAGAACACGGTTTTGAGCTGATAAAAATGTGAGATGTATGCAGGAACAACACCAGTAGTGGTCTTTTATTAATGCTAAATGTTTTATTTGAAAAATAATAATAATAACACACTTCAGCCTGTCACCATGCTGCAAACATGAAACTTTAATAGTTTTTTTTCTGAGTTTAACCATATATTTAACATTATGTTTAACTACACACACACACATACATGTGCATCTCAATCAATTTGAATGTAGGGCTGGAAAAATATGACATTGCGATATTTTGTTTTTCTGTGATATAGATTGCGATATGAACACAATTTCACCAGATAGCTTGAACAGCTCTATTTGGAAAGAATTCATTAATTTAGATTTAGGATTTAATTTAATTTAGGATTATTCTGTAGAGGAGTGAATCATTCATAAAATATAAGACATTAAAGGTAAAAGTTAATTATACAGTGTTTTATGGTTTTTCTGGGGAGTCTTGACAGTATTCAGTTAATGAAATGATGAAATAATTGGTTGAAATAATAATTAAATAATAGAATACAATACAATACATCTTTATTAAAGTTACAAAAGGTACATTTGCTTGTGCCTGAATACTTTAAACTCTCTTGTGCCTGAATGCTTACATAGTCACGGGCCTTTAAAACACAAGCAAATTATAAACTCTCCTTCAATTATAGTTCCACAGATCTCATGTTTTCTGAACTGTGGCTCTTGGTCAACTATAATACCAACATATAAACTCAACATTGAAGTTCCTGCGATGTGACAATTGTGGATGCGCACATTGCGACATCAATGCTGAAACGATATATTGTGCAGCCCTATTAGAATATCATCAAAAAAGTTGAATAATTTCACTAATTCAATTCCAAAAGTGAAACTCATATATTATATAGATTAATTACACACAGATTGATATATTTCAAGTGCTTATTTCTTTTCATTTTTATTATAGATTATATATTCAATATTTTATTGTATATTTATGACTGATTTGTATAGCATTTCGTCAGCTTAAGTTGAATTTAAATGTGCTTTATACACAAAATAGTAATACTTTACAATAATGTTGTAATAGTTAATGCTAGTTAATGCATTTACTAACATGAACAAACAATCAACAATACATTTGTTACATTATTTGTTCATGTTAGTTAACGTTAGTTGTTCATTGTTAGTTCATGTTAACTAACGGTGCATTAACTAATGTTAACAAGCTTTATCAAGATTAATAAATGCTCTACAAGTATTGTTCATAATTAATTCATGTTAGTAAATACATTAACTAATGAAACCTTATTGTAAAGTGTGACCAATGAAATCTATTTGCTCTAATTCAAAAACACCAACATAATATAAGAATAAAACATAAGGTTCTAATTAATCTATAAAACCTAGGGCATCACATAGCCATACAGTGTGACTTATCAGTTTTGTTTGGTTTTCTTCTCAACAATGCGTGTTAGTCAGGTGCAACTTATTTTCTGGAAAGAAAATGTGGTGTTTGGTATTTTGCATTTTTTTCGTTGATCACAGCCACGCTCGTACTCCGTGAACTGTGTAAAACCTGGATGATTACATTCTCCAGGCTGGATGAGAACGATCCTTTGTGCTTTAATGGAAAAACATCAGACCGTCAGTACAAAAGCAGTCACATGATCTTCCTCAAATTCAATCATTTGATTTGTGACCTGGAAAGAGAGTCAGAATCTGAAATATTTGTCATGTTTGTCAGGGACTGCAGATCCCAGATTTTCAGTGTGGTCTCAGACATTTGGACCCCAGCACGTTTTTAATTACTCCTCCAATCCTCCTGCCTTTTATTACAATAGAGCCGTGTTTACGCTTGTCATAGAAATGCAGCATATTATCTTGTTTAAATCTCTGAAATTACATCTTGTAGCAGTTTCAGTCTCGGCATGTGGTTTACTACTTTGCTTTTTGATTGAGTGGGAGAGAAAGACTATATCCCACATGCTGCTCTTTTGGTCAGGTTAGCCCAGCCGCATGCAGCTGACTCAAAAACGGCTACATCCACAACACCCAGGGGATGCCGAAGTGTGGCAACTTTTCATTTATGTGTCAGAAAGAGCAAAACAAAATGGTCGGGAAGAAGACAAATAACAGAAATGAAAAAGGAGGCTTTCTCTAGAACGAAGCAATATGGAATTTATGGTTTTGCGACTGTGCTTATGGCTACATAATTACAGTGATAACTAAGATAAACTGTAAGTACATACTGTATACTTTTCCCTGTGTATCCAAGCAGCCTGACTTGCACGGTCGTAATGTTGTGGCACACCCTCTGCCAGTGTTGGGGAAAGTAATGCCTTACAATATTGAGTTACTTCCCAAAAATGTAACTAGTTGCATTACTTGGTTACTTTTTATGGTAAGTAATGGGTTACTTTACTTTTGCATTACTTTTTCTTACCTGGCTGAGGCTTGATTTCTTTTAGAACTTGCAGGGTTTGTTTTTTAATAGAGGAGCTCAGCAATTAATAACACACTGCATAAACTTCATTTACATTAAAAAACACATCAAAAGTAATAGTGTAGGATAATGTTATCTTCTGAGAACTTCCTGACCCCAGAGCTATACATGGCATATATACAGATTATTGAAAGTTTAAAGCAATGTGTTTGCTACTTTTGCACTTTTTGTCTTATTAGTTAAGTAAAATCACTGTCCATTGAGACAGTCCCCCCTTTTTTTTCAATGCATTCAAAATAAAGAAATATTTCCATCACAGAAATGTAAGGCTCTGGTGAAAATACTATTTCAAATCCTAACACAAATACTATTACTTATTTATTTAAACTTAGAAAAGTAATATTCGGTGGTGCAGAGGGTAGCACAATCGCCTCACAGCAAGAAGGTCGCTGGTTCGAGCCTCGGCTGGGTCAGTTGGCATTTCTGTGTGGAGTTTGCATGTTCTCCCCGTGTTGGCGTGGGTTTCCTCCGGGTGCTCCGGTTTCCCCCACAAGTCCAAAGACATGCGCTAATTGTCCGTAGTGTATGTGTGTGAATGAGAGTGTATGGATGTTTCCCAGTGATGAGGAATCCTCTGCGTAAAACATATGCTGGCTAAGTTGTCGGTTCATTCCGCTGTGGCGACCCCAGATTAATAAAGGGACTAAGACGAAAAGAAAATGAATGAATGAATGAAAAGTAACATTATTATTAGGGCTGGGCGATATGGCAAAAATGCAATCTCAATAATTATTATTTTTCATATTGAACGATAACGATATATATTTCGATATCAGTTGTTAATGCTTCCAGATTTAAAAGACTACCTCAACAATGACTGAAAAAATTAGAGGGTCCATTAAATAGCATAACATTTTTTCAACCGATAAATTTTCAGTGGCCGAAAATTCAGTACATCTCTAATATAAACACATTATTAGATTCCTATTTTTGCACATTTCTGCTGTGGTATTGGCTCTTAGATCAATATAGAGTAAAAAAGTCCAGAGCCTATCATTGTTATTGACGAAAATTTGATCACTATTCCATATAATATTGTTTATCGGCCCAGCCCTCATTATTATGTAAATCGCTTTACTTGTAATTTATTACCCCTAACACTGCCCTCTGCTGAATATATTACAAATGCACAGAGAACTGTCAAATGGGATTTTTAAAAAATATATATGCTCCACTAATTGACTTTTGTGGGTTTTCATTTTAATTTAAGCAGCCCTGTGTTTTCCTGTACGGCTAAATCATTCTGTTTGACAGCAGGATTTGGACCAAATGTGTGTTGATGGTTAGATAAGTAGAGATACAGAGCATTTCGTATCAACAGAGCCAAATCTGAAATGATCACATCTGTTTTGCTTTCCACTGTTGGAGAGAGTCGCCAAACTGATGTATATGGTTTAGGTTGAGCTTCATTTTGAGGATTCTGGTGCAGGGAAATGATCTGACCACCGGGCTGTGGTTTGCATCGAGAGTTCAGTACTGACAGAGCTCTTTTGTCTGTTCTGTTACAGAGTGGCATGCTGACATTTCAGATAACCAATCAGAATACTCTGTGGGCTCGGAGGAGGAAGATGAAGACTTTGACGAGAGGCCTGAGGGTGAGGAACAAGCATACACACTCTCCCTTCCTATTCACCAATTGTTCATAATAATAATAAAACATAATAAAAATAAACATAATAAATTGAAAGGTTTCAACTAATAATTCAAAATTTGATTTGATTTATGGTCTGTTTTTAAGTGGTTGATAAAAAGGCTAAAATGTCCCATGACTTTATTGAAAAAAGAACTCAAGACGAATCCTAGCTTTGTGGTCGAGACTTTTGCGCATGCAAGCTACGCTCACAAAAGAACAAATCTAGTAATAACTACTGTACTCCACCATTAAAAAGTCCAGGCTAAAGTGGTTCAGATTCATATGGCGAATGAACAAACAGTGCCAACTTTGCCAACTAATTTGACACCCAGAGTCTTCACAATAAAACATCTAACTAATGAAGCTCAAAAAAAAAAACCCTGGGCAAAACAGATCAAAACTGACCTCAAAAACCAACTTGGACTACTCTATGCCAAACACAAAGCCCTCAAGCTGCAGAACTGGAAACTATTTGACAAAAATAAATACGATTGGCTCGGGGACAAACCTCATCCAAACGGTGATGTTGCAATACTCCATACTTTCTGACTTTAATTAAGACATTATTTGGTAGCTTTGTGTCCCTTTTGGTTCTTTACATACAGTCCAAGTCTGTCTACGTTTTTTCTTTTCTTTTACAAACATTTCCCAAATGATGTTTAGCAGAGCAATGGATTTATCACAGTACTGTATTTCCTATAACTGTATTTCCTATAATATGTTTTCTTTTGGAGAAAGTCTTATTTGTTTTATTTAGGTAAAAAAAAAACATTTTAAGGTCAATATTATAAGCCCCCTTAGGCTATTTTTTTTCATTGTCTACAGAACAAACCATCATTATACAATGACTTGCCTAATTACCCTAACTTGCCTAATCAACCTAGTTAAGCCTTTAAATTTGATTTTAAGCTGAATACTAGTATCTTTAAAAATATCTAGCAAAATATTATGTACTGTCGTCATGGTAAAGATAAAAGAAATCAGTTATTAGAAATTAGTTATTAAAGCTATTATGTTTAGAAATGTGTTTAACAAATCTTCTCTCCGTTAAACAAAAATTGATGTGTAAGGTGCGTAAGAAAAGATAAAGCTTTGTGGGGCCTGGTTTCACCAGTTCTTCCCCCGGCCGGTCCAACAACAGATTAAATAATAACAATGATTTGAATAAAAAAATAAAGGATACACGAAAAAAAAAATCAAATAAACAACTCCTACTTACATATACTTACATATACTACATTCACAGGGTAAGTGTGACGTGGGCATGGCAGCCTGGGCATTGCACTGGACAGATCCATGCTGCATGTCATACTTTTTTAATGCACCACAAAGCAACTGTCACACACTATACACTTCAAGGCTGATCTTATAACTTTCACCTCCTCAAATTATTATTGACGTTGTTGTTTTATTATTATTATTATTATTATTATTATTATTATTATTATCATCAGCATGAGTATATTATAGTTATCACATTTATCTGTTCACTTCTTGATCTTTCAATCTTATTATTCTTATTAATATTATTCTTTACTTTGTGTTCTTATTACTTGTATATTATCATTATTATAGTAATGTTTTTTTCTTATTATTCTTGTTATTATGTCGGCTGCACTTTATTTTTTTACTTTCTTTTCTTCCTTTCCTTTCCTTTTCTTCTTCTACTTCTTTTTCCACTTTTTCTTCCTTTTTCTTTTCTATTTCTTCCTTTTCTTCTCTTTCTTCTTCTATTTCTTCTCTTTCCTCTTCTTCTACTTATTATTATTATTATTATTCATTCATTCATTCATTTTCATTTCGGCTTAGTCCCTTTATTAATCTGGGGTCGCCACAGCGGAATGAACCGCCAATTTATCCAGCATATGTTTTACACAGCTGATGCCCTTCCAGCTGCAACCCATCACTGGGAAACATCCATACACACCCATTCACACTCATACACTACGGACAATTTAGCTTACCCAATTCACCTGTACCGCATGTCTTTGGACTTGTGGGTGAAACCGGAGCACCCGGAGGAAACCCACGCCAACACGGGGAGAACATGCAAACTCCACACAGAAATGCCAACTGACCCAGCCGATTTGATCAATTCGTCTTTTGGTCCAAACTAAATGAACATAAAGACTTATTCTAATGAACTGCACAGTCACACTGTTTTAATCAATTCAAACTACCACAGGTTTACCAACTACTTCAGCACCAGTAGCCTTCACAACTAAATGAGACCAAGAAAACCTTGACAAAGCATTTCAAGACTGACCTCAAAAACCAGCTTAGTCTTCTTGATGCCAAACTCAAAGCCCTCGATTGCCAAAACTGGAAAATGACTGTACAAACTTTCATGCACCAGCAGCACCCACAGTAATGTACTGGCTCTGGGAAAAAACCTCATCCAAACTGTGATGAAGTGATTCTCCTACCCTACTCATCTTTTGACGATTTTTACAATTTATTTAGGACATCATTTGGTCAATTTGTGCTCTTTTGGTACATTTGGTTTGTTATTGGGGCGCCTTGCGGCTTTGTCAGGTTTTGCTATTCTTCTGGAGGCACATTCACAGTTCATGTATTGCAGCTGTTCAGGATAATGTATCCTTCCTGTGCCGTAACCCTGTTTCCTGATGCTGGCTCAGTGAGATGGACATGTTGAACTGATCTCTTGGCTGACTTTCCTCTCCCCTCGTCCAGGTCGCAGACAGTCACGCAGGCAGCTCCGAAACGAGAAGGACAAACCACTGCCACCCCTGTTGGCCAGAGTTGGCGGCAACATTGAGGTATCTCTTATTTGTATTTGTCCGGCTTCACTTCTGTTTATTTGTTTGTTTTGGCACTACTATTGTAAATCACTGTTGCAAAAACATGTCAGCGTGCTTGGTGTAAAATCAACACCAGCTTACTGGTCACAGTTTAATGTGATTAATAGTGCATTTTCCCAGTGTTTGCTTATCTGGAGGCCAGTATATACAGCATCTCTGGATACGTGCCTCTCGTAATTAAATTGACTGACATACAGCTGGAGATAACATGGCTGCATTTTTCCGCTTTTCAGAATTGCCCAGCAACATTTCATAATGTCAGTAAAATCACGTCTGTTTTTCATATGAGAGCTGATTAGATTCAAATAATTTACATAAAAATTGAGCCTGTCATCAACTGCTTTTCATCATTTCCAGAATATAAACATGATACATATAAACTGATACATGGATCAGATTGCTTTTAAAAGCAACAATAAAACAATCAAAATAAAAACAATTTAAACAGCTTTTATTTGCTTTTATTTTCTATTTCGTTTATAATTCTCCAAAATTTAGATTCTTGCTGTTAGTACTTTCTTTTGTTATCGTTGTTATTATTCTAAGGTCACGAGTGGTTGTGTAAGCATTTCACTGCATATCACACTGTGTATGACTCTGTATGTGACAAATAATAATTTAATTTGAAGTTTGGATTTGAATCTTTATAAATTTGACAAGCTCTTCAGTAATCCTTCAAGAAAATACAAATAGTATCACGTGTTCAGCGCACAGCGTTGGTTTGAAAGCTGTTTTGCTTTCTTTTATTTTTCTTTTCTCTCTTTTTTTATCTTTGTACTGCACTTTGGCCAACTGAGGTTGAATTTAAATGTGCTCTAAAAATAATTGAAGTCGAAGTTGAATATTTGATAAATCACCAAACATAAAAGCATTTTGTCTGTTTGTTTTGTACCTTTAGGTCTTTAGGTTCCGTTTTAAAAATTACAATGTGAATGCTAAGTGAACCAGGACTAAGTTTATTATTTTCTTCTTTTTCCTGGACTAAACTAACCTAGAGAGTCGGTGCTGACAGCATCGTAGGTGGTACACCAATATGTAGCACAACTGCTCTTTGGGTGTCCCAAGTTTGAATCCCGGCTCACGAACCAGTCTCCCTTTACTGATCCTTCTCCAACGTTTCTTCCTGTCTGACTATTGTCCTATAAGAATAAAGGCAAAAAACACCAAAATAAATCATTAAACTATCCTAGAGAAGCACTCATTCAAATGCAACCAGTGCAACCTATTTGTGTTTCAATGCCGTTTTCACTGCATTTTAGTATTTGTCTTGTAAATTTGATAATTGTGTATCTGTCAGGTATTGGGCTTTAATACACGTCAGAGAAAAGCCTTCCTGAATGCCATCATGAGATGGGGGATGCCCACTCAGGACGCCTTCTCTTCTCAGTGGCTCGTGCGGGACCTCCGTGGCAAGAGCGAGAAAGAGTTCAAGTAATGCTTTCTTTTTGGAAAACGTAAAGTGATAAAATAATGTATAAACTACAGGAAACTTCAGTTTTATTCTGTTATGTTTGTTTATTCTTCTGACAGGGCATATGTGTCGCTCTTCATGAGGCATCTCTGTGAGCCAGTGGCTGATGGTTCAGAGACATTCGCTGACGGTGTCCCACGCGAGGGGCTCTGCAGGCAGCCGGTCCTCACACGTATAGGAGTCATGTCTCTGGTCAAGAAGAAGGTCAGTGTGGGTCTGCCACATTTTAGAGAGTCAAACCAAAGGGGCCTTACTTGATAATTAAACATCTTACAAATGCATAAAAAAGGCTTAAAGCAGGGGTGTTCAAACTTGGCCCTGGAGGGCCGGTGTCCTGCAAAGTTTAGTTCCAGCCCCAATCAGACCCACCTGAGCTAGCTAATCAAGCTCTTACTAGGCTTTCTAGAAACATCCGTGCAGGTGTGTTAAGGCAAGTTAAAACTAAATTTGCAGGACACCGGCCACCCAGCACCGAGTTTGGGCACCCCTGGCTTAATGGCTCCAAACTTTTTAATGCTATGTTTTCTTCAAAGTCTTAAGCAATTCACAATACTCAGACTGTTGTGTAAGATGTAAGCTAAACTTTTAAGCTAAGTTTTTTCTGATTGTGAACTATAGTGTAAGGGCAGGTGGGCATTATGTTGTGTGCAGGTGCAAGAGTTTGAACACATCAATGGGAAATGGAGCATGCCTGAGCTGAAGCCAGAGATCACAGTTGACTCCAAGAAATCCTCAAGAGCCTCTTCACCTGCCATCAAGACAGACACTCCAACACCTGAACTGAGCTGCAACAACACACCCTGCACCTCCAAACCAGGTACAGGCCCACCCAAAACCCTCACAAATAAAGAACCTGTAGTAAACAGAGACTTTATCTGCTGGAACTGTTCCCACAGCCACTCCCTCTCCACCTGACAAGATGGAGAAGAGCGCAAAAGAGGCAGAGAAAGATGAGGCTGAGTCCCTGACAGAAGCAGAGAGAGAGCGAGAGAAGGAAAAAGCAAAAGAAGGAAAGGAGGGAGAGAGTGCAGAGAGCACAGAACACGGAGAAGTAAGTGTGTGTTTGTATGTGTCTACTGGTTTTGGTGATTTACGAGGACAAATTTGTGTAATGACATGGGTTTGACCTAGATATTACAATGTGGAGGTGGTTTATGAGGACATGCCCTGTGTCCTCATAATTCAAAACTGTTTATCATACATTGCGCGTCCCCACACAAGGATACTGTAGTAAAACCTGACATCTTGGACATTTTGTGATCAGGCCTTCAGTCCCCATGAGGTAAGAAATAGTAATAATACTCAATTTGAAAGTGTAAAAATGCAGTCAGTTATTTTGTAAGAGGTAGGATTGGGGGTGCTGTTGGATTTGGGGATGGAAAATATTGTTTGGTTCATATAAAGACAAAAAAAGTCCCAACAATTCACATAAATCTAGCATGAATGTGTTCATGATGCCCAGTGTGAGGACCGAATGTAACCAAATGATAAAGTAACTGAAATCACATCCAACTGTCTACATGTAAATCTAAGTTCAGTGTAGAAACAATAGAAGTTAAAACAACAGAAGCATATAAAATATCCATCTTGAGAAGAAAATGTGTGTGTGCGTACCTGGTATTCCTTAAATTGTGGGAATAAATCTTGACCATGTCTTGACCATTTCTTCCCCCATGAAGAAAGTAACTCATACTGTATATCACGCAGAATTGAGGTTTTTGAAAATGTAAAAATGCAGATTGTTTCCTGTGAGGGTTGGGTTTAAGGCTAGGGTTGGGGTAGGGGGATAGAAAATACAGTTTGTACAATAAAAAATCATTACATCTGTCCCAATTAAGATAGCTACAAATTGTGTGTGTGTGTGTGTGTGTGTGTGTGTGTGTGTGTGTGTGCATGTGTGCGTGCATGCGCGCGTGTGTGTGTGTTGTCTTGGCATGTGGCAGGGTTTATTATGATTCATAGGTTTAGATAAACACTGTGAATGTTTAAAATTAAATTTCATATTTCTAACAGAGTGTTGGAGAGCATGATGCTGTTTGCTTTTAAAAATAATTCTTACATTTTTTTAAATATTATGTAAGGTGATAATTCCTTAATTATATTATTAAGAAGTAGTGCCTGTGAATGTGGCACACACTACCTAAAGTGAGGATTGAGAATTTTTTATATTCACCAAACACTTAAAACAATTATTTTTGCTGCTTGTTTAAACTGCTTATTTAAAATTAGCTGACTCAACACAATTCTTGAATTTTTTTGGGACAACTTAATTGTTTTATGTTCAATCCGGCAACTGGCAGCTAGCTCTCTGCAACTCTCACATGGTCGCCCACTGAAGCTAAGTAGGGCTGCACTTGGTCAGTACCTGGATGGGAGACCACATGGGTTGCTGCCAGAAGTGGTGTCAGTGAGACCTGTTTGGGTACTAATGCCCCAGTATAGTGAAGGGGACTCTATACTCCGTCGTCTTCCTTCCTTCCCAATTATCATGTCCATCATGGCCTCTTAACCGTCCCCATATGACCTCATTGGCTTCATCACTGTCTTCTCTCCACCAATCAGCTGGTGTGTTATGTGCGGTCTGTTGTAACATGGCTGCTGTCGTGTCATCCAGGTGGATGCTGCACACTGGGGTGGATGAGAAGATTCCCCCCGATGTGTAAAGTGATTTGAGTGTCCAGAAAAGCGCTATATAAATGTAAGGAATTAATATTATTATTAATCCACTTAAATATGTAAAAACAATTAAGTTAACTTAATCAATTTGTGTTGGGACAACATGAAGGAATTGTGTGGAACCCAGTATTATTTTTTTACAGTGAAACTGTAATTAAAATGTATACATTTAGAATATGCATAATCCAGCAAAACCAGTAATGTGATGTTTTAAAATAGCAGTTTTAATGTATTTTTAGACTATATATTTTTTAGCTGCCATTACTTGGTGCTCATGAAAAGTTTCCTATAATTATCAATGCTGAATACAGTTACTTGCATTTGTTTGAAACAGATTTTTTGTTTTGTAACAGAGTAAACATTTTTATTGATTCCCTTTCATCTCTTTTTATTCATCTTTACCAAATCAAAGTATTAATTTCTTAAACTCGAACTGACCCCGAAGTTTGGAATGATTGTCTATAAATGTGGAAAAATCAAAGTGAATCTTCTCAATGCCAGTGCAAGATATCTTTTGTTGTTCAAACCGTTCACTTCCTTAGCAACAATGTTTGACATTGATCAGACTTGATAACAACTGCTTTTCATTGTACCAAAAGGAGACATTTCATCCAACAATTTTATGTTTTGTCCATACAATGAAGGTCAGTGGGCACCAAAATGATTACCAACATTCTTCAAAAATATCTTCTTTTGTGTTCAGCAGAAGGGCAAGTAAAAATAGCATTGTTTTTATTATTTCTTAATGTAATTTACTGCTTAAAAAAACAGATTGCCCCAATCCATATAGCCTGGTGGAAATCTAATGGCCCAAACCTCCAATAATCTTTGATAATAGGACTGTTTCAGCCCAACACACAGCACTTTTGGTGATTTTCATCTCGGTTAGAGCAAAAATCTAATGTAAAACAGCTCTGTTCAAGGATGTCTGAAAAAGCCGGAACCAAACAGTCCCAAACCCTGCATTACAGACTGTCTTTAGCGCAACATCTGCTATAATGCAATGAAACCAACATCTGTTACAATATAATGAAATAATTAAGATGTATTTGTTGCTTGTTACAAAATGATTTTATCACGATACAACTTTTAAATAATTGTTTAAAGAAGTTTTTGTTTTTGAACAACAATGTTGTCATGTAAATATATTGTATGTGACACTCAAATAAAGCAAACGTTTCTTTCTTTTCTTCCAGACTTCTGCCGCAGTGAATGAGGGCGAGAAAGATCCAGTAACAAGTGAAAAATCGCAGACATCCGAAAGTCCAGCAGCAGCAGCAGCTTCTGATGACTCAAAAACGAAAGAAAACCCTGACATCTCTCAGTCTTCACCAAAAGAAAAGAGCGAGAAAGACAAACAAGAGGAGGAGGGCAACGAAAAAGAGGCCTCCACTGAGAAACCGTCTGATTCTCCATCTGTTAAAGAAGAGAGCAAAGGTAACAAATGATGAAATCTGGTCAACTTTAATGCCAGTCTTTCAGTTTATTGTGATCTGACTGTTGTCTGTCACCGCAGAGGCTCTGAAAGGCGACAAAAAAGAGAAGGCTGGAGAAGAGAAAGAGAAAACTGAAGCATCGACTCCTCCATCAGAAACAACAGAGAAGAAGGACAAATTAGATCATTCTTCTGAAGTCAAAAAAGGTGAGATTTCTTTGCATTTTATATATTTCATACTTTATATAGAAGGTTAAAAAAACACTGGAGTTAAAAGTTGTTTGTACAATCATACTCGATGGTGCAATGAAAGCTACATTAAAGCCAGATTTATACTTCTACATTGAGTGATTGGCGTACCGCATGGTACATACTTTGGACGTAGCCCACGGTGTTGTGAACATTTATACTTCTGCGTTCTGCCTGTGTTGCTCTGACAATCACACTTCCAAACTCTAGTAGGCAGTGGGGTTTCTATGGTCCACTGTGTTGAGTTTTTTGCAGCAATGTGTGCGATGCTACTGTAGAAATAGCATAAATTCACTCTCATTCAAGGAAGAAAGAGACGGGAACCAGCAAACTTTCAACAACTTGAATCATCAAGTAAACACAAAACAAGTGTATTTATCTTGAGTTACTTTTTTTTTTTTTTTTAATTTTTAGGTGGTTTCACCTTTATTGATAGGACAGTGGAGATTTACAGAGAGGAAAGTATGGGGAGGAGAGATAGGGGAAGGATTGGCAAAGGACCTCAAGCCAGTAATTGAACTTGGGTCACCGTGAGCACCCCGGTGCTATGTGCCGACGCACCAACCACTAGGCTATTGGCGACAATTTGAGTTACTTTTAAACCCTCCGGCCAGCGGCCTCGCTCCGCACACCTCCGTCATCTCTACCAATCACAGCTCCACGTCCTTGCAACATCCCATCAAATTTTTGAGTGGTTCACATCATGGTTCGCATCACAACAAATACTATATAACTGTCAAAAATACATAAAAAATAAATAAATATTAAAGAATAAAATTAGGAAATTAGGAATTAAAGAAATACTTAATGGTCAGAATAATAATAGCTTAATAAATTACTTGGGAAACTGGTTTATTTAACATGGTATAATTTGTATGTTTTTATTTATTCATTTATTTTTATAAAATTTTTGATGGGACATTTGACAGTTGATTTAAACCCACAGTACAGTAGGTAGCGGTAATGCATCTTTTTGTTGAATGCTGACTGTCATTAAAATGAAAAGAAGTAAAATGGTCTACATCAGAGTATGGCGAAGAGTATGTCTGCGTCCGAAATTGCCAACTACTCAGTAGGTACTGCATTTGAGTTTGAATTTACTACTCAACTGTTTGAAAAGTACGTTCTTTACAGTATAAATGTGAGTAGTATGAATGGAACTCGGAGGTACTACATCTGCCATTTTGTTATGATCACTTGACCTACCTGCGTCAGTTGCATTGCTTCACTCCCATTCACTAATTCTCTTGCAGTGCTTCATGGGATAGGGTAGCGTCCATCCGAAGTAGTAGGTCATCCGGGTACTTTCAGGATTTTCGAATTCTATGAATTTGGACATACTTCTCAGCTCGCATACTGTTTTTAGCGTACTATATAGTATGGAAGTATGCAATTTCGGACGCAGCCTGAGTGACTGTGCGATGGCACCGTTAGACCATCTCAACGCAGAAGTATAAAATGGCCTCAAGACTACAGTTTTTTTCTGTGAGGAGTAAATCACTAAACTAAACATGATGTAAACCTGTTTTTCTTCTTCCATCGGGTCACAGAGGAGGTGAAGGGTGAAAGGGATGCTGGGAAGGAGGTCCGGGTGCAGAGGGAGGAGGTGCCCAAAGTTATCAGCAGACCAGCAGAGCGTCCACGGTTCATGTTCAACATCGCAGATGGAGGATTCACAGGTAAACTCAAACATGGTTAAAGCTGCTGTGTGATTTTTATTTGTTGAACTACTTACAATATTGAAGCCATCTTTGCTCTTGTGCTAATTAAAATGTTTGTGCCAATAACAAAAATGATGACTAAACAAAAACGGAACTGAAACAGCCAACCGATTTAATTTATTTATTTGTTTATTTTATAGCCAAAATATACATTGAAATATATATTATATATTTTTAGATATTTAGTTTAAGCCTTCACATGACAAAATATATAAGAAAACATACTTAAAGTGGAGAGCAAGACAACATATATCAATATATATATATTTTTAATTTAGACAACACTTCAGAGTTATTATTAATTCTCTGGTTCGATATTAATAGGTACTTGTTTTGAGTAAAAAGGTTAATTTATGTTTTATTTGATAAACTGAGATCTGTCTGTCTGTCTGTCTGTCGGCCTGCCTGCCTATCTATCTATCTATCTATCTATCTATCTATCTATCTATCTATCTATCTATCTATCTATCTATCTATCTATCTATCTATCTATCTATCTATCCATCTATCCGTCCGTCCGTCCGTCCGTCCATCCATCCATCCATCCATCCATCTCTATCTGGCAGGTCATCAGGTCAACAAAATAAGATGTTGTTTGCCTACAGATGTGGTGTATTTATGGTATCTACCAGTAGGGGCTAACTAGTGCAAGTTTACAAAGAATAATTAATATCTACAGATTTTTTATTTAATTTGTGATGCTAATAGCACTGAAAATAGCACTGTGGAAGAAATTTTTATATTTAGTACCTGCATCACTTATAGTATTAATTGTGATGCTGTCAATCTACTGAGCATCTCACTCATTCCCACGTCTTCACCTTTAGCCATGTTTGCCCTTAAATCAAAGCATGCCACGTCATTGTGCCAACGTTATGTAAATCCGATCACTCTTGTAATGTGAGGTATGTCCTGTTAGGATAAAGTGCAATGGAGCAGAGTGTTTAGTCGAGGGAACATGACTCTGAATGCCTCTGAGCTTCTGTTGAGCGGTTTTACCAGGAACAGCAAGCAGTGATTTCATCTGTCAGTGGTTTACAAATGCTTCCCTTAGATTAGTTTCCATCGTTTCACCATTGATTATTTCCTAAAATGACTGGTGTTGAAATGTGAAAGCCTATGATTTCATGCATTCTGTTTATATTCATGGTCAAATCTGCATGTAAATGTCAGCTTGCGTGTTTATGCTTTGCGTGCAAATACTGTAGGAGTGCATGCATCAGTGTTTCTCAGCGAGTCTAATACTATGAATAATTGACCTGTGGTAAGGGTGGATACTTCAATGGGAGTACTGGGAATATAAAGGGAGAGTTCAGGGGTAGGAGTGCCATTACTATTCTGCAATATGTTTTGAAGATGAGTGCAATGACCAACACCGAATCATGCTTTTCTCTACAGTATGATTTGTCCCCTACTTATGTCACTTATTTGTTTTCTTTTATTTCTAAGCAGTGGTTAACTAAACCACAGTTTAAATACATAGAACTGTAAATATTAATTTATTATAACTATTTTGTCCAGAAAATGACAATTGGTCAGAATAGCAATGATTATAAAGTGATGCTTATACCACCAAATATTGATTTGTGTTCAAAACGGTTCTGAAGTTTATATATTGGTATATTGATGTTTTGCATAATAATATAAACTATAGCTAATAATATAGCTAATAATATTTTTTTTATTAAAATCTGCTTTTATTCTAGCCGAAAATAAAACAAATAAAACTTTTTCCAGAAGAAAAAATATTATAGGAAATACTGTGCAGATTATCTTAATTAGTTAAATATCACTGAATATTTAAAATATTTGAAAAAGAATAAATATTGCACAGTAGGGCTAATCATTTTGCCCTTAACTCTGTGTGTGTGTGTGTGTGTGTGTGTGTGTGTGTGCGTGTGTGCGTGTGTGCGTGTGTGCGTGTGTGCGTGTGTGTGTTAGGGTTGTCACGAAACTGGAATTCTGTACCAATCAGTACTGAAATTTTAAAAACGTCCATTTCCCACTAACATTTGAGCGCTGTTGAGCACGTTCTTAAACACCGCTGATTTGCCATTGTGTTCACGTGCTCAACAGATATGACTGGGATTGGCCGTGATGGTCATCAGTTCACCAAACTCACTGCTCTTTACTGAGTGTAACCACAGATACAGAGACACTGGAGCATTTTAAAGGCGCGATTCATCAGCGGATTGCTTGTATGTCAGCTTATAAACAAACCAGCTGATCGACGTGACTTTGAAATGCTCCAGTGTCCCTGTATCTGTATCAACAGCGCTCAAATGTTATCGGGAAATGGACGTTTTGAAAATTTCAGTATCGATTGATAGCGAATTCCAGTGTCGTGACAACCCTAGTGTGTATGTATATATATATATATATATATATATATATATATATATATATATATATCTTTTTTTCTTTTTCAGTCTTTATTGGATATGCATTTAACACTCACAGTTAAAAACAAGAACATCAAAATTCCAGTTTCAGTACTATATATTATAATGTTTAAATTCATAAAATAAATTCAGCTTTCAGCTTCAAATATTGTCATTTTATTGGTTCTTGGCCATAACATGAATATAATCATCTGTGTCAGCCATCATTTTATAAACTGTGCATTCCTGACTGTACTTTTTAAATTTACTAATATTCAAAAGCCTTCTCTTGGCAGGTCAGTGGTAAATCTCTACTCTATTATTGCATAGATCCCCCCGCCCCAGCCCCAGTCACTATAAATAGTTCCAGTTCCCAGAAGCCAATCACTTTATAGCATTTAATTTAGAACTTTGAAGGAGAACAACTAAACATCAAGGGGTTTGTATTTAGTGTGCATAAACATTTCACCAGCGCTGATAAAACATTTCAAGCAAACACTACACATGCCGCCTGCACTCTGAACATGGCCATCGTGTTTATAGCTAGATAACAGGATTTATGCACTTGCTAGCTTTGTTGTCGGAGGATTGTTGCCTGTTGTTTATTTCCCTTCAGCAGGTATAATGGGATGGTATGTGATATCTGCCGGTGTTTTTTCTCGTCTGCACAGAGCTCCACACTCTCTGGCAGAACGAGGAGCGGGCAGCTATTTCATCAGGCAAGATCAACGAGATCTGGCACCGGCGGCACGACTTCTGGCTGCTGGCAGGCATCGTGTGGTATCCTTCGAGATAGACTGATCCTGTCACCGTGCAAACTATCCAGATCCATTAATGTATATTTATACAGCGTTCGCTGAATGAACAGTGTTTAGAGCTCAAAGCCAAGAAGAACAAGGCAGTAAAACAAGATGGAGAATAATAATAACAACATTCGCACACAAATACGTTCATTTGCTTTACTGAATTCTACAAAAAGCAAATAGATTTTTTTTATTATTATTAAAAACTACAATTATTTTATTAACAACTTCTTTTGTACTGCAGTTTGTCTATTTGAATTAAGTTTACGTTTGACTTTAAGTTTGGTTTTAAAAAATTGATCACTTGTGTTTTTTCTAAAAAATAAATATATTAATTAATGGAGAATTATATTATACAATTAATTATTCATAGTAGTATTTTTAAACTCTGAAATACTGCTAATACAGTTAATTATATGCTTTCTGAATGAGTTTTTAGAGAAATGTTGACAAATTCAGATTATTTGTGACTTGCTTGGTCTTATATTTAGACGTATGAAATCCACATAAATCCTGTTTGTCTTTCAGTATTATTTACATACTGCTGTAGTATTTATTCATATTTTTTATGATTTTTTCTTTTTATATTGTCAATTTTTAATGTAATTTTTAAACAGTTTTTGTCATTTTTATTAGTCACAGGATGGGTTAAATGAAAGTTTTTTAATTTTGTAATTTCATCGCTTATTTTATTTCAGTTAATTGCCCAGATTTGACCCTTGACCTCTTTCAGCCATGGCTATGCACGCTGGCAGGACATTCAGAATGACCCGCAGTTTGCAATCGTAAACGAGCCCTTCAAAACTCAAGCCAACAAGGGAAACTTCTTAGAGATGAAAAACAAGTTCCTGGCCAGACGGTTCAAGGTATGTTGTACATAAAGAATATGGAGATTTTTATTCATTTACTTTTGTTTTTCCATGTCACCTTTTTTTCCTTGCATTGCAGAAGGTCAATGTTTGAAAGCACATTTCTTTTTCTTTTTTTCACTTGTATCATAATGATATGCTTGTGCATCTTGTTTTGGTTTGTTTCTTTGACTCTTTTCAGTTTGTATCTCTACATGTTAACACGTCGCAAAACTCAAAACCTGAAAATGCTGACACTGATTCTTGTGAAAGAGCCTCGTCTCTCTTTGTTTTTCCTGTTTTTTTTTTTCATCACATGTTTCATATCCTTTTCTCTACATCCTCCTTTTACTGTCTTCAGCCTCCCTGCCTCTCTCTCTATCTCTGTCTTTCTCTTCTTCCCTTACATAATTCTGAATGCGTTGAGCAACCTGAGAACCGCTGTTATTCCAGTGGAACTTCTTTTAATTGGAAGCTGGTGCTTTCTCATGCTCATAAATCACTGGAACCGTTTTTCATTCCAGACATAATTTTTTCTGTCAATTCTGTTCAATAAATTTCGTATTCCTTTTTATTTGGTGGTCTATTTTCTTCTCTCTCTCTCTCTCTCTCTCTCTCTCTCTCTCTCTCTCTCTCTCTATTGATTTCTGCATTGTGTTTTAAATCGACTTTGAGCCTCTTCACTCTTTCTCCAATGATGCTTTTTCCATTGTCTTTTTCTTGCTTTTTTTAAATCAGGAATTTTAGGTTATTTTGGGGTTCAGATGATGTAATGAAAATATTATGCTACTGATCAAAATGTGGAGTCATTTTTATAGTGTTACCGTGTAAAAAAGTATAAAAGTTTTGTATCATGCTTTCCACAAAAACATAAATCTGTTGGACAACAGTAAATAAATACAGGGCTGCAGACTAACATTTGAGAGCACTCAGATATTCTAAAAACAGAACTTAGTCCTACTTGTTTGAAACACTCTGAAAGGGCTGAGTGATCTTGACTGGTGAGTTTAGTAAACGCTTTTCTTTTGGAACGAGCCCAATGGTTTGTTGAGACAAGTAGGTCTATTTTGTTCTGTTTTTGCTGCATTTATTGTTTTTTTTAATGAAAAAAGGCAATTCTAGCAGCTGGGTAAGCTGGTTGTGGAACGTCTCTAGCCAAATTTAGTCACGAAAATGAAAATGTTACATGGGACAATTTTTCTTTTCTATTAAATTGTAGATTACTGAACAAATTGTTGCTATGTCTTTGACTACACTTTCTTTTTGCACAATAATTGTGGTTTATTTGATGCTATAACTAGTAGTAACAACTCGTGTTCTGCCTTCGTTTGAACTCCTAAACATGCCTAAACGGTGATCTATCACACCACATCAATGACTGAAAAACAGAGTGTTAAGAGTACCCTTAATACACAAACACTTAGTCCATGATTATGATTTCACTTTTTTAAACTTTAATTAATATATAATGTTGCAGCATCTGGAAAGTTGTGACACTCAATCAAACTTCAATCAAAAACTAGCATTTTTTTAAAGGAATAGTTCACCCAAAAATGACAAATCTGTTATCATTCAGTCAACCTCCACTTTTTCCAAACCTGTTTGAGTTTCTTTCTTCTGTTGAACATAAAAAAAGAATGTTGGAGAAAAGCCAGTGACTTCCATAGTATTTTTTGTTTCTAATTTGGATGTTTTTTTTTTTCAAACATTCTCCAGAATATTATGTTTTTGAAAAAAGAAATTCGTAACCTCATAAGTTTAGAACCACTTAAGTGTGAGTAAATGAGTACATTTTCGTTTTTGTGTGAACTTTTCCTTTAAGATCTACAACAAACTGCTGGTAGAGACTACTATGAGTTTTTTGCTGGGTTTATGACATCACAGAAACAAAAATTTACATAAACCCCACCCTCGATGTGATGTTTTCTTCAACATGCACTAGCGAATCAGAGCACAGTGGGCCTGCGAACCAATCAGTGCCCATTACCTATTTCTGAGGGAGGGTCTACTATGAGCTTATTACTGGGTTTATGACATTACAAGAACTAAAATTTACATAAACCCCACCCCCGATGTTACGTTTTTTTTCAACATGCTCCAGCAAATCAGAGCACACTGGGCCTGCAAACCAATCAGTGCCCATTACTTATTTCTGAGGGAGGGGCTACTATAAACTTTTTACTGGGTTTATGATATCACAAAAACTGAAATTTACATAAACCCCACCCCCGATGTGACGTTTTTTTTTTTCAACATGCACTAGCGAATCAAAGCACACAGGGCCTATGAACCAATCGTGTGTCCATTACTTATTCTTAAGGGGGGTCTTTACTGCACCAGGAATTCAAAAGACCATTTTAGGTTTTCCATACAGGTTTACAAATGTACGATCTGTCTGTCTGTCTTTGTCAGTTGCTGGAGCAGGCGCTGGTGATCGAGGAGCAACTGCGTCGGGCTGCCTACCTCAACATGACCCAGGACCCCACTCACCCGGCCATGGCCCTGAATGCCCGCTTTGCTGAGGTGGAATGTCTAGCTGAATCCCATCAGCATCTCAGCAAGGAGTCGCTCGCAGGAAACAAACCTGCCAATGCCGTCTTGCACAAGGGTGAGGAAAGCGTTCCTGTGTGATTGATCTCATAAATATCTTTATATGGAAAAGACGATGGATCAGAGGGAATGTGTGTGTGTGTGTGTGTGTAACTTAGACAAAAATTGCTGGCGTCTTTCTTGAGGGCCTGATAAAAGGCCTTTTAGATTGATCTAGCGGGACCAGAGTTCCAGCCAGCTCTGATATGGGAACAGTTCAAGAACACAAGGCACTTTTAATATGTCCTGGAGTTTTCTCAAGCGTGTTGTTTAATCTGTACCGATAAACTATTTATTGGATACCAGTTCACTTGGCTTGCCAAACTTATTTAGCCTGCAATTGCTGAGAGAACCATAGATAAATTTCACTTTTGACAGCCAGAATAAACTGCATTACTTTCAGTTAGCCTTCTGAACCATGGATTGGTGTGTAAAGCTTTTATTGATTGTTGATTGAGGTGATTGATTGAGGTGATTGATTGAGTTGATTGATTGAGGTTATTGATTGAGGTGCCTGTTTGATACGCTTTAAAACAAGTGTTCATTTAGTATTAGTTATGTACTTTTACAGTGTCTATTTCTTTTTTGACTGAGCTTATTATTTTTTATATTTTCATTTTTCATTACAGTTTAAGTAGTGTTTTTGTTCATTTCTTTTTTATTTAGTTTTTCCTTAATGTTTCTATGTCATTTTTTTCAGTGCTTCATTTGAGTTAATTGCCAAGAAAACATTTTATAATTTGTTCTTTTTAATTCATGTAGTTTTTGTAATTTTGTGATTTTTCTTTTCTAATGTTAAGTCTCTCATCTAAAATTTAGATTTTATTTTATACATTTTTTTATTATTTCAATTCAAGAAAATTTGTATTAGTTTTAGTTTTATTTAACAATAACCATCAAAACATCTCTTCAAAAGCACAGGCATCTTTTTTTGTATGAATCTAATTGTTTTGAAGCTTAATGAAATGCATTGTATTTGAAGAATACATAAACAGTATTAAGAAGGGGCAGCACGGTGGCGCAGTGGGGAGCCTCGGCTGGGTCAATTGGCATGTCTGTGTGGAGTTTGCATGTTCTCCCCGTGTTTGCATGGGTTTCCTTCGGGTGCTCCGGTTACCCCCCCAATTCCAAAGACATGCGCTGTAGGTGAATTGGGTAAGCTAAATTGTCCGTAGTGTATGTGTGTGAATGAGTGTGCGTGGATGTTTCCCAGTGATGGGTTGCAGCTGGAAGGGCATCCGCTGCGTAAAACATATGCTGGATAAGTTGGCGGTTCATTCCGCTGTGGCGACCCCAGAATTAATACATACAGAATAATGCATACTCTCAGCTGTAAAAGTCAATATCAATTTAACCCTTGTTTACTGTACTAATACAGGGGTGTCCAAACTCGGTCCTGGAGGGCCGGTGACCTGCTGAGTTTAATTCCAACCCCAATTAGACACACTTGAACCAGCTAATCAAGCTCTTTGGTATACTAGAAACATCCAGGCAGGTTTGTTGAAGGAAGTTCTCTAGCTAAACTATCCAGGCCACTGGTTTAAATCAAACAGATGAATTTAGTTGTCATGAGCAGATCAACACAGTGTTTGGTCTATTAGCCGTTCCATATGATTGATTTTATAACTTTTCAAGCAACTCCTTTTTGCCAAAAAGAATTTATTATAACTTTGCATGTTGTGATGATGGGCATTTTTGTAGTGCTGAACCAGCTGGAGGAGCTTTTGAGTGACATGAAGGCAGACGTAACGCGGCTCCCAGCCACACTGTCCAGAGTCCCGCCGATCACGGCCCGTCTGCAGATGTCAGAGAGAAGCATCCTCAGCAGACTGGCCAACAAGGGCAATGAGACACACACACCGCCGGTAAAACACACATTTTTACATGGTTTTTATTTATAAATGACTCTCAAAATAATGTGACACAATTTCCACAACTGTTTTAACTGTGATAATATTCATTTAAAACCAAATCTTTTTGAACAAATCAGCATAAAACAGTGATTTCTGGAAGATTATTTAGAGTAATGGTTGCTGAAAATTCATCTTTACTATCACTGGAATATATTGTCATTTTAAAATTATTTTAAATGTACTAAAATAGAAGATGGTCAATTGAAATTAAAATAATATTTCACATTTTTTCTGCATTTTTGACCACCCTCGGTAAGCATAATTTATTTTTCTAAAAAAAAAAACAACATTAAGCAATTTAGTTACAATTTACAATAATGTTGTATTAGTTAATGTAAGTTAATATGTTTATTTTCTAACATGTACAAACAATGAAAAATACATTAATTACGGTATTGATTCATCTTTGTTAGCATTAGTACACGCTAATGCAGTTGGAAATACAGTTGTTCATTGTTTGTTTATGTTAACTGTGTTATGTTAACTGTGTTATGTTAACTGTGATCGTTTAGATTTTAATATGGCATTAATGTTGAACTATGATTAATAAATGCTGTTTTGTTCATTCTTAGTTCATGTCAGTAAATACATGAAATACATAACTAATGAAACCTTAGTGCCTAATGTATATATATATATATAGCGTGTTTCAATTATAACCATATTCCATGTGATTATAATATTCATTCTTTCTTTTCGCTTTATCCCTTTATTAATCCGGGGTCGTCACAGCGGAATGAACCGCCAACTTATCCAGCATATGTTTTACGCAGCGGATGCCCTTCCAGCTGCAACCCATCACTGGGAAACATCCACACACACTCATTCACACTCATACACTACGGACAATTTAGCCTACCCAATTCACCTGTACCGCATGTCTTTGGACTTGTGGGGGAAACCGGAGCACCCGGAGGAAACCCACGCCAACACGGGGAGAACATGCAAACTCCACACAGAAATGCTAACTGACCCAGCCGAGGCTCGAAACAGCGTGATTATAATATTATTAAAAATATTATCGGAGCTGCACAATTCTGGATAAACTGGAAACCACACAAAAAAGAACATGATTCGTCTATGATTTTGAATAGAAATCTTAAAATGGCAAGTCATTTACTAGAGGATCTCACTATGTTTTATTTGCTTCATTAAATATTTTGTTACAAAATTATGATATAAGGAGCGGTGTGGTGGTGCAGTGGGTAGCGCTGTCGCCTCACAGCAAGAAGGTCGCTATTTCGAGCCTCGGCTGGGTCAGTTGGCATTTCTGTGTGGAGTTTGCATGTTCTCCCTATGTTCGCGTGGATTTCCTCCGGGTGCTCTGGTTTCCCCCACAAATCCAAAGACATGCGCTATAGGTGAATTGGTTAAGCTAAATTGTTTCTATTGTATGTGTGTGAATGAGAGTATGGGTGTTTCCCAGTGATGGGTTGCAGCTGCTGTGTAAAACATTTGCTGGATAAGTTGATGGTTCATTCCGCTGTGGCGACCCCTGATTAATAAAGGGATTAAGCCGAAAAGAAAATGAATGATGATATATGATTTTAATGAATATGTTTAAATTTCACTTTGAATAAATGATTCAATAACTCATTCCTACAGACATAACATTGTTCCTTTCTGGATGACTTTGCATTTTTGAAAAATCTCTGGAACTATTCATTGAGAAATACCTTTTAATTGTTGCCACCTATAGGAGTAAGAATGACATTGCTACAGTCTTCATTTAAAGCGTCAAGTTGCTTTGCTTGCTATCATAGACATCTGTGTTTATATCTCAACTATAAACTGTTATCCTAATAATTCGGTGACAATCTGAATGTTTGTAACACAGATAATAATGCTGGTTTTAAAGACTGAAGCTGTTTCACACCGACTGCTCTCCCTCCAATATAAAGATGTAAACATCAAGTGTTTAATAAACATGGCCTTCATAATTAGGATCACATGGGTGTTTGAATCAAGACTGTAATGGACCCTATTCACATTTTTGGGGTTTCTCAGCAGTGGAAGTCTTCATGATTGGGTAAACTTAGAGTGCAGTGAATGGGATAAATTTTTTGCATTCCTATTTGCTCAAATAATAAATGAAAAACTCAATGATGGTGTTACCAAGACTTGTGTGACTGAAAATGTGTGCGACTGATAATGGAGAACAACGTCAAATGTACTGTCCTGCCCATAGGCGCTGCATTAAAAACACCTCGCAAAAGCGGTCATTTTTTAATTTAATTTTTTTTAAGCTAAGATGATATAATAAAATGTATAGCTTTATAAACTCATTCATTCATTCATTTTCATTTCGGCTTAGTCCCTTTATTAATCTGGGGTCGTCACAGCGGAATGAACCGCCAACTTATCCAGCATATGTTTTACGCAGCGGATGCCCTTCCAGCTGCAACCCATCACTGGGAAACATCCACACACACTCATTCACACACATACACTACTGACAATTTAGCTTACCCAATTCACCTGTACCACATGTCTTTGGACTTGTGGGGGAAACCGGAGCACCCGGAGGAAACCCACGCCAACACGGGGAAAACATGCAAACTCCACACAGAAATGCCAACTGACTCAGCCGAGGCTCGAACCAGCGACCTTCTTGCTGTGAGGCGAACGTGCTACCCACTCCGCCACCGTGAGGCCAGCTTTATAAATGTATATACATTTTAAAAAATCTGGATATTAAAAACTTTCAAGGATTTAAGATACTGACCATTAAAACCGAAATCACCGTCTTGTTAAAAGGGTCAATCTTTTAACAATTAATGTAATGCTCTGTGTTATGCCTTTCATGCATATCAATCAAGCCAAGTTAAGTGAGTGGACATAGAGTGGAACGAAATGTCATGTCTCGCAGGAGCACGGTGCTACATAAATAAACATAATCATAAATTTAAACACAAAACTGGACGTACAAGCTGTTTTAAACTTCTATGGAGCAGTAATCAAACTATACTAACTACTAGGCATATACTGTAAATACTTAACTATACACATAACATAAGAGACTATACAAGTACTTTTACATGAGGCAACAATATTGTGCAAAGGAGGCATTTAACGTTGATGAAGAAGTAGTGCAACATGATTTGTGTTACATTCACAAGTAAACATTGTTTTCATTATTTAGTCCTTGTAAGATGGAGTGTAAGTAAAGTGTCTGGTGCATATGGAGAGAAAAGTGTTTCTACTGGTGGTTTATATACTATAGTATATTCTAGTATAGTATTATTAGCTTAGCAATGTGGTCACGCCAGCCAAAAATCAGTCTCTTTTTAAAATGTTTGTGTGCCACAATGCATTACTGTGTAATACGTTGGCAGTAGACAGCAATGCGGCACACTGGGTTTTGGAACAAAGCTCATGTCCATGCCAGTGCACCGCTCGATTTCAGCCATTTGGCATTCGTTCGGAGTTTCCAAATGAATCTTACACAACTGTGAATAAAGTTTGTATTTTTTAGCTTCTCAAAACTAAGTAAGTTCTCAGGTTTATGACACAAGCAATCTCTCTGTTTCTCTGTGTGTTTAGCCTATTCCTCCAGGCCCGTACGCCACCCCGCAGAACTTCGGCCCTCCCTTCACACCTGCACCCTCAGCGGCCCTCGCTCTGGCCGGAGCAAACTACAGCCAGATGCCACCCGGATCCTTCATATCAGGTCAGTCTTGCTGATCTGTCCCCAGACAACACCAGGCTCCAGTGGACTCAGACCCGGGCTACTCTGAGCCATTATAAAGGCTATGGTATTGGTATTGAACGAGAGTTGTTTGTACACACAAGTAAGTTAAGGTGGTAAAACTTCACGTAAACTTGAGGAAGTTTAGTTTCTCAAGCGTGTAGTTTAAACTGCACCGATAAACTATTTATTGGATACCAGTTCATCTGGCTTGCCAAGCTTTTTTAGCCTGCAATTGCTGGGAAAACCATAGATAAATTTCACTTTTGATTGTCAGAATATTACTTTCAGTTAGCCTTCTGAACCATGGATTGGTGTGCAAAGCTTTTATTGATTAAAAAAAGATGCACAAGAATACAAAAGCTTTACTTTTATACAAAAATATTGGAATAAAACAGAAAAAAAATAAGCCATAATGTGCAGGAAGAAGCAAAATCCCAGAAGGTTTATTTAGAGCCTCTACCTAAATAATAATAATAATAAAAATAATAAGACAATGACAAAACAATTGCATTACAACAAATGATAAATTACAGTTACAAGTGAATAATGAATACACACAAATGAAATTACAGTCACATACACACACAACATTAATAGTTAAATTAAATCATACATACAATAGGGCGACACGGTGGCTCAGTGGTGAGCACTGTCGCTTCACAGCAAGAAGGTTGCTGGTTCGAGTCCCGGCTAGGTCAGTTGCATTTCTGTGTGGAGTTTGCATATTCTCCCCGTGTTTGCATGGGTTTCCTCCGGGTGTTCCGGTTTCCCCCACAGTCCAAAGACATGTGCTATAGGTGAATTGAATAAACGGAATTGTCCGTAGTATATGTGTGTGAATGAGTGTGTATGGGTGTTTCCCAATACTGGGTTGCAGCTGGAAGGGCATCTGCTGCGTAAAACATATGATGGATAAGTTGGCGGTTCATTCCGCTGTGGCAACCCCTGATAAATAAAGGGACCAAGCCGAAGGAAAATGAATGAATGAATACATACAATAGAATTATTACAAGTTGCCAAGATAACAATTTACATTTTGTTCTTTTTAATTTACATATGTTTTTATTTA
>CAIGQW010053631.1:19612503-19624675 GCA_903798125.1 Danio choprae
TTATATATATATATATATATATATGTCTATGCATATTTATATATATATAATTTATTTAAATTGTTTTTTAAATCTCAACTAAAATACAGATTTTATTTTATGTGTATTTACAAAGGTTTTGTGTTGTCTATTCTTAATAAAATACTAAACAAATTGAACAAGTTCTAAAATAAGTTTAATTCACAGTCAAACTGAAATCTGCTTTGACCAGTTGAGGGTATTTACATGGTTGTTTGGTTGGTTCAAATTTGAAAGGCAGATTCGCATGCCATCTGTTGATCATGGCAGTCATAAAATGTCAAAACAAAGTGCTTCTTGTGAGCAGCTCTGGATTAGCGCATCTGGTAGGTGCCTTAAATGTAAATGTCGAAGTCAATTTTTTGTAATGTTAAATTCTCCTGTTGCAGCGTAATATGAAGAGACAGCTGTAGGAAGGCCATTTAGAGGCTGATTCTGCTGGAAAGTGTACACTCTGTGCCGCTATTAAGATATTACTATGCAAGTTTGAGCAGCCAATGGCATGAATTTGGGGCGGAGACACCTGTTTGGCCAGCCAATAGTACTGTACATGAAGAGGGGAGTGGTCCGAAAACCTGTTTGCAGACACTAATCGTTTTTGCAGTTCTGGTTGGTGGAGAAGGCCTTTCACCTTCACAGACAGAGAACTTCTGGGTAATGTTAGTAAAATGAGAAGTTCAATTTAAGCAGGTCTGTTAAAAAAAGTCCATCCTCTAGTTTTAGCATTGAAAGGGAATGAATGTTTTTGCCTTCTGGCCTTTTGTACTGGACTTTTATATTTTTGTAGCTGACAATCAGTGAGCAAATGAGATGCTAAATCAGAAATTCTTTCAAACATGTAACATTTTTTAAAGATTTTTTTGCTTCTGTTTAACTTATTCATTAAACAAATTATTTGTGTTAACTGTTTGTGAATAGGTGTTATTTTGGTAATCTTATTTTGAATCTCTCTCTCTATATATTTCTTTTCATTTCTCTTTTTAACTTATGTTTTATTTCTAAATATTCTAAATAATACTTTTTAGGCTTAATTTATTTTATTTTCATTTCAGTTTGCATGTCCAGGTAATACTATTAGTCCTTAAACCTGAACCTGAAAAATGTTAAATATTGCCTTGACAACTTGCTAAAATAAACTATTAAACATATTATTATATATAATATTATCATATATAATATTTCAGCTCTATTTCAAGTAGAACTTTAACACATTTGATAGTTTTACATTTAGTTAATTATAATAACCTCTGCACTACACAGATCATCTAAAGCAAGTAGTTTTTATTGTTTGATAAATAATCTCAGTGGACAGCACTTTGTAACATTTACTTATGATTAACGTGGCAAAACCCACACATGATTCACCTTCTCTCTGTTTTTTTCTCGCTCTGTCTCTCTCTGCTGTTTGTGTATATGTGGGTGTACGAATGCTCTATTTCACAATCATTTGTGAGGTCAGTGTATGTGAGGCTGGATTTGACATTTGGCACATAGTTTCTCTACAGAGCACTTTGAAGGTGTAGATTTAATCAGTTGCCAAACTTGCAGTGAACTCGGAAAGATTTGTGTGCCACAGATTTCGTTTATAATTTTGTTCAATCATAAAACACTGTTACAGATTTAATCCCTGCTCAGTATGTCACTGTTCAGAAATGAAAGCACATATTGTGGACCTAGTTTAAAAAAACTGACATTAGTAACACTTTATGTTCATATTTCAGCGAAAATAGGATTCTGGTTAGCACCCTTAATTACATTTTAATTTGAGAGGGCCCCCGTGGAATTTTGGCTAAATAATTTCACGTTTTCCGTCTTTGGTCCAAGAGAACAGATTAGCCCTGCCAGTGGGTTTATTGTTTCAATATTAGCTCTGTAACAGCATATGTGTGCAGGAAGAATAAATGTAGTTGTTTTTGTTTGCCGTTTTCTGTTTATTCTGCCAGAGGCCAAACTCTGTCCATCGTCTCGACTGTTTTTACTCATACAGAGCTGAAGCATTTCTGCATCGACTATCCTGATACCAATCTTTCTACCACAGTGTCTAAGGGAGGCATATTTTCTTGCCATGGTGCTTTTTCTGAAAATGTCATTACAGTTATCCAGAACCTTAGCCGTGCCAGGAATCACTCAGCCGAGGGAACTTTTTTTTTTTCTCCGCTACTCAGATATTTTTAAGAGTGAAAAAAAGAAGAAAAAAAAACTATAAAGAAACACAAATGTGCTCGTGCTTTTACGCCGGTTTTTTAAACCCCCTGGAGGCAGAACTAGACTCTCATTCGCTTTCTCTCCGTCTGCCTCTCGCTTTCAGTCACTGAAATAGCCCCAGACTTCGGATCCTGGTGGGTGTAGAGGCTGATTGGGTTTGTTGAGGCTGTACACGCTGAACCCTCGCCTGGCTAAAAATATGCCCCGCTTGGGGCCCGTTTGAACCCTCTGGTCCCTGATTGAGACAACTGCGGTGACCCCAGCTTAAACTGAGCCAGGGAGAGAGATGAAAAACAGCATGCCAGACTAAACAAAAAAACGAGAGAAAGAAAGAGATATAAAAGTAAAGGGAAAATGAAGGACAGGCTGTGTTGATCTGTTTAACGCACTCCATAATAGGACATTTTTTGGACCCGGTCTGACCTCTCTGAAAGACAGAGGAAGAAGTGAGAGGGAGGAGAGAGACAAAATGGAGTGTGAGCACCGCTTTGCTTTGGTAGAAATTCTAGCGGACTCCGTTACATCTCTTTCAATCATTCTTAAAGTTGTCAGACATAAAGACCTTGGCGAGCGTGCCTTGTTTTCTTTTTTAAGTCATTGCCACTTAAACTCTTAGCATTTTATATGTCATGAACTTTACGGAGCAAAAGGTTTTAGACACATTATGTCAACACCGATTTCTTTGGCAAAAACCGTCCGAACTGCTAACATCTTTTTTTTACTTTGTGAAAGTTCAGTGCATCACTGCTCTCGCAGCCAGTGGATGTCCTGACTTTGAGGATTTTTCTGGATTTTTGTAAGAGCGAGAGAATCGGCAAGATTGCATGAATTTCTTTGCTCAAGAAGGCCTTCTTCCAGCCTCCTGCCTACAGTTATGGGTATTTTTGTTCTTGTAATATTGAGGACTGATACTGTGCCACTCATTGACCACTCCCAACCCCCCCAGTGTCTACAGTCTGCCCCCTTTCTGCCTCCACAGAAGCTCCGTCCTGCCTGAAGACCAAGGAGCATGACGTGCTGCAGCGCCAGAGGGTAGTGGACCTGTGGAAGGATGGCAAGTCGGAAGGGACAATTGGGCAGGAGCTTCGCATGCCCAAATCCACGGTGCACAGCATCATCGTAAAGTATCGCCTCAGCAACACTGTGGAGAACCTACCGCGCAACGGACGCCCCAAAAAACCCTGATCTGAACGAGCAATGAAGAAAGAGTCCCTTAGATTGTGTGGGGGGCCGATAAATTGAATGGGAGGGTACAAAAAAGGTGGGAATGTCTAAAAATATTGCAGCAAACTAGAAAGAGCTACTGGACTTCTTGAGAAGAGGTGAAATGGTTAATTATAGACAAAAAAAAAATAAGTAGGGAAAAAGGGAGCTGAAACAAGAGCCGCTTGGACGACAAAAACACAGACCTCTTCTTCCACTTCTGCTCTTTCCAGCGCTTTTTCCTTTCTTTCTTTCTATCTCTCTCCCTTCCACTTTCACTCTGTCTCCCCTTGATTCCCCATTCCCTTCTCTTTCATCTGTCGGTCCGAGAGAAGTCCCAGCAGATTAATTTTTCATTTGGCCGAAGGAGCGAGAGTGCTCGTTTAAGTGCCCGAATCCTTCCCTCCCTAATTCCTTCACAAATCACTATTTCTCTGCAACCCTTTATACAGTATCTCTTTTATCATTTATCCTTCTCTCTTTCACACGCACATGCACCCAATGTCAGAAGTGAAGGATTCCAAAGACAGATGTTTTTCCAAAATACCACAAGTTTGTTTTCTGTCATTAAATCGCCTGACCCAATCAAAACTGTTTTGGAGCTGAGGCACAGTGGAGTGGAACTATCTTTTTTCCTGGAATCTGCGGACCTCTTGAAAAATCCTCCAGCCGTGGACTCTCTGCATGCCGAAAAACAGGACTGTGAAATGTTACAGTGGCATGAAACTGCTCCGTTTATATATGAAGACATATGCATTTGCAACCTGACCTGAGTGAGGATGCAGAAAGAAATATCTCTGTGCCTGATCTGGGATCAGTATTAAGGTTAATCCAGTCTGACTCATTGAAGCAGACTGATCCTGGGTTAGAAGACCTCTATGCTGAGTGTGCACACGACTCAACCTGTCTGACCAAATTCCTGCGCTGTCTAAGAGCCAGACTCATTCCCCAGTGGCACGTTTAACAGTGGGACTGTTGTATGAGAACTCCCTGCATTCAGCAAAAATGCACAAACACACCCACGTGTGCGCACACATACACACACACACACACACACACACACACACACTGGAGAGCCACTTAAGCAGCTCTTTATTTTCCACCACGTGGTGGTGTGTTTTATTGTAGTGGCTGAGTGTGTGTGCGTGGTCTTGCATTATCAGTGGACTGAAGCTAATTGTGTGTTTGTTCATGTTTGGATGGGTTGATACTGTACAAGTGAAGATTGAGGGTTGCTTGTGAGTGTGTGTGAGAGTGATTAATTGTATGAGTGTTCTGGTTGTTTGGATAGGCTGGGTCATTGAGGCCAGCTGCCATATCTGCTTGTTTTTCTGGTTTACTTAGAAATAGAGAGACTGCTTGAGGCAGGCTGGTGTGCACCAGCAACACTTGGTGCCCGCAGATAATGTTTGGTCAGAGAAAGTGGCATGCAGAAGACTGATGTTTGAAAGAGAGATAACATGAGAATGACAGGATCTGAGTAAGCAGTTATAACTGGCTAACAGTTATTTTGATGATTAATCTGTGCACCTTTTTTTTTCCACATCATAACATATTATCTATGTTGAAAAGCAGTTTTTTGCTTAGTATATTTGTGAACAAAGTATTACACCTGTTCAAAAGAACATGAATAAATTTAAACAATCTTTAGTAACATTATATTTGATCAATTCACAGCATCGTTTTGAAGTAAAAGTATTATTTAGGCCAAATTTAGATGAAGAATGCAGATATCATTTTAGTTGTTTAGTAAAAGACTTTTCAGATTTCATATATTTCCATTTAACGTCCAACAACAAATAATACATCAAAAGTAATTAGCGACCTTCAATCCTCTGTGGATTTCTGAGTAAAAAGATTTCAAGCAAGGCTTGAATAATGGATAATACATTTTGATTATTTTCATTATTATTGATTTAAACAATTGTTGCAGCAGCCATAGACATAAGAGACAGATAGCCTACAAGACAAAAAGAAAGAGTCAGTCTGAGAAATAGAAGCAGTAAGCCGGTCTGACAGAAACACACAGTTTGAAAGAGAAGAGAAAGGTAGTAGTTGTCTGAGAGACACAGACTGAATTAAAGAAGCAGCCTGAAAGAGAGACAGTCTGAGCCAGATAGTTCCAAGGTTGTTGATTGTAGAAGCAGAGAGTCAAGTCACTCCGAGATCAGAATCTGAGTAATGAATTATTTTCCTTGGCTCGCGCAGCAGGAGTATGCAGTACAACGTTCAGAGATATGAAAGTCACCCGGCGGGTTTCTAGCTCAGCATTTCCCCCTTTGTAAAGGAGCCCCAGCGCATTCCAAGCTTTTTCCAGACGCGTTCCCATCTGAAGGCCATGCATTCTTCTTCTCTTATTGCATGTTTACGAAACGGTGCCAGTCTTAATCAAATAATTAAATTCAAGCGTTAGCATTAGCCTGTTCCAGTGCACGCTTTTCTTTTTTCTTTTCTTTTCTTGCACACTCAAGACCATTGATCTCAGCCAAAACCTGCAGCACAACAAACGACTCTGGTGTTATTGTCCTTGGAAAAACTTTTGGTTGTGTAATTTTGAGGAGCGCGAGCCAAGAGGGATTGTTGCTTTGAAGATCATGCAACTGCTTCTCGATGCCCTGCATGTTTAGGCCTGAGACGAAACAGGTACGCTGAGTGCGCAATCATGCAGCTGTCAGTCAACTTGTGTTCAGCTTATTGTGCAAGCAGCAAATGACAAATGTCTGGAAATAGAGATGCAGCCACAAGAGGAATAGTAGCACAGTTGTAGTGTTGATATCGCAGCAGGAGCTTTTTGAATGAATGTAGCCTGGAATTTCGAATGGGAATAATTGTTTAAACCAAAGGTATTTAATACTGTAATGTAAGAAATGTTAGAATAGAATAGAATAGAATAATCACGTTTGCAAACTTTAGCTGTCATTTTCAAACAAATCTAGTCACAACATGGTAAATTTACATGCACTGTAAAATGCAATTAGTTACTGTACTTAAAAAAGAGAGTAAATCCATTGTAACTTGAAACGATTAAAGCTGCGGTCACACTGCACTCTTTGCCCCATAGACTATCATTCATATGCATGCGAATCCGGCAGCCCGGAAACGCAAGCTCATGCAACAAGTTTCGCATGTCCTGCGAAATCGCTCTCTGACCTGCGAAATCGCTTGATGTGAATGTGTGAGACCAATAAAAGATCAAAACATGACCTCTCTGTACAGAAATAATTGCACAAAGTAATTGCAGTTTTTTTAATGTCTAATCATCTTGTTTAATCCCGCCCCTTTTCGCAGCATCATACGACAGAATTTCACATGCCATGACTATGGCTTACGTTGACAACTTAATTTTTATAATTATGCATATAGTTCATACTTAATTTTAAGGCAATGGGTTTTCTTACTTTTTATTTAAAGTAAATTCAACTAAACGCTTTAAAAGCAAGAGGTTTACTCACTTCTTTAACTTAAGTCAGCTAATCTCTTTTTACAGGGTGGCCAACTTTATTGACATCATGCCAATTTCTCATTTGCACTCATTTCTATTGAAATGACTCAATTTTGCCTCGGAAGTAATGCTAAATGTGACTTCACACTTGCATCCATAGGTCAGTTGTATTACATTACATCAGCATAGGTCAGTTGTAGTCATTTCATGTTTATCGTCACTAGAATAACTGTTATGTACTGTAGGATGTCCCCAGCAGGAAAGTTAGACATTGTTTGTATTTATACACCACTCAAAGAACGGCAGTGATCATGCCTGTCTGAGTCATACTGTGAGTTTGCAGAACAACGTCTACAAGCATAGTAAGCTAAAGAATTTCAGACACTATACACTCACTATGTGCTTGTGTTTAGTGAACTAAAATGCTCAGTACTGTTGTCCTCACTTATAAGTCTTTATAGAAGATGAGGTTTTGTATTATTATTATTATTATTATTATTTTTATTATTGTATGGTATATAGTATACTCTGACTGTATGCAAGTTTACCCATTAAAGAAGATCCACAATGGAGCACAATGTGTGGCTTTATATTTGTCTGTCTGTGGCTTGGCATGGATGTGTAATATATATGTACCTTATATTATTTCTTTTCATCGACGGACGCTGGATATTTAATTTGTGCATGTTTGTTTGCAGACATTGTTATTATTCAAAACACTTAAAGGGGTAGTTCACAGAAAAAAGAAAAAGAAAAATTGCAGTTAAGTTACTTGCCCTCAGGCCAAAGAAGATGTAAGTGACTTTTTTTTTACAGTACAACATTAAAGAGGATTTTTAGCTGAATCTGTGGTCTTTGGTGATTTGTTTAATGCAAGTCCATTAAATATAAACTTAGAATCAAGTCCAAATGATTTGCCGTGGCTCCCGATGATACACCGAGGTCTTGTGAAGTGAAAGGATTGATCTGTGCAAGAATCTGTACATTATTTACAATAATAATACTTTTAATCCAACAGGGCAAAGTTGAGTGGTTGCTTGATGAAGTGTGCACGAGTACACATTCATCTTTATTAAAGATTTCTGTGTGGAGTTTGCATGTTCTCCCTGTGTTCGCGTGGGTGCTCCAGTTTCCCTCACAGTCCAAAGACATGCGCTATAGGTGAATTGGATGGACTAAATTGGCCGTAGGGTATGAGTGTGTGCGAACGAGAGAGTGTATGGGTGTTTCCCAGTACTGGGTTGCGGCTGGAAGGGCATCTGCTGCGTAAAACATATGCTGGAATAGTTAGTGGTTCATTCCGCTGTGGTGACCCCTAATAAATAAGCCGAAAAAAAATGAATGAATGTTTCCACTGAAAGATCAAGTTACAGCAATTTCATTCAAAATTGCAAGTGAAAAAAACGAAATAATAAAAAGCAACATATATAGTCAGTAGCTTAATTTACATTAGGATTTGAATTAAAATTGCATCGATTGAAAATTCTAATGGAAATGTAAAAAGGTTTTAAGCTCTAATGAAGCTGTTTTTTCAGGCAATTCATTTTTGCAATGTTAACAGTTTCATTACAGGTCACTTGTAATAAATAAAAAGTCACATGTTTATTTTTTTAAAGATGCTGCTGTATGTTTGCACAGAAGATGAGACTAAACAGAGATGGCTCTGTGCTTATTAGTAGAAACCGACTCTTTTTGGCATGAGGCAGCAGGCGCTACTGCATTGCACAACTCAAAAAAGGTTGATCTGTTTATCCAGACATCCTGAATTCACACTACCTCTGTAAAAACTGCACACTATAGCCTCCCAGAAACACCTCATACAGGGCCACACACACGGGCTTTCTTTGCCATTGAAGCTTGGATAACAAGCTTCTTTGATTAAAAGTTATAGCTCATGTGGTGTCTGTGATATACATTAACCTACCAACATCCGCCTCCATTATTTTTGGATAAAAATTATTATGATAGGGAAAAATATATACTTTTGCATAACATCGCTGTTGGAATCGCTGTCATTTTGCGCTAGCTTTTTTAATTGAAATAAAGAAAATGTCATTAGTTTTCACAGCATTGTCTACTTGTGGTTTACAAAAATGTATCTTAATAGCAGGTGCAAATAGCATTTTATTCTTTATTATAGACCATTTTGAGAGATGTAAACAATAATAATGGTCCTAACGTATTTCCTGTTTTGTATATTACGTTTTTACTTTCCATAGCTTCCAAGAATCCAAAAAGGTCCAGATATTGATAAATAATTTTATGATAATAAAATGAATAATAAATAATTTAATGAATTTTAATGTTAAGATATGATTCAATTGTCTCTTGTTACAGTTATGAATAAGTAAAAGTTTGACAACAAGCAGGAAATGTTCATGGGCCAGTGACATCACCGTTTTGAAATGCTCTAAAATGCTGTGATACATTCATTTATTTACTGTATTCAACATAAATGAAATCCAGATGGTTTGAATATTAGAAAAACAGTGGGTTTCAGTAATTAAAAAACAGGTTTCATCAATTAATACCAGTTTCACTGCAGTCTTTACATACAGAATTTACCTTCTTTCATTCATTCATTTTCTTTTCGGCTTAGTCCCTTTATTAATCTGGGATCGCCACAGCGGAATGAACCGCCAACTTATCCAGCATATGTATCACGCAGCGGATGCCCTTCCAGCGGCAACCCATCTCTGGAAAACATCCATACACACTCACTCATACACTACAGACAATTTAGCTTACCCAATTCACCTATAGCGCATGTCTTTGGACTTGTGGGGGAAACCGGAGCACCCGGAGGAAACCCACGCAAACACAGGGAGAACATGCAAACTCCACACAGAAATGCCAAATGACCCAGCCGGGGCTCGAACCAGCGACCTTCTTGCTGTGAGGCGAATGTGCTATCCACTCCGCCACCGTGCAGCCTACCTTCTTTCTAATGCCCTGAATATTCAATATGCTGATATTTTCTGCTCATTTCGGTCAGTAGTCTATGCTGATACCTGTTTATTTGAAAGGTGTTCATTTAAAGATGTAATGTTTGTGATTTTATATTGTTTTCATCAGGCTACAGTTGTGATCATGAAATAAAATCAGTCATGATCTTATCATTAACACCCCTTACACACATCTGATTTATTGCAGGCACATAATCAACAAGCCATCTTATTGGCAAGCCTATCGACATTATTATCCATTCCAGGCTGATGGTTATGATTACATTTTAATCCTTTGTAGGCCTGTTCCAAAGAAGTTCTAAAAATACTGTGCATCCCTAGATAGCAATGATTGTAGTGATGACTTTTTACTGCATTTAAAAATCAGGAACAACCAAAATTATAACAAAAAGGCAAACCTGTGGATGAATCATGATTTCTGTGTGAAAACATTAACACATGGGTTTTCCTGGAAAAACAATATGTGCATATTCATGGTTAGTGAACGTAACCCAATGAGTGCATAAAGGAAGAGGAAGTGAGAAAGAAATGGAAAATGTGATGCAATAAGATTAGAAGGTCAGCTTTAACTTTGAACCGTTTTGATCACAACCAATTGTAATTAGTGTACAGATCATTAACTACCCTTCCTGCATGTACAGTTGAAGTCAGAATTATTAGCCCTCCTGAATTATTAACCCCAATTTCTGTTTAATGGAGAGAAAATTGTATATATTAGCCCTCCTGTTAAATTTGAATGCTTTTATATTTTCAGTTTTTTCAAGATTGTTTTCAACACATTTCTGAACATAATATTTTAATAACTAATTTATAATAACTGATTTCTTTTATCTTTGCCATGATGACAGCACATGATATTTTACTACATATTTTTCAAGATTCAGCTTAAAGTGCAATTTAAAGGCTTAACTAGGTTAATTAGGCAAGTTAGGGTAATTAGGTAAGACGATCAGAAAGTAGACAATCAGAAAAAAAACATATTGCTTAGGAGGACTAATAATATTGACCTTAAAATGGCTTTTAAAAAAAATTAAAAACTGCTTTTATTCTAGCCGAAATAAAACAAATAAGACTTTCTCCAGAAGAAAAAATATTATCGGAAATACTGTGAAAAATTCCTTGCACTGTTAAACATCATTTGAGAAATATTTAAAAAAGAAAAAATAATTTTGACTTCAACTGTATGTGTTTGCATTTTTCCTGACAGTATTGAACGGGCCGCCCATGTCGGTGAAGAAAGAGAGGGAGGCCGAGCTCCTGATGGCGCGGAGGGAACAGCGCAGCGGGGAGGTGATCTGCATCGATGACTGAATTCAGCAACTCACACACACACACACACACATACACATGCTGACTCAGTCAAAGGACATCTGCATGCAAACATAAACACAACTATTCTTGAACACAAACATGCACCTGCAGTTTGACGAATGAACAGACTACCCTCAGTATCACGGCAGCACTTTCACAAACAGCTACGCAGAGCTTCAGCTCGCCCTTTGGTTATTTCCTCCCGAACACCTATGTGCATAAATATACACACACACACATACATACAAAATATTTGATTTCCTTTCCTCTCATAACTATCAGCCTCACATTTCAGAAGAATCCACACACTCATGTTCATCTGAAGATACCCGTGCTCTCGCTAGTGCCCCACGACACAGACATGAAGCTGCATGTATGTGGAAGAGCTTCATATCACCCGCAGTGATTTGTTTTCCAACAGCATGCATCTCGCAGTCCACGGTTCAGTCAAGAAAAAATGGCCTGTGCCCGCTCTTGCATAGTGCAATCTTTCAAGAAAACCCTCATCGTAAGCTAGCGTGACCCATAAGCTTTAGTCTTCAAGCAATCTTAAATTCTCAAAGGGAGTGTTCAGCCTAAAACATTCCTGTCATCATTTAGCTATCCTCAAGTAGTTCCAAGTCTTCCTTTGTTCTGTTGAGAATTGAAGAAGGCTAGCAACTAAACTGTCGACGTATAGCCATTGACTTTCACTGTATTTTCCTCCTACCATGAAAATGAATAGCTTCTGTCTTGTTGCTAACATTCTTCAAAATAACTTCTTTTATTCGACGGAAGAAAAAAAAACTCCATGCTTTGTCTGTATAATGAATGTATCTATACAATGAATATAATGGGCATTGTTGCATCCCATTGACGTTCATTTAATGGTCAAAAAACACAGTTTATAGAATACCTTTTGTGTGGAAGGACATTGAGTAAATGATGGCAGAAATTACATTTTAGTGTGAACTGCCCCTTTAAGAAAATGGACTTTCAGCATGTTCGTGATTTAGTTTGGGAGGTTATATATGTAATTATATGTAAA